>OW679199.1:144845706-145124474 GCA_940337035.1 Agriotes lineatus | reverse complement strand
AGCAAAGAACCGGAATTATAGGATGGGTGAGCAAGAGGTGGGAGGAGAATGGAAGAAAGGTGGAAAAGTACTGCCCCGGCATTCGCATCAAAGAAGGTCCTCTGCTGACACAGGAAAACCACCTGAAAACCTGAATCATTGCAGATGGCCACAGGAATCGAACCCGCGACCTCTTGAATGCTAAACAGAAGTGGTAACCACTAGTCTACAGAGCTCAGTTTTTACTTCCTTTTACGATAAAAGAAGTATTGAATCCACCCTAAAAGTTCGAAACTGAGTTTTCACCGGATCTTCACGTTTTAGAGTTCCCTGAACCCCAAAAACATGTTTTTGGTTATTGGTCTGCCTGTCTGTCTGTGAATCTGTCTGTGAACAGAATATCTCACAAACGAAAAAAGCTATAGCGTTGAAATATCATATATAAGTTTTGTATACTATTTAGATGAGACAGCAAGCTTTAGAAGAAAATCACATAACCGGAAGTATGGTGTTTACTCTTGTGATTTTTCAGTTTCTTTCGATTTTTTAAAAAATGGCTCTAACGATTTTTTTCTAACTTTACATTTTTATTAAATTTTTAATTTGTATTCATGTGAGATATGTGATTTTCCAGTTCACTACCTCAAAGTGGGTTTCTTTTGTAATTTTCTGTTTTTTTAACTCCTATTTTAAACATAACACCCGGTATATTATTACATTTTTGAATTCAGCTTAAAATTATAGAGAAAAGTTATCTCTTCCACTAATGCTCTATTTTGTACGGTTTTTGTAAAATTTGTAATTTTTGAAAATTTTTGACAAATTCTTAAAAATTAAATAAAATTTTTGGCTAATTATAAGATCACTGTAAAAGGAAGTTGTGTGCGTGTATCACACCAGATTTTCATAGAGTAAATACAGGATGCCCGTTCTCAAGTTCAACCATAGGAATCTCTCTTATCTTAGGAGATACAAAATCAGTCCAGTAAATTGTGAGAAAACTTTGTTTAACCTTTTACGGGCAAAATTAGTTTAAAGGAAAACCAATTAAAATTTATTTTGTATACATTCTGTGAGATGCCAGGAAACATAAAAACAATGTTTTTATCAAAAATTTCCTTCTCAGTTTTACAAAAGCTGCTGGTAAACCGATTCTACAAGTGAGCATGTAGCGAATGCTCATTGGTATAGAAGGCATTTTATAATATTGTGGACTTATTTGTTTAGATGCATACGAAATTACTGAATAACTTTTAATAATATTATATATAGTCAAAAAAACTCAATTATATTTTTTATGCTATATAAATCTAGAATTAAACTATTCGAATCATACTAAAAAACTTAATATAAATTAATTAATTAATTTTTAACACATAACTTATACTAATCTGAAGTATAACAATCTATATACATTATACAAATAACATATAGTACTACATTCTAATAATTAAAATATTAACTATATACAAGTTTTTTTATTTAAGAGCTTGGTACAATAAATAGTGGGTTTTGAAGGTAACAAACAACTTCGCATATTATTTGACTATTTTTAGAAGCAAATAAAGCTTCTAAGACATTTACTTGAATTAAATACTGTCTCGAAATGCATGATAATTTGTTAAACGCCACCATCTTAGCGTAGCAAGCCCCTTTTGGTGGTTCTAGAAAGCTTCTAATCAACCTGCGCACACCCTGTAATTACTAGAAGCTAACTTTCGTTCAATATATTGTTTGTAAATGTCGAATCGGTTTCGAAAATGCTCGATAGTTCGTCTGCTGCAGTTATAGGAAGTTTTGAAAGTAACAAACAGCTTCGCTTATTATTTGACTATTTTTAGAAGCAAATAAAGCATCTAAAAGATTTACTTGTATTAAGTACTGACTCGGAATGCATGGTAATTTGTTAAACGCCACCATCTTTGCGTAGCAAGTCACTTTTGGTGGTTCTAGAAAGCTTCTAACCAACCTGCGCACACCCTGCAATTACTAGAAGCTCACTTTCGTGCAATATATTGTTTGTAAATGTCGAATCGATTTCGAAAATGCTCGATAGTTCCCCTGCAGCAGTTATAGTAAGTTTTGAAAGTAACAAACAACTACGCTTATTATTGGACTATTTTTAGAAGCAAATAAAGCATCTATAAGATTTACTTGTATTAAGTACTGACTCGGAATGCATGGTAATTTGTTAAACGCCACCATATTTGCGTAGTAAGTCACTTTTGGTGATTCTAGAAAGCTTCTAACCAACCTGCGCACACCCTGCAATTACTAAAAGCTCACTTTCGGCCAATATATTATTTCTAAATGTGGAATCGGTTTCTAAAATGCTCGATAGATCGTCTGCTGCAGTTATAGGGGGTTTTGAAAGTAAGAAACAACTTCGTATATTATTTGACTATTTTTAGAAGCAAATAAAGCATCTAAAAGATTTACTTGTATTAAGTACTGACTCGGAATGCATGGTAATTTGTTAAACGCCACCATCTTTGCGTAGCAAGTCACTTTTGGTGGTTCTAGAAAGCTTCTAACCAACCTGCGCACACCCTGCAATTACTAGAAGCTCACTTTCGGCCAATATATTTTTTCTAAATGTCGAATCGGTTTCGAAAATGCTCGATAATTCGTCTGCAGCAGTTATAGTAAGTTTTGAAAGTAACAAACAACTACGCTTATTATTTGATTATTTTAGAAGCAAATAATGCATCTATAAGATTTACTGGTATTAAGTACTGACTCGGAATGCATGGTAATTTGTTAAACGCTACTATATTTGCATAGTAAGTCACATTTGGTGATTCTAGAAAGCTTCTAACCAACCTGCGCACACCCTGCAATTACTAAAGGCTCACTTTCGGCCAATATGTTGTTTGTAAATGTCGAATCGGTTTCGAAAATGCTCGATAGTTCGTCTTGGTGCATTCCATTACGATGCTAATTATAATTACAGCCTTCATCCAAGTGTGGTTATTGAAATCTATATACAGTGTGTACCTAGGTATTGTTCTGTGCTGTCAACTGTATCTGTCAGTTCTGTTGAGTTATGTCACTCGTCACTGTTGTTTGAACTACGGTACTATTAAAACTCTCTAGTTTGAACCAAGTGCGTGTTAGTTAAAAGTGCTTTCGTTCCGATTTTTCTGCTTTCTTTTATTTGTTTAAAAACTCGTTTTTTTTAAGATGGATAAAATTAAATGACATGATCGTTGTTTTTCCGACTTACCGTATGCTAATTGGAAAGTATCTAGAATTTAAATTTGCCGCCACTTTCAGTAACTCAAAATGGCGGACGAGATTGCTCGTATGAATATAGTACTTTAATATAACCTATACAATTTTGACAGATAAACTTAACTTTTAGAGGATGTTTAATACCGAACACTAGGTGGTGCTGTGTCTGGAAAAAGCAGGAAATCATTTTGAACAGCTGTAGTTGTTTTTGTTCAATGACATTCACATTCCTGATATAACCAGTGAATGTGCTGTTACAGAGAGGTGTGGCTTTGTTCTTCGAGGAGTTCATAACTGGCAGGCTTGGAGTGAAGTGGTGTTTGTTGGGGTGGTTTGAGCGTGTCCTTTTGTTGATTTTGATGACTTGCTCTGCAATTTTCCGACGGCCTGTTGGGCCATTCTTTTCCGCTACATTGGGGGAAAGCTTCTAACCAACCTGCGCACACCCTGCAATTACTAAAGGCTCACTTTCGGCCAATATGTTGTTTGTAAATGTCGAATCGGTTTCGAAAATGCTCGATAGTTCGTCTGCTGCAGTTATAGGGGGTTTTGAAAGTAAGAAACAGCTTCGCATATTATTTGACTATTTTTAGAAGCAAATAAAGTATCTAAAAGAATTACTTGTATTAAGTACTGACTCGAAATGCTTGGCAATTTGTTAAACGGCATCATATTTGCGTAGTAAGTCACTTTTGGTGGTTCCAGAAAGCTTTTACCCAACCTACGCACACCCTGCAAATATTGGATGCACACTGGCGGTCAATATATTATTTATAAATGTCGAATCGGTTTCGAAAATGCTCGATAGTTCGTCTGCTGCAGATATAGGGGGTTTTGAAAGTAAGAAACAGCTTCGCATATTATTTGACTATTTTTAGAAGCAAATAAAGTATCTAAAAGAATTACTTGTATTAAGTACTGAATCGAAATGCTTGGTAATTTGTTAAACGGCATCATATTTGCGTAGTAAGTCACTTTTGGTGGTTCCGGAAAGCTTCTAACCAACCTGCGCACACCCTGCAGTTACTAGAAGCTCACTTTAGTCTAATATATAATTTCTAAATGTCGAATCGGTTTCGAAAATGCTCGATAGTTCGTCTGCTGCAGTTATAGGGGGTTTTGAAAGTAAGGAACAGCTTCGCATATTATTTGACTATTTTTAGAAGCAAATAAAGTATCTAAAAGAATTACTTGTATTAAGTACTGACTCGAAATGCTTGGTAATTTGTTAAACGGCATTATATTTGCGTAATAAGTCACTTTTGGTGGTTCCAGAAAGCTTCTAACCAACCTGCGCACACCCTGCAATTCTAGAAGCTCACTTTAGGCCAATATATAATTTCTTAATGTCGAATCGGTTTCGAAAATGCTCGATAGTTCGTCTGCTGCAGTTATAGGGGGTTTTGAAAGTAAGGAACAGCTTCGCATATTATTTGACTATTTTTAGAAACAAATAAAGTATCTAAAAGAATTACTTGTATTAAGTACTGACTCGAAATGCTTGGTAATTTGTTAAACGGCATTATATTTGCGTAGTAAGTCACTTTTGGTGGTTCCAGAAAGCTTCTAACCAACCTGCGCACACCCTGCAATTCTAGAAGCTCACTTTAGGCCAATATATAATTTCTTAATGTCGAATCGGTTTCGAAAATGCTCGATAGTTCGTCTGCTGCAGTTATAGGGGGTTTTGAAAGTAAGGAACAGCTTCGCATATTATTTGACTATTTTTAGAAGCAAATAAAGTATCTAAAAGAATTACTTGTATTAAGTACTGACTCGAAATGCTTGGTAATTTGTTAAACGGCATTATATTTGCGTAATAAGTCACTTTTGGTGGTTCCAGAAAGCTTCTAACCAACCTGCGCACACCCTGCAAATATTGGAAGCACACTGGCGGTCAATATATTATTTATAAATGTCGAACCGGTTTCGAAAATGCTCGATAGTTCGTCTGCTGCAGTTATAGGGGGTTTTGAAAGTAAGAAACAGCTTCGCATATTATTTGACTATTTTTAGAAGCAAATAAAGTATCTAAAAGAATTACTTGTATTAAGTACTGACTCGAAATGCTTGGTAATTTGTTAAACGGCATTATATTTGCGTAGTAAGTCACTTTTGGTGGTTCCAGAAAGCTTCTAACCAACCTGCGCACACCCTGCAATTCTAGAAGCTCACTTTAGGCCAATATATAATTTCTTAATGTCGAATCGGTTTCGAAAATGCTCGATAGTTCGTCTGCTGCAGTTATAGGGGGTTTTGAAAGTAAGGAACAGCTTCGCATATTATTTGACTATTTTTAGAAACAAATAAAGTATCTAAAAGAATTACTTGTATTAAGTACTGACTCGAAATGCTTGGTAATTTGTTAAACGGCATTATATTTGCGTAATAAGTCACTTTTGGTGGTTCCAGAAAGCTTCTAACCAACCTGCGCACACCCTGCAAATATTGGAAGCACACTGGCGGTCAATATATTATTTATAAATGTCGAACCGGTTTCGAAAATGCTCGATTGTTCGTCTGCTGCAGTTATAGGGGGTTTTGAAAGTAAGAAACAGCTTCGCATATTATTTGACTATTTTTAGAAGCAAATAAAGTATCTAAAAGAATTACTTGTATTAAGTACTGACTCGAAATGCTTGGTAATTTGTTAAACGGCATTATATTTGCGTAGTAAGTCACTTTTGGTGGTTCCAGAAAGCTTCTAACCAACCTGCGCACACCCTGCAATTCTAGAAGCTCACTTTAGGCCAATATATAATTTCTTAATGTCGAATCGGTTTCGAAAATGCTCGATAGTTCGTCTGCTGCAGTTATAGGGGGTTTTGAAAGTAAGGAACAGCTTCGCATATTATTTGACTATTTTTAGAAGCAAATAAAGTATCTAAAAGAATTACTTGTATTAAGTACTGACTCGAAATGCTTGGTAATTTGTTAAACGGCATTATATTTGCGTAATAAGTCACTTTTGGTGGTTCCAGAAAGCTTCTAACCAACCTGCGCACACCCTGCAAATATTGGAAGCACACTGGCGGTCAATATATTATTTATAAATGTCGAACCGGTTTCGAAAATGCTCGATAGTTCGTCTGCTGCAGTTATAGGGGGTTTTGAAAGTAAGAAACAGCTTCGCATATTATTTGACTATTTTTAGAAGCAAATAAAGTATCTAAAAGAATTACTTGTATTAAGTACTGACTCGAAATGCTTGGTAATTTGTTAAACGGCATTATATTTGCGTAGTAAGTCACTTTTGGTGGTTCCAGAAAGCTTCTAACCAACCTGCGCACACCCTGCAATTCTAGAAGCTCACTTTAGGCCAATATATAATTTCTTAATGTCGAATCGGTTTCGAAAATGCTCGATAGTTCGTCTGCTGCAGTTATAGGGGGTTTTGAAAGTAAGGAACAGCTTCGCATATTATTTGACTATTTTTAGAAGCAAATAAAGTATCTAAAAGAATTACTTGTATTAAGTACTGACTCGAAATGCTTGGTAATTTGTTAAACGGCATTATATTTGCGTAATAAGTCACTTTTGGTGGTTCCAGAAAGCTTCTAACCAACCTGCGCACACCCTGCAAATATTGGAAGCACACTGGCGGTCAATATATTATTTATAAATGTCGAACCGGTTTCGAAAATGCTCGATAGTTCGTCTGCTGCAGTTATAGGGGGTTTTGAAAGTAAGAAACAGCTTCGCATATTATTTGACTATTTTTAGAAGCAAATAAAGTATCTAAAAGAATTACTTGTATTAAGTACTGACTCGAAATGCTTGGTAATTTGTTAAACGGCATTATATTTGCGTAGTAAGTCACTTTTGGTGGTTCCAGAAAGCTTCTAACCAACCTGCGCACACCCTGCAATTCTAGAAGCTCACTTTAGGCCAATATATAATTTCTTAATGTCGAATCGGTTTCGAAAATGCTCGATAGTTCGTCTGCTGCAGTTATAGGGGGTTTTGAAAGTAAGGAACAGCTTCGCATATTATTTGACTATTTTTAGAAGCAAATAAAGTATCTAAAAGAATTACTTGTATTAAGTACTGACTCGAAATGCTTGGTAATTTGTTAAACGGCATTATATTTGCGTAATAAGTCACTTTTGGTGGTTCCAGAAAGCTTCTAACCAACCTGCGCACACCCTGCAAATATTGGAAGCACACTGGCGGTCAATATATTATTTATAAATGTCGAACCGGTTTCGAAAATGCTCGATAGTTCGTCTGCTGCAGTTATAGGGGGTTTTGAAAGTAAGAAACAGCTTCGCATATTATTTGACTATTTTTAGAAGCAAATAAAGTATCTAAAAGAATTACTTGTATTAAGTACTGACTCGAAATGCTTGGTAATTTGTTAAACGGCATTATATTTGCGTAGTAAGTCACTTTTGGTGGTTCCAGAAAGCTTCTAACCAACCTGCGCACACCCTGCAATTCTAGAAGCTCACTTTAGGCCAATATATAATTTCTTAATGTCGAATCGGTTTCGAAAATGCTCGATAGTTCGTCTGCTGCAGTTATAGGGGGTTTTGAAAGTAAGGAACAGCTTCGCATATTATTTGACTATTTTTAGAAGCAAATAAAGTATCTAAAAGAATTACTTGTATTAAGTACTGACTCGAAATGCTTGGTAATTTGTTAAACGGCATTATATTTGCGTAGTAAGTCACTTTTGGTGGTTCCAGAAAGCTTCTAACCAACCTGCGCACACCCTGCAATTCTAGAAGCTCACTTTAGGCCAATATATAATTTCTTAATGTCGAATCGGTTTCGAAAATGCTCGATAGTTCGTCTGCTGCAGTTATAGGGGGTTTTGAAAGTAAGGAACAGCTTCGCATATTATTTGACTATTTTTAAAAGCAAATAAAGTATCTAAAAGAATTACTTGTATTAAGTACTGACTCGAAATGCTTGGTAATTTGTTAAACGGCATCATATTTGCATAATAAGTCACTTTTGGTGGTTCCAGAAAGCTTCTAACCAACCTACGCACAACCTGCAAATATTGGAAGCACACTGGCGTCAATATATTATTTATAAATGTCGAATCGGTTTCGAAAATGCTCGATAGTTCGTCTGCTGCAGTTATAGGGGGTTTTGAAAGTAAGAAACAGCTTCGCATATTATTTGACTATTTTTAGAAACAAATAAAGTATCTAAAAGAATTACTTGTATTAAGTACTGACTCGAAATGCTTGGTAATTTGTTAAACGGCATCATATTTGCGTAGTAAGTCCCTTTTGGTGGTTCCAGAAAGCTTCTAACCAACCTACGCACACCCTGCAAATATTGGAAGCACACTGGCGGTCAATATATTATTTATAAATGTCGAATCGGTTTCGAAAATGCTCGATAGTTCGTCTGCTGCAGTTATAGGGGGTTTTGAAAGTAAGGAACAGCTTCGCATATTATTTGACTATTTTTAGAAGCAAATAAAGTATCTAAAAGAATTACTTGTATTAAGTACTGACTCGAAATGCTTGGTAATTTGTTAAACGGCATTATATTTGCGTAATAAGTCACTTTTGGTGGTTCCAGAAAGCTTCTAACCAACCTACGCACACCCTGCAAATATTGGAAGCACACTGGCGGTCAATATATTATTTATAAATGTCGAACCGGTTTCGAAAATGCTCGATAGTTCGTCTGCTGCAGTTATAGGGGGTTTTGAAAGTAAGAAACAGCTTCGCATATTATTTGACTATTTTTAGAAGCAATAAAGTATCTAAAAGAATTACTTGTATTAAGTACTGACTCGAAATGCTTGGTAATTTGTTAAACGGCATTATATTTGCGTAGTAAGTCACTTTTGGTGGTTCCAGAAAGCTTCTAACCAACCTGCGCACACCCTGCAATTCTAGAAGCTCACTTTAGGCCAATATATAATTTCTTAATGTCGAATCGGTTTCGAAAATGCTCGATAGTTCGTCTGCTGCAGTTATAGGGGGTTTTGAAAGTAAGAAACAGCTTCGCATATTATTTGACTATTTTTAGAAGCAATAAAGTATCTAAAAGAATTACTTGTATTAAGTACTGACTCGAAATGCTTGGTAATTTGTTAAACGGCATTATATTTGCGTAGTAAGTCACTTTTGGTGGTTCCAGAAAGCTTCTAACCAACCTGCGCACACCCTGCAATTCTAGAAGCTCACTTTAGGCCAATATATAATTTCTTAATGTCGAATCGGTTTCGAAAATGCTCGATAGTTCGTCTGCTGCAGTTATAGGGGGTTTTGAAAGTAAGGAACAGCTTCGCATATTATTTGACTATTTTTAGAAGCAAATAAAGTATCTAAAAGAATTACTTGTATTAAGTACTGACTCGAAATGCTTGGTAATTTGTTAAACGGCATTATATTTGCGTAATAAGTCACTTTTGGTGGTTCCAGAAAGCTTCTAACCAACCTACGCACACCCTGCAAATATTGGAAGCACACTGGCGGTCAATATATTATTTATAAATGTCGAACCGGTTTCGAAAATGCTCGATAGTTCGTCTGCTGCAGTTATAGGGGGTTTTGAAAGTAAGAAACAGCTTCGCATATTATTTGACTATTTTTAGAAGCAATAAAGTATCTAAAAGAATTACTTGTATTAAGTACTGACTCGAAATGCTTGGTAATTTGTTAAACGGCATTATATTTGCGTAGTAAGTCACTTTTGGTGGTTCCAGAAAGCTTCTAACCAACCTGCGCACACCCTGCAATTCTAGAAGCTCACTTTAGGCCAATATATAATTTCTTAATGTCGAATCGGTTTCGAAAATGCTCGATAGTTCGTCTGCTGCAGTTATAGGGGGTTTTGAAAGTAAGAAACAGCTTCGCATATTATTTGACTATTTTTAGAAGCAAATAAAGTATCTAAAAGAATTACTTGTATTAAGTACTGACTCGAAATGCTTGGTAATTTGTTAAACGGCATTATATTTGCGTAGTAAGTCACTTTTGGTGGTTCCAGAAAGCTTCTAACCAACCTGCGCACACCCTGCAATTCTAGAAGCTCACTTTAGGCCAATATATAATTTCTTAATGTCGAATCGGTTTCGAAAATGCTCGATTGTTCGTCTGCTGCAGTTATAGGGGGTTTTGAAAGTAAGGAACAGCTTCGCATATTATTTGACTATTTTTAGAAGCAAATAAAGTATCTAAAAGAATTACTTGTATTAAGTACTGACTCGAAATGCTTGGTAATTTGTTAAACGGCATCATATTTGCGTAATAAGTCACTTTTGGTGGTTCCAGAAAGCTTCTAACCAACCTACGCACAACCTGCAAATATTGGAAGCACACTGGCGTCAATATATTATTTATAAATGTCGAATCGGTTTCGAAAATGCTCGATAGTTCGTCTGCTGCAGTTATAGGGGGTTTTGAAAGTAAGAAACAGCTTCGCATATTATTTGACTATTTTTAGAAACAAATAAAGTATCTAAAAGAATTACTTGTATTAAGTACTGACTCGAAATGCTTGGTAATTTGTTAAACGGCATCATATTTGCGTAGTAAGTCCCTTTTGGTGGTTCCAGAAAGCTTCTATCCAACCTACGCACACCCTGCAAATATTGGAAGCACACTGGCGGTCAATATATTATTTATAAATGTCGAATCGGTTTCGAAAATGCTCGATAGTTCGTCTGCTGCAGTTATAGGGGGTTTTGAAAGTAAGAAACAGCTTCGCATATTATTTGACTATTTTTAGAAACAAATAAAGTATCTAAAAGAATTACTTGTATTAAGTACTGACTCGAAATGCTTGGTAATTTGTTAAACGGCATCATATTTGCGTAGTAAGTCCCTTTTGGTGGTTCCAGAAAGCTTCTATCCAACCTACGCACACCCTGCAAATATTGGAAGCACACTGGCGGTCAATATATTATTTATAAATGTCGAATCGGTTTCGAAAATGCTCGATAGTTCGTCTGCTGCAGTTATAGGGGGTTTTGAAAGTAAGAAACAGCTTCGCATACTATTTGACTATTTTTAGAAGCAAATAAAGTATCTAAAAGAATTACTTGTATTAAGTACTGACTCGAAATGCTTGGTAATTTGTTAAACGGCATCATATTTGCGTAGTAAGTCACTTTTGGTGGTTCAAGAAAGCTTCTAACCAACCTGAGCACACCCTGCAATTACTAGAAGCTCACTTTAGGCCAATATATAATTTCTTAATGTCGAATCGGTTTCGAAAATGCTCGATAGTTTGTCTGAAGCAGTTATAGGGGGTTTTGAAAGTAAGAAACAGCTTCGCATATTATTTCACTATTTTTAGAAGCAAATAAAGCTTCTAAGACATTTACTTGAATTAAATACTGTCTCGAAATGCATGGTAATTTCTTAAACGCCATCATCTTTGCGCAGTAAGTCACTTTTGGTAGTTCCAGAAAGCTTCTAACCAACCTACGCACACCCTGCAAATATTGGAAGCACACTGGCGGTCAATATATTATTTCTAAATGTCGAATCGGTTTCGAAAATGCTCGATAGTTCGTCTGCTGCAGTTATAGGGGGTTTTGAAAGTAAGAAACAGCTTCGCATATTATTTGACTATTTTTAGAAGCAAATAAAGTATCTAAAAGAATTACTTGTATTAAGTACTGACTCGAAATGCTTGGTAATTTGTTAAACGGCATCATATTTGCCTAGTAAGTCACTTTTGGTGGTTCCAGAAAGCTTTTACCCAACCTACGCACACCCTGCAAATATTGGAAGCACACTGGCGGTCAATATATTATTTCTAAATGTCGAATCGGTTTCGAAAATGCTCGATAGTTCGTCTGCTGCAGTTATAGGGGGTTTTGAAAGTAAGAAACAGCTTCGCATATTATTTGACTATTTTTAGAAGCAAATAAAGTATCTAAAAGAATTACTTGTATTAAGTACTGACTCGAAATGCTTGGTAATTTGTTAAACGGCATCATATTTGCGTAGTAAGTCACTTTTGGTGGTTCCAGAAAGCTTTTACCCAACCTACGCACACCCTGCAAATATTGGAAGCACACTGGCGGTGAATATATTATTTCTAAATGTCGAATCGGTTTCGAAAATGCTCGATAGTTCGTCTGCTGCAGTTATAGGGGGTTTTGAAAGTAAGAAACAGCTTCGCATATTATTTGACTATTTTTAGAAGCAAATAAAGTATCTAAAAGAATTACTTGTATTAAGTACTGACTCGAAATGCTTGGTAATTTGTTAAACGGCATCATATTTGCGTAGTAAGTCACTTTTGGTGGTTCCAGAAAGCTTTTACCCAACCTACGCACACCCTGCAAATATTGGATGCACACTGGCGGTCAATATATTATTTATAAATGTCGAATCGGTTTCGAAAATGCTCGATAGTTCGTCTGCTGCAGATATAGGGGGTTTTGAAAGTAAGAAACAGCTTCGCATATTATTTGACTATTTTTAGAAGCAAATAAAGTATCTAAAAGAATTACTTGTATTAAGTACTGAATCGAAATGCTTGGTAATTTGTTAAACGGCATCATATTTGCGTAGTAAGTCACATTTGGTGGTTCCGGAAAGCTTCTAACCAACCTGCGCACACCCTGCAGTTACTAGAAGCTCACTTTAGGCTAATATATAATTTCTAAATGTCGAATCGGTTTCGAAAATGCTCGATAGTTCGTCTGCTGCAGTTATAGGGGGTTTTGAAAGTAAGGAACAGCTTCGCATATTATTTGACTATTTTTAGAAGCAAATAAAGTATCTAAAAGAATTACTTGTATTAAGTACTGACTCGAAATGCTTGGTAATTTGTTAAACGGCATTATATTTGCGTAATAAGTCACTTTTGGTGGTTCCAGAAAGCTTCTAACCAACCTGCGCACACCCTGCAGTTACTAGAAGCTCACTTTAGGCTAATATATAATTTCTAAATGTCGAATCGGTTTCGAAAATGCTCGATAGTTCGTCTGCTGCAGTTATAGGGGGTTTTGAAAGTAAGGAACAGCTTCGCATATTATTTGACTATTTTTAGAAGCAAATAAAGTATCTAAAAGAATTACTTGTATTAAGTACTGACTCGAAATGCTTGGTAATTTGTTAAACGGCATCATATTTGCGTAGTAAGTCCCTTTTGGTGGTTCCAGAAAGCTTCTAACCAACCTACGCACACCCTGCAAATATTGGAAGCACACTGGCGGTCAATATATTATTTATAAATGTCGAATCGGTTTCGAAAATGCTCGATAGTTCGTCTGCTGCAGTTATAGGGGGTTTTGAAAGTAAGAAACAGCTTCGCATATTATTTGACTATTTTTAGAAACAAATAAAGTATCTAAAAGAATTACTTGTATTAAGTACTGACTCGAAATGCTTGGTAATTTGTTAAACGGCATCATATTTGCGTAGTAAGTCCCTTTTGGTGGTTCCAGAAAGCTTCTATCCAACCTACGCACACCCTGCAAATATTGGAAGCACACTGGCGGTCAATATATTATTTATAAATGTCGAATCGGTTTCGAAAATGCTCGATAGTTCGTCTGCTGCAGTTATAGGGGGTTTTGAAAGTAAGAAACAGCTTCGCATACTATTTGACTATTTTTAGAAGCAAATAAAGTATCTAAAAGAATTACTTGTATTAAGTACTGACTCGAAATGCTTGGTAATTTGTTAAACGGCATCATATTTGCGTAGTAAGTCACTTTTGGTGGTTCAAGAAAGCTTCTAACCAACCTGAGCACACCCTGCAATTACTAGAAGCTCACTTTAGGCCAATATATAATTTCTTAATGTCGAATCGGTTTCGAAAATGCTCGATAGTTTGTCTGAAGCAGTTATAGGGGGTTTTGAAAGTAAGAAACAGCTTCGCATATTATTTCACTATTTTTAGAAGCAAATAAAGCTTCTAAGACATTTACTTGAATTAAATACTGTCTCGAAATGCATGGTAATTTCTTAAACGCCTTCATCTTTGCGCAGTAAGTCACTTTTGGTAGTTCCAGAAAGCTTCTAACCAACCTACGCACACCCTGCAAATATTGGAAGCACACTGGCGGTCAATATATTATTTCTAAATGTCGAATCGGTTTCGAAAATGCTCGATAGTTCGTCTGCTGCAGTTATAGGGGGTTTTGAAAGTAAGAAACAGCTTCGCAAATTATTTGACTATTTTTAGAAGCAAATAAAGTATCTAAAAGAATTACTTGTATTAAGTACTGACTCGAAATGCTTGGTAATTTGTTAAACGGCATCATATTTGCGTAGTAAGTCACTTTTGGTGGTTCCAGAAAGCTTTTACCCAACCTACGCACACCCTGCAAATATTGGAAGCACACTGGCGGTCAATATATTATTTCTAAATGTCGAATCGGTTTCGAAAATGCTCGAGAGTTCGTCTGCTGCAGTTATAGGGGGTTTTGAAAGTAAGAAACAGCTTCGCATATTATTTGACTATTTTTAGAAGCAAATAAAGTATCTAAAAGAATTACTTGTATTAAGTACTGACTCGAAATGCTTGGTAATTTGTTAAACGGCATCATATTTGCGTAGTAAGTCACTTTTGGTGGTTCCAGAAAGCTTTTACCCAACCTACGCACACCCTGCAAATATTGGAAGCACACTGGCGGTGAATATATTATTTCTAAATGTCGAATCGGTTTCGAAAATGCTCGATAGTTCGTCTGCTGCAGTTATAGGGGGTTTTGAAAGTAAGAAACAGCTTCGCATATTATTTGACTATTTTTAGAAGCAAATAAAGTATCTAAAAGAATTACTTGTATTAAGTACTGACTCGAAATGCTTGGTAATTTGTTAAACGGCATCATATTTGCGTAGTAAGTCACTTTTGGTGGTTCCAGAAAGCTTTTACCCAACCTACGCACACCCTGCAAATATTGGATGCACACTGGCGGTCAATATATTATTTATAAATGTCGAATCGGTTTCGAAAATGCTCGATAGTTCGTCTGCTGCAGATATAGGGGGTTTTGAAAGTAAGAAACAGCTTCGCATATTATTTGACTATTTTTAGAAGCAAATAAAGTATCTAAAAGAATTACTTGTATTAAGTACTGAATCGAAATGCTTGGTAATTTGTTAAACGGCATCATATTTGCGTAGTAAGTCACTTTTGGTGGTTCCGGAAAGCTTCTAACCAACCTGCGCACACCCTGCAGTTACTAGAAGCTCACTTTAGGCTAATATATAATTTCTAAATGTCGAATCGGTTTCGAAAATGCTCGATAGTTCGTCTGCTGCAGTTATAGGGGGTTTTGAAAGTAAGGAACAGCTTCGCATATTATTTGACTATTTTTAGAAGCAAATAAAGTATCTAAAAGAATTACTTGTATTAAGTACTGACTCGAAATGCTTGGTAATTTGTTAAACGGCATTATATTTGCGTAATAAGTCACTTTTGGTGGTTCCAGAAAGCTTCTAACCAACCTGCGCACACCCTGCAGTTACTAGAAGCTCACTTTAGGCTAATATATAATTTCTAAATGTCGAATCGGTTTCGAAAATGCTCGATAGTTCGTCTGCTGCAGTTATAGGGGGTTTTGAAAGTAAGGAACAGCTTCGCATATTATTTGACTATTTTTAGAAGCAAATAAAGTATCTAAAAGAATTACTTGTATTAAGTACTGACTCGAAATGCTTGGTAATTTGTTAAACGGCATCATATTTGCGTAGTAAGTCACTTTTGGTGGTTCCAGAAAGCTTTTACCCAACCTACGCACACCCTGCAAATATTGGAAGCACACTGGCGGTCAATATATTATTTCTAAATGTCGAAACGGTTTCGAAAATGCTCGATAGTTCGTCTGCTGCAGTTATAGGGGGTTTTGAAAGTAAGAAACAGCTTCGCATATTATTTGACTATTTTTAGAAGCAAATAAAGTATCTAAAAGAATTACTTGTATTAAGTACTGACTCGAAATGCTTGGTAATTTGTTAAACGGCATCATATTTGCGTAGTAAGTCACTTTTGGTGGTTCCAGAAAGCTTTTACCCAACCTACGCACACCCTGCAAATATTGGAAGCACACTGGCGGTCAATATATTATTTCTAAATGTCGAATCGGTTTCGAAAATGCTCGATAGTTCGTCTGCTGCAGTTATAGGGGGTTTTGAAAGTAAGAAACAGCTTCGCATATTATTTGACTATTTTTAGAAGCAAATAAAGTATCTAAAAGAATTACTTGTATTAAGTACTTACTCGAAATGCTTGGTAATTTGTTAAACGGCATCATATTTGCGTAGTAAGTCACTTTTGGTGGTTCCGGAAAGCTTCTAACCAACCTGCGCACACCCTGCAGTTACTAGAAGCTCACTTTAGGCTAATATATAATTTCTAAATGTCGAATCGGTTTCGAAAATGCTCGATAGTTCGTCTGCTGCAGTTATAGGGGGTTTTGAAAGTAAGGAACAGCTTCGCATATTATTTGACTATTTTTAGAAGCAAATAAAGTATCTAAAAGAATTACTTGTATTAAGTACTGACTCGAAATGCTTGGTAATTTGTTAAACGGCATCATATTTGCGTAGTAAGTCACTTTTGGTGGTTCCAGAAAGCTTTTACCCAACCTACGCACACCCTGCAAATATTGGAAGCACACTGGCGGTCAATATATTATTTCTAAATGTCGAATCGGTTTCGAAAATGCTCGATAGTTCGTCTGCTGCAGTTATAGGGGGTTTTGAAAGTAAGAAACAGCTTCGCATATTATTTGACTATTTTTAGAAGCAAATAAAGTATCTAAAAGAATTACTTGTATTAAGTACTGACTCGAAATGCTTGGTAATTTGTTAAACGGCATCATATTTGCGTAGTAAGTCACTTTTGGTGGTTCCAGAAAGCTTTTACCCAACCTACGCACACCCTGCAAATATTGGAAGCACACTGGCGGTCAATATATTATTTCTAAATGTCGAATCGGTTTCGAAAATGCTCGATAGTTCGTCTGCTGCAGTTATAGGGGGTTTTGAAAGTAAGAAACAGCTTCGCATATTATTTGACTATTTTTAGAAGCAAATAAAGTATCTAAAAGAATTACTTGTATTAAGTACTGACTCGAAATGCTTGGTAATTTGTTAAACGGCATCATATTTGCGTAGTAAGTCACTTTTGGTGGTTCCAGAAAGCTTTTACCCAACCTACGCACACCCTGCAAATATTGGATGCACACTGGCGGTCAATATATTATTTATAAATGTCGAATCGGTTTCGAAAATGCTCGATAGTTCGTCTGCTGCAGATATAAAGGGTTTTGAAAGTAAGAAACAGCTTCGCATATTATTTGACTATTTTTAGAAGCAAATAAAGTATCTAAAAGAATTACTTGTATTAAGTACTGAATCGAAATGCTTGGTAATTTGTTAAACGGCATCATATTTGCGTAGTAAGTCACTTTTGGTGGTTCCGGAAAGCTTCTAACCAACCTGCGCACACCCTGCAGTTACTAGAAGCTCACTTTAGGCTAATATATAATTTCTAAATGTCGAATCGGTTTCGAAAATGCTCGATAGTTCGTCTGCTGCAGTTATAGGGGGTTTTGAAAGTAAGGAACAGCTTCGCATATTATTTGACTATTTTTAGAAGCAAATAAAGTATCTAAAAGAATTACTTGTATTAAGTACTGACTCGAAATGCTTGGTAATTTGTTAAACGGCATTATATTTGCGTAATAAGTCACTTTTGGTGGTTCCAGAAAGCTTCTAACCAACCTGCGCACACCCTGCAAATATTGGAAGCACACTGGCGGTCAATATATTATTTATAAATGTCGAACCGGTTTCGAAAATGCTCGATAGTTCGTCTGCTGCAGTTATAGGGGGTTTTGAAAGTAAGAAACAGCTTCGCATATTATTTGACTATTTTTAGAAGCAAATAAAGTATCTAAAAGAATTACTTGTATTAAGTACTGACTCGAAATGCTTGGTAATTTGTTAAACGGCATTATATTTGCGTAGTAAGTCACTTTTGGTGGTTCCAGAAAGCTTCTAACCAACCTGCGCACACCCTGCAATTCTAGAAGCTCACTTTAGGCCAATATATAATTTCTTAATGTCGAATCGGTTTCGAAAATGCTCGATAGTTCGTCTGCTGCAGTTATAGAGGGTTTTGAAAGTAAGGAACAGCTTCGCATATTATTTGACTATTTTTAGAAGCAAATAAAGTATCTAAATGAATTACTTGTATTAAGTACTGGCTCGAAATGCTTGGTAATTTGTTAAACGGCATTATATTTGCGTAGTAAGTCACTTTTGGTGGTTCCAGAAAGCTTCTAACCAACCTGCGCACACCCTGCAATTCTAGAAGCTCACTTTAGGCCAATATATAATTTCTTAATGTCGAATCGGTTTCGAAAATGCTCGATAGTTCGTCTGCTGCAGTTATAGGGGGTTTTGAAAGTAATAAACAGCTTCGCATATTATTTGACTATTTTTAGAAGCAAATAAAGTATCTAAAAGAATTACTTGTATTAAGTACTGACTCGAAATGCTTGGTAATTTGTTAAACGGCATCATATTTGCGTAATAAGTCACTTTTGGTGGTTCCAGAAAGCTTCTAACCAACCTGCGCACACCCTGCAAATATTGGAAGCACACTG
Organism: Agriotes lineatus; assembly: GCA_940337035.1. Taxonomy (NCBI): domain Eukaryota; kingdom Metazoa; phylum Arthropoda; class Insecta; order Coleoptera; family Elateridae; genus Agriotes; species Agriotes lineatus. The sequence goes on along the minus strand of OW679199.1, from coordinate 145,105,705 downwards.
GCGGTCAATATATTATTTATAAATGTCGAACCGGTTTCGAAAATGCTCGATAGTTCGTCTGCTGCAGTTATAGGGGGTTTTGAAAGTAAGAAACAGCTTCGCATATTATTTGACTATTTTTAGAAGCAAATAAAGTATCTAAAAGAATTACTTGTATTAAGTACTGACTCGAAATGCTTGGTAATTTGTTAAACGGCATTATATTTGCGTAGTAAGTCACTTTTGGTGGTTCCAGAAAGCTTCTAACCAACCTGCGCACACCCTGCAACTCTAGAAGCTCACTTTAGGCCAATATATAATTTCTTAATGTCGAATCGGTTTCGAAAATGCTCGATAGTTCGTCTGCTGCAGTTATAGGGGGTTTTGAAAGTAAGGAACAGCTTCGCATATTATTTGACTATTTTTAGAAGCAAATAAAGTATCTAAAAGAATTACTTGTATTAAGTACTGACTCGAAATGCTTGGTAATTTGTTAAACGGCATTATATTTGCGTAATAAGTCACTTTTGGTGGTTCCAGAAAGCTTCTAACCAACCTGCGCACACCCTGCAAATATTGGAAGCACACTGGCGGTCAATATATTATTTATAAATGTCGAACCGGTTTCGAAAATGCTCGATAGTTCGTCTGCTGCAGTTATAGGGGGTTTTGAAAGTAAGAAACAGCTTCGCATATTATTTGACTATTTTTAGAAGCAAATAAAGTATCTAAAAGAATTACTTGTATTAAGTACTGACTCGAAATGCTTGGTAATTTGTTAAACGGCATTATATTTGCGTAGTAAGTCACTTTTGGTGGTTCCAGAAAGCTTCTAACCAACCTGCGCACACCCTGCAATTCTAGAAGCTCACTTTAGGCCAATATATAATTTCTTAATGTCGAATCGGTTTCGAAAATGCTCGATAGTTCGTCTGCTGCAGTTATAGGGGGTTTTGAAAGTAAGGAACAGCTTCGCATATTATTTGACTATTTTTAGAAGCAAATAAAGTATCTAAATGAATTACTTGTATTAAGTACTGACTCGAAATGCTTGGTAATTTGTTAAACGGCATTATATTTGCGTAGTAAGTCACTTTTGGTGGTTCCAGAAAGCTTCTAACCAACCTGCGCACACCCTGCAATTCTAGAAGCTCACTTTAGGCCAATATATAATTTCTTAATGTCGAATCGGTTTCGAAAATGCTCGATAGTTCGTCTGCTGCAGTTATAGGGGGTTTTGAAAGTAAGGAACAGCTTCGCATATTATTTGACTATTTTTAGAAGCAAATAAAGTATCTAAATGAATTACTTGTATTAAGTACTGACTCGAAATGCTTGGTAATTTGTTAAACGGCATTATATTTGCGTAGTAAGTCACTTTTGGTGGTTCCAGAAAGCTTCTAACCAACCTGCGCACACCCTGCAATTCTAGAAGCTCACTTTAGGCCAATATATAATTTCTTAATGTCGAATCGGTTTCGAAAATGCTCGATAGTTCGTCTGCTGCAGTTATAGGGGGTTTTGAAAGTAAGAAACAGCTTCGCATATTATTTGACTATTTTTAGAAGCAAATAAAGTATCTAAAAGAATTACTTGTATTAAGTACTGACTCGAAATGCTTGGTAATTTGTTAAACGGCATTATATTTGCGTAATAAGTCACTTTTGGTGGTTCCAGAAAGCTTCTAACCAACCTGCGCACACCCTGCAAATATTGGAAGCACACTGGCGGTCAATATATTATTTATAAATGTCGAACCGGTTTCGAAAATGCTCGATAGTTCGTCTGCTGCAGTTATAGGGGGTTTTGAAAGTAAGAAACAGCTTCGCATATTATTTGACTATTTTTAGAAGCAAATAAAGTATCTAAAAGAATTACTTGTATTAAGTACTGACTCGAAATGCTTGGTAATTTGTTAAACGGCATTATATTTGCGTAGTAAGTCACTTTTGGTGGTTCCAGAAAGCTTCTAACCAACCTGCGCACACCCTGCAATTCTAGAAGCTCACTTTAGGCCAATATATAATTTCTTAATGTCGAATCGGTTTCGAAAATGCTCGATAGTTCGTCTGCTGCAGTTATAGGGGGTTTTGAAAGTAAGGAACAGCTTCGCATATTATTTGACTATTTTTAGAAGCAAATAAAGTATCTAAAAGAATTACTTGTATTAAGTACTGACTCGAAATGCTTGGTAATTTGTTAAACGGCATTATATTTGCGTAATAAGTCACTTTTGGTGGTTCCAGAAAGCTTCTAACCAACCTGCGCACACCCTGCAAATATTGGAAGCACACTGGCGGTCAATATATTATTTATAAATGTCGAACCGGTTTCGAAAATGCTCGATAGTTCGTCTGCTGCAGTTATAGGGGGTTTTGAAAGTAAGAAACAGCTTCGCATATTATTTGACTATTTTTAGAAGCAAATAAAGTATCTAAAAGAATTACTTGTATTAAGTACTGACTCGAAATGCTTGGTAATTTGTTAAACGGCATTATATTTGCGTAATAAGTCACTTTTGGTGGTTCCAGAAAGCTTCTAACCAACCTGCGCACACCCTGCAAATATTGGAAGCACACTGGCGGTCAATATATTATTTATAAATGTCGAATCGGTTTCGAAAATGCTCGATAGTTCGTCTGCTGCAGTTATAGGGGGTTTTGAAAGTAAGAAACAGCTTCGCATATTATTTGACTATTTTTAGAAGCAAATAAAGTATCTAAAAGAATTACTTGTATTAAGTACTGACTCGAAATGCTTGGTAATTTGTTAAACGGCATTATATTTGCGTAGTAAGTCACTTTTGGTGGTTCCAGAAAGCTTCTAACCAACCTGCGCACACCCTGCAATTCTAGAAGCTCACTTTAGGCCAATATATAATTTCTTAATGTCGAATCGGTTTCGAAAATGCTCGATAGTTCGTCTGCTGCAGTTATAGGGGGTTTTGAAAGTAAGGAACAGCTTCGCATATTATTTGACTATTTTTAGAAGCAAATAAAGTATCTAAAAGAATTACTTGTATTAAGTACTGACTCGAAATGCTTGGTAATTTGTTAAACGGCATTATATTTGCGTAGTAAGTCACTTTTGGTGGTTCCAGAAAGCTTCTAACCAACCTGCGCACACCCTGCAATTCTAGAAGCTCACTTTAGGCCAATATATAATTTCTTAATGTCGAATCGGTTTCGAAAATGCTCGATAGTTCGTCTGCTGCAGTTATAGGGGGTTTTGAAAGTAAGAAACAGCTTCGCATATTATTTGACTATTTTTAGAAGCAAATAAAGTATCTAAAAGAATTACTTGTATTAAGTACTGACTCGAAATGCTTGGTAATTTGTTAAACGGCATTATATTTGCGTAGTAAGTCACTTTTGGTGGTTCCAGAAAGCTTCTAACCAACCTGCGCACACCCTGCAATTCTAGAAGCTCACTTTAGGCCAATATATAATTTCTTAATGTCGAATCGGTTTCGAAAATGCTCGATAGTTCGTCTGCTGCAGTTATAGGGGGTTTTGAAAGTAAGGAACAGCTTCGCATATTATTTGACTATTTTTAAAAGCAAATAAAGTATCTAAAAGAATTACTTGTATTAAGTACTGACTCGAAATGCTTGGTAATTTGTTAAACGGCATCATATTTGCGTAATAAGTCACTTTTGGTGGTTCCAGAAAGCTTCTAACCAACCTACGCACAACCTGCAAATATTGGAAGCACACTGGCGTCAATATATTATTTATAAATGTCGAATCGGTTTCGAAAATGCTCGATAGTTCGTCTGCTGCAGTTATAGGGGGTTTTGAAAGTAAGAAACAGCTTCGCATATTATTTGACTATTTTTAGAAACAAATAAAGTATCTAAAAGAATTACTTGTATTAAGTACTGACTCGAAATGCTTGGTAATTTGTTAAACGGCATCATATTTGCGTAGTAAGTCCCTTTTGGTGGTTCCAGAAAGCTTCTAACCAACCTACGCACACCCTGCAAATATTGGAAGCACACTGGCGGTCAATATATTATTTATAAATGTCGAATCGGTTTCGAAAATGCTCGATAGTTCGTCTGCTGCAGTTATAGGGGGTTTTGAAAGTAAGAAACAGCTTCGCATATTATTTGACTATTTTTAGAAACAAATAAAGTATCTAAAAGAATTACTTGTATTAAGTACTGACTCGAAATGCTTGGTAATTTGTTAAACGGCATCATATTTGCGTAGTAAGTCCCTTTTGGTGGTTCCAGAAAGCTTCTATCCAACCTGCGCACACCCTGCAATTCTAGAAGCTCACTTTAGGCCAATATATAATTTCTTAATGTCGAATCGGTTTCGAAAATGCTCGATAGTTCGTCTGCTGCAGTTATAGGGGGTTTTGAAAGTAAGGAACAGCTTCGCATATTATTTGACTATTTTTAGAAGCAAATAAAGTATCTAAAAGAATTACTTGTATTAAGTACTGACTCGAAATGCTTGGTAATTTGTTAAACGGCATCATATTTGCGTAATAAGTCACTTTTGGTGGTTCCAGAAAGTTTCAAACCAACCTACGCACAACCTGCAAATATTGGAAGCACACTGGCGTCAATATATTATTTATAAATGTCGAATCGGTTTCGAAAATGCTCGATAGTTCGTCTGCTGCAGTTATAGGGGGTTTTGAAAGTAAGAAACAGCTTCGCATATTATTTGACTATTTTTAGAAACAAATAAAGTATCTAAAAGAATTACTTGTATTAAGTACTGACTCGAAATGCTTGGTAATTTGTTAAACGGCATCATATTTGCGTAATAAGTCACTTTTGGTGGTTCCAGAAAGCTTCTAACCAACCTACGCACAACCTGCAAATATTGGAAGCACACTGGCGTCAATATATTATTTATAAATGTCGAATCGGTTTCGAAAATGCTCGATAGTTTGTCTGAAACAGTTATAGGGGGTTTTGAAAGTAAGAAACAGCTTCGCATATTATTTCACTATTTTTAGAAGCAAATAAAGCTTCTAAGACATTTACTTGAATTAAATACTGTCTCGAAATGCATGGTAATTTCTTAAACGCCATCATCTTTGCGCAGTAAGTCACTTTTGGTGGTTCCAGAAAGCTTCTAACCAACCTACGCACACCCTGCAAATATTGGAAGCACACTGGCGGTCAATATATTATTTATAAATGTCGAATCGGTTTCGAAAATGCTCGATAGTTCGTCTGCTGCAGTTATAGGGGGTTTTGAAAGTAAGAAACAGCTTCGCATATTATTTGACTATTTTTAGAAGCAAATAAAGTATCTAAAAGAATTACTTGTATTAAGTACTGACTCGAAATGCTTGGTAATTTGTTAAACGGCATCATATTTGCGTAGTAAGTCACTTTTGGTGGTTCCAGAAAGCTTCTAACCAACCTGCGCACACCCTGCAATTCTAGAAGCTCACTTTAGGCCAATATATAATTTCTTAATGTCGAATCGGTTTCGAAAATGCTCGATAGTTCGTCTGCTGCAGTTATAGGGGGTTTTGAAAGTAAGGAACAGCTTCGCATATTATTTGACTATTTTTAGAAGCAAATAAAGTATCTAAAAGAATTACTTGTATTAAGTACTGACTCGAAATGCTTGGTAATTTGTTAAACGGCATCATATTTGCGTAATAAGTCACTTTTGGTGGTTCCAGAAAGCTTCTAACCAACCTACGCACAACCTGCAAATATTGGAAGCACACTGGCGTCAATATATTATTTATAAATGTCGAATCGGTTTCGAAAATGCTCGATAGTTCGTCTGCTGCAGTTATAGGGGGTTTTGAAAGTAAGAAACAGCTTCGCATATTATTTGACTATTTTTAGAAACAAATAAAGTATCTAAAAGAATTACTTGTATTAAGTACTGACTCGAAATGCTTGGTAATTTGTTAAACGGCATCATATTTGCGTAATAAGTCACTTTTGGTGGTTCCAGAAAGCTTCTAACCAACCTACGCACAACCTGCAAATATTGGAAGCACACTGGCGTCAATATATTATTTATAAATGTCGAATCGGTTTCGAAAATGCTCGATAGTTCGTCTGCTGCAGTTATAGGGGGTTTTGAAAGTAAGAAACAGCTTCGCATATTATTTGACTATTTTTAGAAACAAATAAAGTATCTAAAAGAATTACTTGTATTAAGTACTGACTCGAAATGCTTGGTAATTTGTTAAACGGCATCATATTTGCGTAGTAAGTCCCTTTTGGTGGTTCCAGAAAGCTTCTATCCAACCTACGCACACCCTGCAAATATTGGAAGCACACTGGCGGTCAATATATTATTTATAAATGTCGAATCGGTTTCGAAAATGCTCGATAGTTCGTCTGCTGCAGTTATAGGGGGTTTTGAAAGTAAAAAACAGCTTCGCATATTATTTGACTATTTTTAGAAACAAATAAAGTATCTAAAAGAATTACTTGTATTAAGTACTGACTCGAAATGCTTGGTAATTTGTTAAACGGCATCATATTTGCGTAGTAAGTCCCTTTTGGTGGTTCCAGAAAGCTTCTAACCAACCTACGCACACCCTGCAAATATTGGAAGCACACTGGCGGTCAATATATTATTTATAAATGTCGAATCGGTTTCGAAAATTTATTTATTTATTTATTTATTTAATTCGCACTCAGACAACAGCCGTTAGGCCAATTATAGGCGTCGCTGTGCAGTTATGAGGACTTCCAACCCCACTAACGCCTGTCATGATGTTTTTATGACCGCCGGGACCAACTTTTTTCCGTGATAGCCGTACCACGAGGCGCCGAGAGATGCAGCCGTGGAACTCCCATCCAAGTTCTGACCAGAGACAGCGTTGCTTAACTCTGCTGATCGAACGTGGACGCTTGTTCAAGCTACACCACTCGGGACCCTAATGCTCGATAGTTCGTCTGCTGCAGTTATAGGGGGTTTTGAAAGTAAGAAACAGCTTCGCATACTTTTTGACTATTTTTAGAAGCAAATAAAGTATCTAAAAGAATTACTTGTATTAAGTACTGACTCGAAATGCTTGGTAATTTGTTAAACGGCATCATATTTGCGTAGTAAGTCACTTTTGGTGGTTCAAGAAAGCTTCTAACCAACCTGAGCACACCCTGCAATTACTAGAAGCTCACTTTAGGCCAATATATAATTTCTTAATGTCGAATCGGTTTCGAAAATGCTCGATAGTACGTCTGCTGCAGTTATAGGGGGTTTTGAAAGTAAGAAACAGCTTCGCATATTATTTGACTATTTTTAGAAACAAATAAAGTATCTAAAAGAATTACTTGTATTAAGTACTGACTCGAAATGCTTGGTAATTTGTTAAACGGCATCATATTTGCGTAATAAGTCACTTTTGGTGGTTCCAGAAAGCTTCTAACCAACCTACGCACAACCTGCAAATATTGGAAGCACACTGGCGTCAATATATTATTTATAAATGTCGAATCGGTTTCGAAAATGCTCGATAGTTCGTCTGCTGCAGTTATAGGGGGTTTTGAAAGTAAGAAACAGCTTCGCATATTATTTGACTATTTTTAGAAACAAATAAAGTATCTAAAAGAATTACTTGTATTAAGTACTGACTCGAAATGCTTGGTAATTTCTTAAACGCCATCATCTTTGCGCAGTAAGTCACTTTTGGTGGTTCCAGAAAGCTTCTAACCAACCTACGCACACCCTGCAAATATTGGAAGCACACTGGCGGTCAATATATTATTTCTAAATGTCGAATCGGTTTCGAAAATGCTCGATAGTTCGTCTGCTGCAGTTATAGGGGGTTTTGAAAGTAAGAAACAGCTTCGCATATTATTTGACTATTTTTAGAAGCAAATAAAGTATCTAAAAGAATTACTTGTATTAAGTACTGACTCGAAATGCTTGGTAATTTGTTAAACGGCATCATATTTGCGTAGTAAGTCCCTTTTGGTGGTTCCAGAAAGCTTCTATCCAACCTACGCACACCCTGCAAATATTGGAAGCACACTGGCGGTCAATATATTATTTATAAATGTCGAATCGGTTTCGAAAATGCTCGATAGTTCGTCTGCTGCAGTTATAGGGGGTTTTGAAAGTAAGAAACAGCTTCGCATATTATTTGACTATTTTTAGAAACAAATAAAGTATCTAAAAGAATTACTTGTATTAAGTACTGACTCGAAATGCTTGGTAATTTGTTAAACGGCATCATATTTGCGTAATAAGTCACTTTTGGTGGTTCCAGAAAGCTTCTATCCAACCTACGCACAACCTGCAAATATTGGAAGCACACTGGCGTCAATATATTATTTATAAATGTCGAATCGGTTTCGAAAATGCTCGATAGTTCGTCTGCTGCAGTTATAGGGGGTTTTGAAAGTAAGAAACAGCTTCGCATATTATTTGACTATTTTTATAAACAAATAAAGTATCTAAAAGAATTACTTGTATTAAGTACTGACTCGAAATGCTTGGTAATTTGTTAAACGGCATCATATTTGCGTAATAAGTCACTTTTGGTGGTTCCAGAAAGCTTCTAACCAACCTACGCACAACCTGCAAATATTGGAAGCACACTGGCGTCAATATATTATTTATAAATGTCGAATCGGTTTCGAAAATGCTCGATAGTTCGTCTGCTGCAGTTATAGGGGGTTTTGAAAGTAAGAAACAGCTTCGCATATTATTTGACTATTTTTAGAAACAAATAAAGTATCTAAAAGAATTACTTGTATTAAGTACTGACTCGAAATGCTTGGTAATTTCTTAAACGCCATCATCTTTGCGCAGTAAGTCACTTTTGGTGGTTCCAGAAAGCTTCTAACCAACCTACGCACACCCTGCAAATATTGGAAGCACACTGGCGGTCAATATATTATTTCTAAATGTCGAATCGGTTTCGAAAATGCTCGATAGTTCGTCTGCTGCAGTTATAGGGGGTTTTGAAAGTAAGAAACAGCTTCGCATATTATTTGACTATTTTTAGAAGCAAATAAAGTATCTAAAAGAATTACTAGTATTAAGTACTGACTCGAAATGCTTGGTAATTTGTTAAACGGCATCATATTTGCGTAGTAAGTCCCTTTTGGTGGTTCCAGAAAGCTTCTATCCAACCTACGCACACCCTGCAAATATTGGAAGCACACTGGCGGTCAATATATTATTTATAAATGTCGAATCGGTTTCGAAAATGCTCGATAGTTCGTCTGCTGCAGTTATAGGGGGTTTTGAAAGTAAGAAACAGCTTCGCATATTATTTGACTATTTTTAGAAACAAATAAAGTATCTAAAAGAATTACTTGTATTAAGTACTGACTCGAAATGCTTGGTAATTTGTTAAACGGCATCATATTTGCGTAATAAGTCACTTTTGGTGGTTCCAGAAAGCTTCTAACCAACCTACGCACAACCTGCAAATATTGGAAGCACACTGGCGTCAATATATTATTTATAAATGTCGAATCGGTTTCGAAAATGCTCGATAGTTCGTCTGCTGCAGTTATAGGGGGTTTTGAAAGTAAGAAACAGCTTCGCATATTATTTGACTATTTTTAGAAACAAATTAAGTATCTAAAAGAATTACTTGTATTAAGTACTGACTCGAAATGCTTGGTAATTTGTTAAACGGCATCATATTTGCGTAATAAGTCACTTTTGGTGGTTCCAGAAAGCTTCTAACCAACCTACGCACAACCTGCAAATATTGGAAGCACACTGGCGTCAATATATTATTTATAAATGTCGAATCGGTTTCGAAAATGCTCGATAGTTCGTCTGCTGCAGTTATAGGGGGTTTTGAAAGTAAGAAACAGCTTCGCATATTATTTGACTATTTTTAGAAACAAATAAAGTATCTAAAAGAATTACTTGTATTAAGTACTGACTCGAAATGCTTGGTAATTTGTTAAACGGCATCATATTTGCGTAGTAAGTCCCTTTTGGTGGTTCCAGAAAGCTTCTATCCAACCTACGCACACCCTGCAAATATTGGAAGCACACTGGCGGTCAATATATTATTTATAAATGTCGAATCGGTTTCGAAAATGCTCGATAGTTCGTCTGCTGCAGTTATAGGGGGTTTTGAAAGTAAGAAACAGCTTCGCATATTATTTGACTATTTTTAGAAACAAATAAAGTATCTAAAAGAATTACTTGTATTAAGTACTGACTCGAAATGCTTGGTAATTTGTTAAACGGCATCATATTTGCGTAGTAAGTCCCTTTTGGTGGTTCCAGAAAGCTTCTATCCAACCTACGCACACCCTGCAAATATTGGAAGCACACTGGCGGTCAATATATTATTTATAAATGTCGAATCGGTTTCGAAAATGCTCGATAGTTCGTCTGCTGCAGTTATAGGGGGTTTTGAAAGTAAGAAACAGCTTCGCATATTATTTGACTATTTTTAGAAACAAATAAAGTATCTAAAAGAATTACTTGTATTAAGTACTGACTCGAAATGCTTGGTAATTTGTTAAACGGCATCATATTTGCGTAATAAGTCACTTTTGGTGGTTCCAGAAAGCTTCTAACCAACCTACGCACAACCTGCAAATATTGGAAGCACACTGGCGTCAATATATTATTTATAAATGTCGAATCGGTTTCGAAAATGCTCGATAGTTCGTCTGCTGCAGTTATAGGGGGTTTTGAAAGTAAGAAACAGCTTCGCATATTATTTGACTATTTTTAGAAACAAATAAAGTATCTAAAAGAATTACTTGTATTAAGTACTGACTCGAAATGCTTGGTAATTTCTTAAACGCCATCATCTTTGCGCAGTAAGTCACTTTTGGTGGTTCCAGAAAGCTTCTAACCAACCTACGCACACCCTGCAAATATTGGAAGCACACTGGCGGTCAATATATTATTTCTAAATGTCGAATCGGTTTCGAAAATGCTCGATAGTTCGTCTGCTGCAGTTATAGGGGGTTTTGAAAGTAAGAAACAGCTTCGCATATTATTTGACTATTTTTAGAAGCAAATAAAGTATCTAAAAGAATTACTTGTATTAAGTACTGACTCGAAATGCTTGGTAATTTGTTAAACGGCATCATATTTGCGTAGTAAGTCCCTTTTGGTGGTTCCAGAAAGCTTCTATCCAACCTACGCACACCCTGCAAATATTGGAAGCACACTGGCGGTCAATATATTATTTATAAATGTCGAATCGGTTTCGAAAATGCTCGATAGTTCGTCTGCTGCAGTTATAGGGGGTTTTGAAAGTAAGAAACAGCTTCGCATATTATTTGACTATTTTTAGAAACAAATAAAGTATCTAAAAGAATTACTTGTATTAAGTACTGACTCGAAATGCTTGGTAATTTGTTAAACGGCATCATATTTGCGTAATAAGTCACTTTTGGTGGTTCCAGAAAGCTTCTAACCAACCTACGCACAACCTGCAAATATTGGAAGCACACTGGCGTCAATATATTATTTATAAATGTCGAATCGGTTTCGAAAATGCTCGATAGTTCGTCTGCTGCAGTTATAGGGGGTTTTGAAAGTAAGAAACAGCTTCGCATATTATTTGACTATTTTTAGAAACAAATAAAGTATCTAAAAGAATTACTTGTATTAAGTACTGACTCGAAATGCTTGGTAATTTGTTAAACGGCATCATATTTGCGTAATAAGTCACTTTTGGTGGTTCCAGAAAGCTTCTAACCAACCTACGCACAACCTGCAAATATTGGAAGCACACTGGCGTCAATATATTATTTATAAATGTCGAATCGGTTTCGAAAATGCTCGATAGTTCGTCTGCTGCAGTTATAGGGGGTTTTGAAAGTAAGAAACAGCTTCGCATATTATTTGACTATTTTTAGAAACAAATAAAGTATCTAAAAGAATTACTTGTATTAAGTACTGACTCGAAATGCTTGGTAATTTGTTAAACGGCATCATATTTGCGTAGTAAGTCCCTTTTGGTAGTTCCAGAAAGCTTCTATCCAACCTACGCACACCCTGCAAATATTGGAAGCACACCGGCGGTCAATATATTATTTATAAATGTCGAATCGGTTTCGAAAATGCTCGATAGTTCGTCTGCTGCAGTTATAGGGGGTTTTGAAAGTAAGAAACAGCTTCGCATATTATTTGACTATTTTTAGAAACAAATAAAGTATCTAAAAGAATTACTTGTATTAAGTACTGACTCGAAATGCTTGGTAATTTGTTAAACGGCATCATATTTGCGTAGTAAGTCCCTTTTGGTGGTTCCAGAAAGCTTCTATCCAACCTACGCACACCCTGCAAATATTGGAAGCACACTGGCGGTCAATATATTATTTATAAATGTCGAATTGGTTTCGAAAATGCTCGATAGTTCGTCTGCTGCAGTTATAGGGGGTTTTGAAAGTAAGAAACAGCTTCGCATACTATTTGACTATTTTTAGAAGCAAATAAAGTATCTAAAAGAATTACTTGTATTAAGTACTGACTCGAAATGCTTGGTAATTTGTTAAACGGCATCATATTTGCGTAGTAAGTCACTTTTGGTGGTTCAAGAAAGCTTCTAACCAACCTGAGCACACCCTGCAAATATTGGAAGCTCACTTTAGGCCAATATATAATTTCTTAATGTCGAATCGGTTTCGAAAATGCTCGATAGTTTGTGTGAAGCAGTTATAGGGGGTTTTGAAAGTAAGAAACAGCTTCGCATATTATTTCACTATTTTTAGAAGCAAATAAAGCTTCTAAGACATTTACTTGAATTAAATACTGTCTCGAAATGCATGGTAATTTCTTAAACGCCATCATCTTTGCGCAGTAAGTCACTTTTGGTGGTTCCAGAAAGCTTCTAACCAACCTACGCACACCCTGCAAATATTGGAAGCACACTGGCGGTCAATATATTATTTCTAAATGTCGAATCGGTTTCGAAAATGCTCGATAGTTCGTCTGCTGCAGTTATAGGGGGTTTTGAAAGTAAGAAACAGCTTCGCATATTATTTGACTATTTTTAGAAGCAAATAAAGTATCTAAAAGAATTACTTGTATTAAGTACTGACTCGAAATGCTTGGTAATTTGTTAAACGGCATCATATTTGCGTAGTAAGTCCCTTTTGGTGGTTCCAGAAAGCTTCTATCCAACCTACGCACACCCTGCAAATATTGGAAGCACACTGGCGGTCAATATATTATTTATAAATGTCGAATCGGTTTCGAAAATGCTCGATAGTTCGTCTGCTGCAGTTATAGGGGGTTTTGAAAGTAAGAAACAGCTTCGCATATTATTTGACTATTTTTAGAAACAAATAAAGTATCTAAAAGAATTACTTGTATTAAGTACTGACTCGAAATGCTTGGTAATTTGTTAAACGGCATCATATTTGCGTAATAAGTCACTTTTGGTGGTTCCAGAAAGCTTCTAACCAACCTACGCACAACCTGCAAATATTGGAAGCACACTGGCGTCAATATATTATTTATAAATGTCGAATCGGTTTCGAAAATGCTCGATAGTTCGTCTGCTGCAGTTATAGGGGGTTTTGAAAGTAAGAAACAGCTTCGCATATTATTTGACTATTTTTAGAAACAAATAAAGTATCTAAAAGAATTACTTGTATTAAGTACTGACTCGAAATGCTTGGTAATTTGTTAAACGGCATCATATTTGCGTAATAAGTCACTTTAGGTGGTTCCAGAAAGCTTCTAACCAACCTACGCACAACCTGCAAATATTGGAAGCACACTGGCGTCAATATATTATTTATAAATGTCGAATCGGTTTCGAAAATGCTCGATAGTTCGTCTGCTGCAGTTATAGGGGGTTTTGAAAGTAAGAAACAGCTTCGCATATTATTTGACTATTTTTAGAAACAAATAAAGTATCTAAAAGAATTACTTGTATTAAGTACTGACTCGAAATGCTTGGTAATTTGTTAAACGGCATCATATTTGCGTAGTAAGTCCCTTTTGGTGGTTCCAGAAAGCTTCTATCCAACCTACGCACACCCTGCAAATATTGGAAGCACACTGGCGGTCAATATATTATTTATAAATGTCGAATCGGTTTCGAAAATGCTCGATAGTTCGTCTGCTGCAGTTATAGGGGGTTTTGAAAGTAAGAAACAGCTTCGCATATTATTTGACTATTTTTAGAAACAAATAAAGTATCTAAAAGAATTACTTGTATTAAGTACTGACTCGAAATGCTTGGTAATTTGTTAAACGGCATCATATTTGCGTAGTAAGTCCCTTTTGGTGGTTCCAGAAAGTTTCTATCCAACCTACGCACACCCTGCAAATATTGGAAGCACACTGGCGGTCAATATATTATTTATAAATGTCGAATCGGTTTCGAAAATGCTCGATAGTTCGTCTGCTGCAGTTATAGGGGGTTTTGAAAGTAAGAAACAGCTTCGCATACTATTTGACTATTTTTAGAAGCAAATAAAGTATCTAAAAGAATTACTTGTATTAAGTACTGACTCGAAATGCTTGGTAATTTGTTAAACGTCATCATATTTGCGTAGTAAGTCACTTTTGGTGGTTCAAGAAAGCTTCTAACCAACCTGAGCACACCCTGCAAATATTGGAAGCTCACTTTAGGCCAATATATAATTTCTTAATGTCGAATCGGTTTCGAAAATGCTCGATAGTTTGTCTGAAGCAGTTATAGGGCGTTTTGAAAGTAAGAAACAGCTTCGCATATTATTTCACTATTTTTAGAAGCAAATAAAGCTTCTAAGACATTTACTTGAATTAAATACTGTCTCGAAATGCATGGTAATTTCTTAAACGCCATCATCTTTGCGCAGTAAGTCACTTTTGGTGGTTCCAGAAAGCTTCTAACCAACCTACGCACACCCTGCAAATATTGGAAGCACACTGGCGGTCAATATATTATTTCTAAATGTCGAATCAGTTTCTAAAATGCTCGATAGTTCGTCTGCTGCAGTTATAGGGGGTTTTGAAAGTAAGAAACAGCTTCGCATATTATTTGACTATTTTTAGAAGCAAATAAAGTATCTAAAAGAATTACTTGTATTAAGTACTGACTCGAAATGCTTGGTAATTTGTTAAACGGCATCATATTTGCGTAGTAAGTCACTTTTGGTGGTTCCAGAAAGCTTCTAACCAACCTGCGCACACCCTGCAATTCTAGAAGCTCACTTTAGGCCAATATATAATTTCTTAATGTCGAATCAGTTTCGAAAATGCTCGATAGTTCGTCTGCTGCAGTTATAGGGGGTTTTGAAAGTAAGGAACAGCTTCGCATATTATTTGACTATTTTTAGAAGCAAATAAAGTATCTAAAAGAATTACTTGTATTAAGTACTGACTCGAAATGCTTGGTAATTTGTTAAACGGCATCATATTTGCGTAATAAGTCACTTTTTGTGGTTCCAGAAAGCTTCTACCCAACCTACGCACAACCTGCAAATATTGGAAGCACACTGGCGTCAATATATTATTTATAAATGTCGATTCGGTTTCGAAAATGCTCGATAGTTCGTCTGCTGCAGTTATAGGGGGTTTTGAAAGTAAGAAACAGCTTCGCATATTATTTGACTATTTTTAGAAACAAATAAAGTATCTAAAAGAATTACTTGTATTAAGTACTGACTCGAAATGCTTGGTAATTTGTTAAACGGCATCATATTTGCGTAGTAAGTCCCTTTTGGTGGTTCCAGAAAGCTTCTATCCAACCTACGCACACCCTGCAAATATTGGAAGCACACTGGCGGTCAATATATTATTTATAAATGTCGAATCGGTTTCGAAAATGCTCGATAGTTCGTCTGCTGCAGTTATAGGGGGTTTTGAAAGTAAGAAACAGCTTCGCATATTATTTGACTATTTTTAGAAGCAAATAAAGTATCTAAAAGAATTACTTGTATTAAGTACTGACTCGAAATGCTTGGTAATTTGTTAAACGGCATCATATTTGCGTAGTAAGTCACTTTTGGTGGTTCCAGAAAGCTTCTAACCAACCTGCGCACACCCTGCAATTCTAGAAGCTCACTTTAGGCCAATATATAATTTCTTAATGTCGAATCAGTTTCGAAAATGCTCGATAGTTCGTCTGCTGCAGTTATAGGGGGTTTTGAAAGTAAGGAACAGCTTCGCATATTATTTGACTATTTTTAGAAGCAAATAAAGTATCTAAAAGAATTACTTGTATTAAGTACTGACTCGAAATGCTTGGTAATTTGTTAAACGGCATCATATTTGCGTAATAAGTCACTTTTGGTGGTTCCAGAAAGCTTCTACCCAACCTACGCACAACCTGCAAATATTGGAAGCACACTGGCGTCAATATATTATTTATAAATGTCGAATCGGTTTCGAAAATGCTCGATAGTTCGTCTGCTGCAGTTATAGGGGGTTTTGAAAGTAAGAAACAGCTTCGCATATTATTTGACTATTTTTAGAAACAAATAAAGTATCTAAAAGAATTACTTGTATTAAGTACTGACTCGAAATGCTTGGTAATTTGTTAAACGGCATCATATTTGCGTAGTAAGTCCCTTTTGGTGGTTCCAGAAAGCTTCTATCCAACCTACGCACACCCTGCAAATATTGGAAGCACACTGGCGGTCAATATATTATTTATAAATGTCGAATCGGTTTCGAAAATGCTCGATAGTTCGTCTGCTGCAGTTATAGGGGGTTTTGAAAGTAAGAAACAGCTTCGCATATTATTTGACTATTTTTAGAAACAAATAAAGTATCTAAAAGAATTACTTGTATTAAGTACTGACTCAAAATGCTTGGTAATTTGTTAAACGGCATCATATTTGCGTAGTAAGTCCCTTTTGATGGTTCCAGAAAGCTTCTATCCAACCTACGCACACCCTGCAAATATTGGAAGCACACTGGCGGTCAATATATTATTTATAAATGTCGAATCGGTTTCGAAAATGCTCGATAGTTCGTCTGCTGCAGTTATAGGGGGTTTTGAAAGTAAGAAACAGCTTCGCATATTATTTGACTATTTTTAGAAACAAATAAAGTATCTAAAAGAATTACTTGTATTAAGTACTGACTCGAAATGCTTGGTAATTTGTTAAACGGCATCATATTTGCGTAATAAGTCACTTTTGGTGGTTCCAGAGAGCTTCTATCCAACCTACGCACAACCTGCAAATATTGGAAGCACACTGGCGTCAATATATTATTTATAAATGTCGAATCGGTTTCGAAAATGCTCGATAGTTCGTCTGCTGCAGTTATAGGGGGTTTTGAAAGTAAGAAACAGCTTCGCATATTATTTGACTATTTTTAGAAACAAATAAAGTATCTAAAAGAATTACTTGTATTAAGTACTGACTCGAAATGCTTGGTAATTTGTTAAACGGCATCATATTTGCGTAGTAAGTCCCTTTTGGTGGTTCCAGAAAGCTTCTATCCAACCTACGCACACCCTGCAAATATTGGAAGCACACTGGCAGTCAATATATTATTTATAAATGTCGAATCGGTTTCGAAAATGCTCGATAGTTCGTCTGCTGCAGTTATAGGGGGTTTTGAAAGTAAGAAACAGCTTCGCATATTATTTGACTATTTTTATAAACAAATAAAGTATCTAAAAGAATTACTTGTATTAAGTACTGACTCGAAATGCTTGGTAATTTGTTAAACGGCATCATATTTGCGTAGTAAGTCCCTTTTGGTGGTTCCAGAAAGCTTCTAACCAACCTACGCACACCCTGCAAATATTGGAAGCACACTGGCGGTCAATATATTATTTATAAATGTCGAATCGGTTTCGAAAATGCTCGATAGTTCGTCTGCTGCAGTTATAGGGGGTTTTGAAAGTAAGAAACAGCTTCGCATATTATTTGACTATTTTTAGAAGCAAATAAAGTATCTAAAAGAATTACTTGTATTAAGTACTGACTCGAAATGCTTGGTAATTTGTTAAACGGCATCATATTTGCGTAGTAAGTCACTTTTGGTGGTTCAAGAAAGCTTCTAACCAACCTGAGCACACCCTGCAATTACTAGAAGCTCACTTTAGGCCAATATATAATTTCTTAATGTCGAATCGGTTTCGAAAATGCTCGATAGTTCGTCTGCTGCAGTTATAGGGGGTTTTGAAAGTAAGAAACAGCTTCGCATATTATTTGACTATTTTTAGAAACAAATAAAGTATCTAAAAGAATTACTTGTATTAAGTACTGACTCGAAATGCTTGGTAATTTGTTAAACGGCATCATATTTGCGTAATAAGTCACTTTTGGTGGTTCCAGAAAGCTTCTAACCAACCTACGCACAACCTGCAAATATTGGAAGCACACTGGCGTCAATATATTATTTATAAATGTCGAATCGGTTTCGAAAATGCTCGATAGTTCGTCTGCTGCAGTTATAGGGGGTTTTGAAAGTAAGAAACAGCTTCGCATATTATTTGACTATTTTTAGAAACAAATAAAGTATCTAAAAGAATTACTTGTATTAAGTACTGACTCGAAATGCTTGGTAATTTCTTAAACGCCATCATCTTTGCGCAGTAAGTCACTTTTGGTGGTTCCAGAAAGCTTCTAACCAACCTACGCACACCCTGCAAATATTGGAAGCACACTGGCGGTCAATATATTATTTCTAAATGTCGAATCGGTTTCGAAAATGCTCGATAGTTCGTCTGCTGCAGTTATAGGGGGTTTTGAAAGTAAGAAACAGCTTCGCATATTATTTGACTATTTTTAGAAGCAAATAAAGTATCTAAAAGAATTACTTGTATTAAGTACTGACTCGAAATGCTTGATAATTTGTTAAACGGCATCATATTTGCGTAGTAAGTCCCTTTTGGTGGTTCCAGAAAGCTTCTATCCAACCTACGCACACCCTGCAAATATTGGAAGCACACTGGCGGTCAATATATTATTTATAAATGTCGAATCGGTTTCGAAAATGCTCGATAGTTCGTCTGCTGCAGTTATAGGGGGTTTTGAAAGTAAGAAACAGCTTCGCATATTATTTGACTATTTTTAGAAACAAATAAAGTATCTAAAAGAATTACTTGTATTAAGTACTGACTCGAAATGCTTGGTAATTTGTTAAACGGCATCATATTTGCGTAATAAGTCACTTTTGGTGGTTCCAGAAAGCTTCTAACCAACCTACGCACAACCTGCAAATATTGGAAGCACACTGGCGTCAATATATTATTTATAAATGTCGAATCGGTTTCGAAAATGCTCGATAGTTCGTCTGCTGCAGTTATAGGGGGTTTTGAAAGTAAGAAACAGCTTCGCATATTATTTGACTATTTTTAGAAACAAATAAAGTATCTAAAAGAATTACTTGTATTAAGTACTGACTCGAAATGCTTGGTAATTTGTTAAACGGCATCATATTTGCGTAATAAGTCACTTTTGGTGGTTCCAGAAAGCTTCTAACCAACCTACGCACAACCTGCAAATATTGGAAGCACACTGGCGTCAATATATTATTTATAAATGTCGAATCGGTTTCGAAAATGCTCGATAGTTCGTCTGCTGCAGTTATAGGGGGTTTTGAAAGTAAGAAACAGCTTCGCATATTATTTGACTATTTTTAGAAACAAATAAAGTATCTAAAAGAATTACTTGTATTAAGTACTGACTCGAAATGCTTGGTAATTTGTTAAACGGCATCATATTTGCGTAGTAAGTCCCTTTTGGTGGTTCCAGAAAGCTTCTATCCAACCTACGCACACCCTGCAAATATTGGAAGCACACTGGCGGTCAATATATTATTTATAAATGTCGAATCGGTTTCGAAAATGCTCGATAGTTCGTCTGCTGCAGTTATAGGGGGTTTTGAAAGTAAGAAACAGCTTCGCATATTATTTGACTATTTTTAGAAACAAATAAAGTATCTAAAAGAATTACTTGTATTAAGTACTGACTCGAAATGCTTGGTAATTTGTTAAACGGCATCATATTTGCGTAGTAAGTCCCTTTTGGTGGTTCCAGAAAGTTTCTATCCAACCTACGCACACCCTGCAAATATTGGAAGCACACTGGCGGTCAATATATTATTTATAAATGTCGAATCGGTTTCGAAAATGCTCGATAGTTCGTCTGCTGCAGTTATAGGGGGTTTTGAAAGTAAGAAACAGCTTCGCATACTATTTGACTATTTTTAGAAGCAAATAAAGTATCTAAAAGAATTACTTGTATTAAGTACTGACTCGAAATGCTTGGTAATTTGTTAAACGTCATCATATTTGCGTAGTAAGTCACTTTTGGTGGTTCAAGAAAGCTTCTAACCAACCTGAGCACACCCTGCAAATATTGGAAGCTCACTTTAGGCCAATATATAATTTCTTAATGTCGAATCGGTTTCGAAAATGCTTGATAGTTTGTCTGAAGCAGTTATAGGGGGTTTTGAAAGTAAGAAACAGCTTCGCATATTATTTCACTATTTTTAGAAGCAAATAAAGCTTCTAAGACATTTACTTGAATTAAATACTGTCTCGAAATGCATGGTAATTTCTTAAACGCCATCATCTTTGCGCAGTAAGTCACTTTTGGTGGTTCCAGAAAGCTTCTAACCAACCTACGCACACCCTGCAAATATTGGAAGCACACTGGCGGTCAATATATTATTTCTAAATGTCGAATCAGTTTCTAAAATGCTCGATAGTTCGTCTGCTGCAGTTATAGGGGGTTTTGAAAGTAAGAAACAGCTTCGCATATTATTTGACTATTTTTAGAAGCAAATAAAGTATCTAAAAGAATTACTTGTATTAAGTACTGACTCGAAATGCTTGGTAATTTGTTAAACGGCATCATATTTGCGTAGTAAGTCACTTTTGGTGGTTCCAGAAAGCTTCTAACCAACCTGCGCACACCCTGCAATTCTAGAAGCTCACTTTAGGCCAATATATTATTTCTAAATGTCGAATCAGTTTCTAAAATGCTCGATAGTTCGTCTGCTGCAGTTATAGGGGGTTTTGAAAGTAAGAAACAGCTTCGCATATTATTTGACTATTTTTAGAAGCAAATAAAGTATCTAAAAGAATTACTTGTATTAAGTACTGACTCGAAATGCTTGGTAATTTGTTAAACGGCATCATATTTGCGCAATAAGTCACTTTTGGTGGTTCCAGAAAGCTTCTACCCAACCTACGCACAACCTGCAAATATTGGAAGCACACTGGCGTCAATATATTATTTATAAATGTCGAATCGGTTTCGAAAATGGTCGATAGTTCGTCTGCTGCAGTTATAGGGGGTTTTGAAAGTAAGAAACAGCTTCGCATATTATTTGACTATTTTTAGAAACAAATAAAGTATCTAAAAGAATTACTTGTATTAAGTACTGACTCGAAATGCTTGGTAATTTGTTAAACGGCATCATATTTGCGTAGTAAGTCCCTTTTGGTGGTTCCAGAAAGCTTCTATCCAACCTACGCACACCCTGCAAATATTGGAAGCACACTGGCGGTCAATATATTATTTATAAATGTCGAATCGGTTTCGAAAATGCTCGATAGTTCGTCTGCTGCAGTTATAGGGGGTTTTGAAAGTAAGAAACAGCTTCGCATATTATTTGACTATTTTTAGAAACAAATAAAGTATCTAAAAGAATTACTTGTATTAAGTACTGACTCGAAATGCTTGGTAATTTCTTAAACGCCATCATCTTTGCGCAGTAAGTCACTTTTGGTGGTTCCAGAAAGCTTCTAACCAACCTACGCACACCCTGCAAATATTGGAAGCACACTGGCGGTCAATATATTATTTCTAAATGTCGAATCGGTTTCGAAAATGCTCGATAGTTCGTCTGCTGCAGTTATAGGGGGTTTTGAAAGTAAGAAACAGCTTCGCATATTATTTGACTATTTTTAGAAGCAAATAAAGTATCTAAAAGAATTACTTGTATTAAGTACTGACTCGAAATGCTTGGTAATTTGTTAAACGGCATCATATTTGCGTAGTAAGTCCCTTTTGGTGGTTCCAGAAAGCTTCTATCCAACCTACGCACACCCTGCAAATATTGGAAGCACACTGGCGGTCAATATATTATTTATAAATGTCGAATCGGTTTCGAAAATGCTCGATAGTTCGTCTGCTGCAGTTATAGGGGGTTTTGAAAGTAAGAAACAGCTTCGCATATTAATTGACTATTTTTAGAAACAAATAAAGTATCTAAAAGAATTACTTGTATTAAGTACTGACTCGAAATGCTTGGTAATTTGTTAAACGGCATCATATTTGCGTAATAAGTCACTTTTGGTGGTTCCAGAAAGCTTCTAACCAACCTACGCACAACCTGCAAATATTGGAAGCACACTGGCGTCAATATATTATTTATAAATGTCGAATCGGTTTCGAAAATGCTCGATAGTTCGTCTGCTGCAGTTATAGGGGGTTTTGAAAGTAAGAAACAGCTTCGCATATTATTTGACTATTTTTAGAAACAAATAAAGTATCTAAAAGAATTACTTGTATTAAGTACTGACTCGAAATGCTTGGTAATTTGTTAAACGGCATCATATTTGCGTAATAAGTCACTTTAGGTGGTTCCAGAAAGCTTCTAACCAACCTACGCACAACCTGCAAATATTGGAAGCACACTGGCGTCAATATATTATTTATAAATGTCGAATCGGTTTCGAAAATGCTCGATAGTTCGTCTGCTGCAGTTATAGGGGGTTTTGAAAGTAAGAAACAGCTTCGCATATTATTTGACTATTTTTAGAAACAAATAAAGTATCTAAAAGAATTACTTGTATTAAGTACTGACTCGAAATGCTTGGTAATTTGTTAAACGGCATCATATTTGCGTAGTAAGTCCCTTTTGGTGGTTCCAGAAAGCTTCTATCCAACCTACGCACACCCTGCAAATATTGGAAGCACACTGGCGGTCAATATATTATTTATAAATGTCGAATCGGTTTCGAAAATGCTCGATAGTTCGTCTGCTGCAGTTATAGGGGGTTTTGAAAGTAAGAAACAGCTTCGCATATTATTTGACTATTTTTAGAAACAAATAAAGTATCTAAAAGAATTACTTGTATTAAGTACTGACTCGAAATGCTTGGTAATTTGTTAAACGGCATCATATTTGCGTAGTAAGTCCCTTTTGGTGGTTCCAGAAAGTTTCTATCCAACCTACGCACACCCTGCAAATATTGGAAGCACACTGGCGGTCAATATATTATTTATAAATGTCGAATCGGTTTCGAAAATGCTCGATAGTTCGTCTGCTGCAGTTATAGGGGGTTTTGAAAGTAAGAAACAGCTTCGCATACTATTTGACTATTTTTAGAAGCAAATAAAGTATCTAAAAGAATTACTTGTATTAAGTACTGACTCGAAATGCTTGGTAATTTGTTAAACGGCATCATATTTGCGTAGTAAGTCACTTTTGGTGGTTCAAGAAAGCTTCTAACCAACCTGAGCACACCCTGCAAATATTGGAAGCTCACTTTAGGCCAATATATAATTTCTTAATGTCGAATCGGTTTCGAAAATGCTCGATAGTTTGTCTGAAGCAGTTATAGGGGGTTTTGAAAGTAAGAAACAGCTTCGCATATTATTTCACTATTTTTAGAAGCAAATAAAGCTTCTAAGACATTTACTTGAATTAAATACTGTCTCGAAATGCATGGTAATTTCTTAAACGCCATCATCTTTGCGCAGTAAGTCACTTTTGGTGGTTCCAGAAAGCTTCTAACCAACCTACGCACACCCTGCAAATATTGGAAGCACACTGGCGGTCAATATATTATTTCTAAATGTCGAATCAGTTTCTAAAATGCTCGATAGTTCGTCTGCTGCAGTTATAGGGGGTTTTGAAAGTAAGAAACAGCTTCGCATATTATTTGACTATTTTTAGAAGCAAATAAAGTATCTAAAAGAATTACTTGTATTAAGTACTGACTCGAAATGCTTGGTAATTTGTTAAACGGCATCATATTTGCGTAGTAAGTCACTTTTGGTGGTTCCAGAAAGCTTCTAACCAACCTACGCACAACCTGCAAATATTGGAAGCACACTGGCGTCAATATATTATTTATAAATGTCGAATCGGTTTCGAAAATGCTCGATAGTTCGTCTGCTGCAGTTATAGGGGGTTTTGAAAGTAAGAAACAGCTTCGCATATTATTTGACTATTTTTAGAAACAAATAAAGTATCTAAAAGAATTACTTGTATTAAGTACTGACTCGAAATGCTTGGTAATTTGTTAAACGGCATCATATTTGCGTAATAAGTCACTTTAGGTGGTTCCAGAAAGCTTCTAACCAACCTACGCACAACCTGCAAATATTGGAAGCACACTGGCGTCAATATATTATTTATAAATGTCGAATCGGTTTCGAAAATGCTCGATAGTTCGTCTGCTGCAGTTATAGGGGGTTTTGAAAGTAAGAAACAGCTTCGCATATTATTTGACTATTTTTAGAAACAAATAAAGTATCTAAAAGAATTACTTGTATTAAGTACTGACTCGAAATGCTTGGTAATTTGTTAAACGGCATCATATTTGCGTAGTAAGTCCCTTTTGGTGGTTCCAGAAAGCTTCTATCCAACCTACGCACACCCTGCAAATATTGGAAGCACACTGGCGGTCAATATATTATTTATAAATGTCGAATCGGTTTCGAAAATGCTCGATAGTTCGTCTGCTGCAGTTATAGGGGGTTTTGAAAGTAAGAAACAGCTTCGCATATTATTTGACTATTTTTAGAAACAAATAAAGTATCTAAAAGAATTACTTGTATTAAGTACTGACTCGAAATGCTTGGTAATTTGTTAAACGGCATCATATTTGCGTAGTAAGTCCCTTTTGGTGGTTCCAGAAAGTTTCTATCCAACCTACGCACACCCTGCAAATATTGGAAGCACACTGGCGGTCAATATATTATTTATAAATGTCGAATCGGTTTCGAAAATGCTCGATAGTTCGTCTGCTGCAGTTATAGGGGGTTTTGAAAGTAAGAAACAGCTTCGCATACTATTTGACTATTTTTAGAAGCAAATAAAGTATCTAAAAGAATTACTTGTATTAAGTACTGACTCGAAATGCTTGGTAATTTGTTAAACGGCATCATATTTGCGTAGTAAGTCACTTTTGGTGGTTCAAGAAAGCTTCTAACCAACCTGAGCACACCCTGCAAATATTGGAAGCTCACTTTAGGCCAATATATAATTTCTTAATGTCGAATCGGTTTCGAAAATGCTCGATAGTTTGTCTGAAGCAGTTATAGGGGGTTTTGAAAGTAAGAAACAGCTTCGCATATTATTTCACTATTTTTAGAAGCAAATAAAGCTTCTAAGACATTTACTTGAATTAAATACTGTCTCGAAATGCATGGTAATTTCTTAAACGCCATCATCTTTGCGCAGTAAGTCACTTTTGGTGGTTCCAGAAAGCTTCTAACCAACCTACGCACACCCTGCAAATATTGGAAGCACACTGGCGGTCAATATATTATTTCTAAATGTCGAATCAGTTTCTAAAATGCTCGATAGTTCGTCTGCTGCAGTTATAGGGGGTTTTGAAAGTAAGAAACAGCTTCGCATATTATTTGACTATTTTTAGAAGCAAATAAAGTATCTAAAAGAATTACTTGTATTAAGTACTGACTCGAAATGCTTGGTAATTTGTTAAACGGCATCATATTTGCGTAGTAAGTCACTTTTGGTGGTTCCAGAAAGCTTCTAACCAACCTACGCACACCCTGCAAATATTGGAAGCACACTGGCGGTCAATATATTATTTATAAATGTCGAATCGGTTTCGAAAATGCTCGATAGTTCGTCTGCTGCAGTTATAGGGGGTTTTGAAAGTAAGAAACAGCTTCGCATATTATTTGACTATTTTTAGAAGCAAATAAAGTATCTAAAAGAATTACTTGTATTAAGTACTGACTCGAAATGCTTGGTAATTTGTTAAACGGCATCATATTTGCGTAATAAGTCACTTTTGGTGGTTCCAGAAAGCTTCTACCCAACCTACGCACAACCTGCAAATATTGGAAGCACACTGGCGTCAATATATTATTTATAAATGTCGATTCGGTTTCGAAAATGCTCGATAGTTCGTCTGCTGCAGTTATAGGGGGTTTTGAAAGTAAGAAACAGCTTCGCATATTATTTGACTATTTTTAGAAACAAATAAAGTATCTAAAAGAATTACTTGTATTAAGTACTGACTCGAAATGCTTGGTAATTTGTTAAACGGCATCATATTTGCGTAGTAAGTCCCTTTTGGTGGTTCCAGAAAGCTTCTATCCAACCTACGCACACCCTGCAAATATTGGAAGCACACTGGCGGTCAATATATTATTTATAAATGTCGAATCGGTTTCGAAAATGCTCGATAGTTCGTCTGCTGCAGTTATAGGGGGTTTTGAAAGTAAGAAACAGCTTCGCATATTATTTGACTATTTTTAGAAACAAATAAAGTATCTAAAAGAATTACTTGTATTAAGTACTGACTCGAAATGCTTGGTAATTTGTTAAACGGCATCATATTTGCGTAGTAAGTCCCTTTTGGTGGTTCCAGAAAGCTTCTATCCAACCTACGCACACCCTGCAAATATTGGAAGCACACTGGCGGTCAATATATTATTTATAAATGTCGAATCGGTTTCGAAAATGCTCGATAGTTCGTCTGCTGCAGTTATAGGGGGTTTTGAAAGTAAGAAACAGCTTCGCATATTATTTGACTATTTTTAGAAACAAATAAAGTATCTAAAAGAATTACTTGTATTAAGTACTGACTCGAAATGCTTGGTAATTTGTTAAACGGCATCATATTTGCGTAATAAGTCACTTTTGGTGGTTCCAGAAAGCTTCTAACCAACCTACGCACAACCTGCAAATATTGGAAGCACACTGGCGACAATATATTATTTATAAATGTCGAATCGGTTTCGAAAATGCTCGATAGTTCGTCTGCTGCAGTTATAGGGGGTTTTGAAAGTAAGAAACAGCTTCGCATATTATTTGACTATTTTTAGAAACAAATAAAGTATCTAAAAGAATTACTTGTATTAAGTACTGACTCGAAATGCTTGGTAATTTCTTAAACGCCATCAACTTTGCGCAGTAAGTCACTTTTGGTGGTTCCAGAAAGCTTCTAACCAACCTACGCACACCCTGCAAATATTGGAAGCACACTGGCGGTCAATATATTATTTCTAAATGTCGAATCGGTTTCGAAAATGCTCGATAGTTCGTCTGCTGCAGTTATAGGGGGTTTTGAAAGTAAGAAACAGCTTCGCATATTATTTGACTATTTTTAGAAGCAAATAAAGTATCTAAAAGAATTACTTGTATTAAGTACTGACTCGAAATGCTTGGTAATTTGTTAAACGGCATCATATTTGCGTAGTAAGTCCCTTTTGGTGGTTCCAGAAAGCTTCTATCCAACCTACGCACACCCTGCAAATATTGGAAGCACACTGGCGGTCAATATATTATTTATAAATGTCGAATCGGTTTCGAAAATGCTCGATAGTTCGTCTGCTGCAGTTATAGGGGGTTTTGAAAGTAAGAAACAGCTTCGCATATTATTTGACTATTTTTAGAAACAAATAAAGTATCTAAAAGAATTACTTGTATTAAGTACTGACTCGAAATGCTTGGTAATTTGTTAAACGGCATCATATTTGCGTAATAAGTCACTTTTGGTGGTTCCAGAAAGCTTCTAACCAACCTACGCACAACCTGCAAATATTGGAAGCACACTGGCGTCAATATATTATTTATAAATGTCGAATCGGTTTCGAAAATGCTCGATAGTTCGTCTGCTGCAGTTATAGGGGGTTTTGAAAGTAAGAAACAGCTTCGCATATTATTTGACTATTTTTAGAAACAAATAAAGTATCTAAAAGAATTACTTGTATTAAGTACTGACTCGAAATGCTTGGTAATTTGTTAAACGGCATCATATTTGCGTAGTAAGTCCCTTTTGGTGGTTCCAGAAAGCTTCTATCCAACCTACGCACACCCTGCAAATATTGGAAGCACACTGGCGGTCAATATATTATTTATAAATGTCGAATCGGTTTCGAAAATGCTCGATAGTTCGTCTGCTGCAGTTATAGGGGGTTTTGAAAGTAAGAAACAGCTTCGCATATTATTTGACTATTTTTAGAAACAAATAAAGTATCTAAAAGAATTACTTGTATTAAGTACTGACTCGAAATGCTTGGTAATTTGTTAAACGGCATCATATTTGCGTAGTAAGTCCCTTTTGGTGGTTCCAGAAAGCTTCTATCTAACCTACGCACACCCTGCAAATATTGGAAGCACACTGGCGGTCAATATATTATTTATAAATGTCGAATCGGTTTCGAAAATGCTCGATAGTTCGTCTGCTGCAGTTATAGGGGGTTTTGAAAGTAAGAAACAGCTTCGCATATTATTTCACTATTTTTAGAAGCAAATAAAGCTTCTAAGACATTTACTTGAATTAAATACTGTCTCGAAATGCATGGTAATTTCTTAAACGCCATCATCTTTGCGCAGTAAGTCACTTTTGGTGGTTCCAGAAAGCTTCTAACCAACCTACGCACACCCTGCAAATATTGGAAGCACACTGGCGGTCAATATATTATTTCTAAATGTCGAATCGGTTTCGAAAATGCTCGATAGTTCGTCTGCTGCAGTTATAGGGAGTTTTGAAAGTAAGAAACAGCTTCGCATATTATTTGACTATTTTTAGAAGCAAATAAAGTATCTAAAAGAATTACTTGTATTAAGTACTGACTCGAAATGCTTGGTAATTTGTTAAACGGCATTATATTTGCGTAGTAAGTCACTTTTGGTGGTTCCAGAAAGCTTCTAACCAACCTGCGCACACCCTGCAGTTACTAGAAGCTCACTTTAGGCCAATATATATTTCTAAATGTCGAATCGGTTTCGAAAATGCTCGATTGTTCGTCTACTGCAGTTATAGGGGTTTTGAAAGTAAGGAACAGCTTCGCATATTATTTGACTATTTTTAGAAGCAAATAAAGCTTCTAAGACATTTACTTGAATTAAATACTGTCTCGAAATGCATGGTAATTTCTTAAACGCCATCATCTTTGCGTAGTAAGTCCCTTTTGGTGGTTCCAGAAAGCTTCTATCCAACCTACGCACACCCTGCAAATATTGGAAGCACACTGGCGGTCAATATATTATTTATAAATGTCGAATCGGTTTCGAAAATGCTCGATAGTTCGTCTGCTGCAGTTATAGGGGGTTTTGAAAGTAAGAAACAGCTTCGCATATTATTTGACTATTTTTAGAAACAAATAAAGTATCTAAAAGAATTACTTGTATTAAGTACTGACTCAAAATGCTTGGTAATTTGTTAAACGGCATCATATTTGCGTAGTAAGTCCCTTTTGATGGTTCCAGAAAGCTTCTATCCAACCTACGCACACCCTGCAAATATTGGAAGCACACTGGCGGTCAATATATTATTTATAAATGTCGAATCGGTTTTGAAAATGCTCGATAGTTCGTCTGCTGCAGTTATAGGGGGTTTTGAAAGTAAGAAACAGCTTCGCATATTATTTGACTATTTTTAGAAACAAATAAAGTATCTAAAAGAATTACTTGTATTAAGTACTGACTCGAAATGCTTGGTAATTTGTTAAACGGCATCATATTTGCGTAATAAGTCACTTTTGGTGGTTCCAGAAAGCTTCTAACCAACCTACGCACAACCTGCAAATATTGGAAGCACACTGGCGTCAATATATTATTTATAAATGTCGAATCGGTTTCGAAAATGCTCGATAGTTCGTCTGCTGCAGTTATAGGGGGTTTTGAAAGTAAGAAACAGCTTCGCATATTATTTGACTATTTTTAGAAACAAATAAAGTATCTAAAAGAATTACTTGTATTAAGTACTGACTCGAAATGCTTGGTAATTTGTTAAACGGCATCATATTTGCGTAGTAAGTCCCTTTTGGTGGTTCCAGAAAGCTTCTATCCAACCTACGCACACCCTGCAAATATTGGAAGCACACTGGCAGTCAATATATTATTTATAAATGTCGAATCGGTTTCGAAAATGCTCGATAGTTCGTCTGCTGCAGTTATAGGGGGTTTTGAAAGTAAGAAACAGCTTCGCATATTATTTGACTATTTTTATAAACAAATAAAGTATCTAAAAGAATTACTTGTATTAAGTACTGACTCGAAATGCTTGGTAATTTGTTAAACGGCATCATATTTGCGTAGTAAGTCCCTTTTGGTGGTTCCAGAAAGCTTCTATCCAACCTACGCACACCCTGCAAATATTGGAAGCACACTGGCGGTCAATATATTATTTATAAATGTCGAATCGGTTTCGAAAATGCTCGATAGTTCGTCTGCTGCAGTTATAGGGGGTTTTGAAAGTAAGAAACAGCTTCGCATATTATTTGACTATTTTTAGAAGCAAATAAAGTATCTAAAAGAATTACTTGTATTAAGTACTGACTCGAAATGCTTGGTAATTTGTTAAACGGCATCATATTTGCGTAGTAAGTCACTTTTGGTGGTTCAAGAAAGCTTCTAACCAACCTGAGCACACCCTGCAATTACTAGAAGCTCACTTTAGGCCAATATATAATTTCTTAATGTCGAATCGGTTTCGAAAATGCTCGATAGTTCGTCTGCTGCAGTTCTAGGGGGTTTTGAAAGTAAGAAACAGCTTCGCATATTATTTGACTATTTTTAGAAACAAATAAAGTATCTAAAAGAATTACTTGTATTAAGTACTGACTCGAAATGCTTGGTAATTTGTTAAACGGCATCATATTTGCGTAATAAGTCACTTTTGGTGGTTCCAGAAAGCTTCTAACCAACCTACGCACAACCTGCAAATATTGGAAGCACACTGGCGTCAATATATTATTTATAAATGTCGAATCGGTTTCGAAAATGGTCGATAGTTCGTCTGCTGCAGTTATAGGGGGTTTTGAAAGTAAGAAACAGCTTCGCATATTATTTGACTATTTTTAGAAACAAATAAAGTATCTAAAAGAATTACTTGTATTAAGTACTGACTCGAAATGCTTGGTAATTTCTTAAACGCCATCATCTTTGCGCAGTAAGTCACTTTTGGTGGTTCCAGAAAGCTTCTAACCAACCTACGCACACCCTGCAAATATTGGAAGCACACTGGCGGTCAATATATTATTTCTAAATGTCGAATCGGTTTCGAAAATGCTCGATAGTTCGTCTGCTGCAGTTATAGGGGGTTTTGAAAGTAAGAAACAGCTTCGCATATTATTTGACTATTTTTAGAAGCAAATAAAGTATCTAAAAGAATTACTTGTATTAAGTACTGACTCGAAATGCTTGGTAATTTGTTAAACGGCATCATATTTGCGTAGTAAGTCCCTTTTGGTGGTTCCAGAAAGCTTCTATCCAACCTACGCACTCCCTGCAAATATTGGAAGCACACTGGCGGTCAATATATTATTTATAAATGTCGAATCGGTTTCGAAAATGCTCGATAGTTCGTCTGCTGCAGTTATAGGGGGTTTTGAAAGTAAGAAACAGCTTCGCATATTATTTGACTATTTTTAGAAACAAATAAAGTATCTAAAAGAATTACTTGTATTAAGTACTGACTCGAAATGCTTGGTAATTTGTTAAACGGCATCATATTTGCGTAATAAGTCACTTTTGGTGGTTCCAGAAAGCTTCTAACCAACCTACGCACAACCTGCAAATATTGGAAGCACACTGGCGTCAATATATTATTTATAAATATCGAATCGGTTTCGAAAATGCTCGATAGTTCGTCTGCTGCAGTTATAGGGGGTTTTGAAAGTAAGAAACAGCTTCGCATATTATTTGACTATTTTTAGAAACAAATAAAGTATCTAAAAGAATTACTTGTATTAAGTACTGACTCGAAATGCTTGGTAATTTGTTAAACGGCATCATATTTGCGTAATAAGTCACTTTTGGTGGTTCCAGAAAGCTTCTAACCAACCTACGCACAACCTGCAAATATTGGAAGCACACTGGCGTCAATATATTATTTATAAATATCGAATCGGTTTCGAAAATGCTCGATAGTTCGTCTGCTGCAGTTATAGGGGGTTTTGAAAGTAAGAAACAGCTTCGCATATTATTTGACTATTTTTAGAAACAAATAAAGTATCTAAAAGAATTACTTGTATTAAGTACTGACTCGAAATGCTTGGTAATTTGTTAAACGGCATCATATTTGCGTAGTAAGTCCCTTTTGGTGGTTCCAGAAAGCTTCTATCCAACCTACGCACACCCTGCAAATATTGGAAGCACACTGGCGGTCAATATATTATTTATAAATGTCGAATCGGTTTCGAAAATGCTCGATAGTTCGTCTGCTGCAGTTATAGGGGGTTTTGAAAGTAAGAAACAGCTTCGCATATTATTTGACTATTTTTAGAAACAAATAAAGTATCTAAAAGAATTACTTGTATTAAGTACTGACTCGAAATGCTTGGTAATTTGTTAAACTGCATCATATTTGCGTAGTAAGTCCCTTTTGGTGGTTCCAGAAAGTTTCTATCCAACCTACGCACACCCTGCAAATATTGGAAGCACACTGGCGGTCAATATATTATTTATAAATGTCGAATCGGTTTCGAAAATGCTCGATAGTTCGTCTGCTGCAGTTATAGGGGGTTTTGAAAGTAAGAAACAGCTTCGCATACTATTGGACTATTTTTAGAAGCAAATAAAGTATCTAAAAGAATTACTTGTATTAAGTACTGACTCGAAATGCTTGGTAATTTGTTAAACGGCATCATATTTGCTTAGTAAGTCACTTTTGGTGGTTCAAGAAAGCTTCTAACCAACCTGAGCACACCCTGCAAATATTGGAAGCTCACTTTAGGCCAATATATAATTTCTTAATGTCGAATCGGTTTCGAAAATGCTCGATAGTTTGTCTGAAGCAGTTATAGGGGGTTTTGAAAGTAAGAAACAGCTTCGCATATTATTTCACTATTTTTAGAAGCAAATAAAGCTTCTAAGACATTTACTTGAATTAAATACTGTCTCGAAATGCATGGTAATTTCTTAAACGCCATCATCTTTGCGCAGTAAGTCACTTTTGGTGGTTCCAGAAAGCTTCTAACCAACCTACGCACACCCTGCAAATATTGGAAGCACACTGGCGGTCAATATATTATTTCTAAATGTCGAATCAGTTTCTAAAATGCTCGATAGTTCGTCTGCTGCAGTTATAGGGGGTTTTGAAAGTAAGAAACAGCTTCGCATATTATTTGACTATTTTTAGAAGCAAATAAAGTATCTAAAAGAATTACTTGTATTAAGTACTGACTCGAAATGCTTGGTAATTTGTTAAACGGCATCATATTTGCGTAGTAAGTCACTTTTGGTGGTTCCAGAAAGCTTCTAACCAACCTGCGCACACCCTGCAATTCTAGAAGCTCACTTTAGGCCAATATATAATTTCTTAATGTCGAATCAGTTTCGAAAATGCTCGATAGTTCGTCTGCTGCAGTTATAGGGGGTTTTGAAAGTAAGGAACAGCTTCGCATATTATTTGACTATTTTTAGAAGCAAATAAAGTATCTAAAAGAATTACTTGTATTAAGTACTGACTCGAAATGCTTGGTAATTTGTTAAACGGCATCATATTTGCGTAATAAGTCACTTTTGGTGGTTCCAGAAAGCTTCTACCCAACCTACGCACAACCTGCAAATATTGGAAGCACACTGGCGTCAATATATTATTTATAAATGTCGAATCGGTTTCGAAAATGCTCGATAGTTCGTCTGCTGCAGTTATAGGGGGTTTTGAAAGTAAGAAACAGCTTCGCATATTATTTGACTATTTTTAGAAACAAATAAAGTATCTAATAGAATTACTTGTATTAAGTACTGACTCGAAATGCTTGGTAATTTGTTAAACGGCATCATATTTGCGTAGTAAGTCCCTTTTGGTGGTTCCAGAAAGCTTCTATCCAACCTACGCACACCCTGCAAATATTGGAAGCACACTGGCGGTCAATATATTATTTATAAATGTCGAATCGGTTTCGAAAATGCTCGATAGTTCGTCTGCTGCAGTTATAGGGGGTTTTGAAAGTAAGAAACAGCTTCGCATATTATTTGACTATTTTTAGAAACAAATAAAGTATCTAAAAGGATTACTTGTATTAAGTACTGACTCGAAATGCTTGGTAATTTGTTAAACGGCATCATATTTGCGTAGTAAGTCCCTTTTGGTGGTTCCAGAAAGCTTCTATCCAACCTACGCACACCCTGCAAATATTGGAAGCACACTGGCGGTCAATATATTATTTATAAATGTCGAATCGGTTTCGAAAATGCTCGATAGTTCGTCTGCTGCAGTTATAGGGGGTTTTGAAAGTAAGAAACAGCTTCGCATATTATTTGACTATTTTTAGAAACAAATAAAGTATATAAAAGAATTACTTGTATTAAGTACTGACTCGAAATGCTTGGTAATTTGTTAAACGCCATCATCTTTGCGCAGTAAGTCACTTTTGGTGGTTCCAGAAAGCTTCTAACCAACCTACGCACACCCTGCAAATATTGGAAGCACACTGGCGGTCAATATATTATTTCTAAATGTCGAATCGGTTTCGAAAATGCTCGATAGTTCGTCTGCTGCAGTTATAGGGGGTTTTGAAAGTAAGAAACAGCTTCGCATATTATTTGACTATTTTTAGAAGCAAATAAAGTATCTAAAAGAATTACTTGTATTAAGTACTGACTCGAAATGCTTGGTAATTTGTTAAACGGCATCATATTTGCGTAGTAAGTCCCTTTTGGTGGTTCCAGAAAGCTTCTATCCAACCTACGCACACCCTGCAAATATTGGAAGCACACTGGCGGTCAATATATTATTTATAAATGTCGAATCGGTTTCGAAAATGCTCGATAGCTCCTCTGCAGCGGTTATAGTAAGTTTTGAAAGTAACAAACAACTACGCTTATTATTTGACTATTTTTAGAAGCAAATAAAGCATCTAAAAGATTTACTTGTATTAAACACTGACTCGGAATGCATGGTAATTTGTTAAACGCCACCATGTTTGCGTAGCAAGTCACTTTTGGTGGTTCTAGAAAACTTCTAACCAACCTGCGCACATCCTGCAATCACTAGAAGCTAACTTTCGTTCAATATATTGTTTTTAAATGTCGAATTAATTTCGAAAATGCCCGATAGTTCCTCTGCAGCAGTTATAGTAAGTTTTGAAAGTAACAAACAAGTACGCTTATTATTTGACTATTTGTAGAAACAAATAAAGCATCTAAAGGATTTACTTGTATTAAATACTGACTCGGAATGCATGGTAATTTGTTAAACGCCACAAGCTTTGCGTATTAAGTCCCTTTTGGTGGTTCTAGAAAGCTTCTAACCAACCTGCGCACACCCTGCAATTACTAGAAGCTCACTTTCGTTCAATATATTGTTTGTAAATGTCGAATCGATTTCGAAAATGCTCGATAGCTCCTCTACAGCGGTTATAGTAAGTTTTGACGGTAACAAACAACTAAGCTTATTATTTGACTATGTTTAGAAGCAAATAAAGCAACTAAAACATTTACTTGTATTAAGTACTTACTCGGAATGCATGGTAATTTGTTTAACGCTGCCATTTTTGCGTAGCAAGTCACTTTTGGAGGTTCTAGAAAGCTTCTAACCAACCTGCGCACAACATGCAATTACAAGATGCCCACTTTCGTTTAATATATGGTGTGTAAATGTCGAATCGATTTCGAAAATGCTCGATAGTTTGTCTGCAGCAGTTATAGGGGGTTTTGAAAGTCACAAACAGCTACGCTTATTATTTGACTATATTTAGAAGCAAATAATGCATCTAAAATATTTACTTGTATTAAGTACTGACTCGGAATGCATGGTAATTTGTTAAACGCTACCATCTTTGCGTAGTAAGTCACTTTTGGTGATTCTAGAAAGGATCTAACCAACCTGCGCACACCCTGCAGTTACTAAAAGCTACTTTCGGCAATATATTATTTCTAAATGTGGAATCGGTTTCGAAAATGCTCGATAGTTCCTCTGCAGCAGTTATAGTAAGTTTTGATAGTAACAAACAGCTACGCTTATTAATTGACTATTTTTAGAAGTAAATAAAGCATCTAAAAGATATACTTGTATTAAGTACTGATTCGGAATGCATGGTAATTTGTTAAACGCCACCATCTTTGCGTAGCAAGTCACTTTTGTTGGTTCTAGAAAGCTTCTAACCAACCTGCGCACACCCTGTAATTACTAGAAGTTCACTTCCGTTCAATATATTGATTGTAAATCTCGAATAGATTTCGAAAATGTCCGATAGTTCCTCTGCAGCAGTTATAGTAAGTTTTGAAAATAACAAATAACTACGCTTATAATTTTACAATTTTTAGAAGCAAATGTTGCATCTAAAAGATTTACTTGTATTAAGTACTGACTCGTAATGCATGGTAATTTGTTAAACGCCACCATATTTGCGTAGCAAGTCATTTTTGGTGGTTCTAGAAAGCTTCTAACCAACCTGCGCACACCCTGCAATTACTAGAAGCTCTCTTTCGGCCAATATATTTTTTCTAAATGTCGAATCGGTTTCGAAAATGCTCGATAATTCGTATGCAGCAGTTATAGTAAGTTTTGAGAGTAACAAACAACTACGCTTATTATTTGATTATTTTAGAAGCAAATAATGCATCTATAAGATTTACTGGTATTAAGTACTGACTCGGAATGCATGGTAATTTGTTAAACGCTACTATATTTGCATAGTAAGTTACATTTGGTGATTCTAGAAAGCTTCTAACCAACCTGCGCACACATTGCAATTACTAAAAGCTCACTTTCGGCCAATATGTTGTTTGTAAATGTCGAATCGGTTTCGAAAATGCTCGCTACTGCGTCTTCAGCTGTGATAGTGGGTTTTGAAGGTAACTAACAACTGAGCATGTAATTTGACTACATTAAAAAGTAAATAAATCTTCTAAGACTTTTACTTGTATTAAATACTGACTTTAATTTTATGGTAATTAGTTAAGCGCCACAGTTTTTGATTAACAAGCGACGTTGGCTAGTTTAAAAGAACTATTAACAAACTTACACTACCCTGCAATTATTGGAAGCACACTGGCGGTCAATATATTATTTCTTAATGTCGAATCGGTTTCGAAAATGCTCGATAGTTTGTCTGCAGCAGTTATAGGGGGTTTTGAAAGTAAGAAACAGCTTCGCATATTATTTGACTATTTTTAGAAGCAAATAAAGCTTCTAAGACATTTACTTGAATTAAATACTGTCTCGAAATGCATGGTAATTTCTTAAACGCCATCATCTTTGCGTAGTAAGTCACTTTTGGTGGTTCCAGAAAGCTTCTAACCAACCTACGCACACCCTGCAAATATTGGAAGCACACTGGCGGTCAATATATTATTTATAAATGTCGAATCGGTTTCGAAAATGCTCGATAGTTCGTCTGCTGCAGTTATAGGGGGTTTTGAAAGTAAGAAACAGCTTCGCATATTATTTGACTATTTTTAGAAGCAAATAAAGCTTCTAAGACATTTACTTGAATTAAATACTGTCTCGAAATGCATGGTAATTTCTTAAACGCCATCATCTTTGCGTAGTAAGTCACTTTTGGTGGTTCCAGAAAGCTTCTAAGCAACCTACGCACACCCTGCAAATATTGGAAGCACACTGGCGGTCAATATATTATTTATAAATGTCGAATCGGTTTCGAAAATGCTCGATAGTTCGTCTGCTGCAGTTATAGGGGGTTTTGAAAGTAAGAAACAGCTTCGCATATTATTTGACTATTTTTAGAAGCAAATAAAGTATCTAAAAGAATTACTTGTATTAAGTACTGACTCGAAATGCTTGGTAATTTGTTAAACGGCATTATATTTGCGTAGTAAGTCACTTTTGGTGGTTCCAGAAAGCTTCTAACCAACCTGCGCACACCCTGTAATTACTAGAAGCTCACTTTAAGCCAATATATAATTTCTTAATGTCGAATCGGTTTCGAAAATGCTCGATAGTTCGTCTGCTGCAGTTATAGGGGGTTTTGAAAGTAAGAAACAGCTTCGCATATTATTTGACTATTTTTAGAAGCAAATAAAGTATCTAAAAGAATTACTTGTATTAAGTACTGACTCGAAAAGCTTGGTAATTTGTTAAACGGCATTATATTTGCGTAGTAAGTCACTTTTGGTGATTCCAGAAAGCTTCTAACCAACCTGCGCACACCTTGCAATTACTAGAAGCTCACTTTAGGCCAATATATAATTTCTTAATGTCGAATCTGTTTCGAAAATGCTCGATAGTTCGTCTGCTGCAGTTATAGGGGGTTTTGAAAGTAAGAAACAGCTTCGCATATTATTTGACTATTTTTAGAAGCAAATAAAGTATCTAAAAGAATTGCTTGTATTAAGTACTGACTCGAAATGCTTGGTAATTTGTTAAACGGCATTATATTTGCGTAGTAAGTCACTTTTGGTGGTTCCAGAAAGCTTCTAATTTACCTGCGCACACCCTGCAATTACTAGAAGCTCACTTTAGGCCAATATATAATTTCTTAATGTCGAATCGGTTTCGAAAATGCTCGATAGTTCGTCTGCTGCAGTTATAGGGGGTTTTGAAAGTAAGGAACAGCTTCGCATATTATTTGACTATTTTTAGAAGCAAATAAAGTATCTAAAAGAATTACTTGTATTAAGTACTGACTCGAAATGCTTGGTAATTTGTTAAACGGCATCATATTTGCGTAATAAGTCACTTTTGGTGGTTCCAGAAAGCTTCTAACCAACCTACGCACACCCTGCAAATATTGGAAGCACACTGGCGTCAATATATTATTTATAAATGTCGAATCGGTTTCGAAAATGCTCGATAGTTCGTCTGCTGCAGTTATAGGGGGTTTTGAAAGTAAGAAACAGCTTCGCATATTATTTGACTATTTTTAGAAACAAATAAAGTATCTAAAAGAATTACTTGTATTAAGTACTGACTCGAAATGCTTGGTAATTTGTTAAACGGCATTATATTTGCGTAGTAAGTCACTTTTGGTGGTTCCAGAAAGCTTCTAACCAACCTGCGCACACCCTGCAGTTACTAGAAGCTCACTTTAGGCCAATATATATTTCTAAATGTCGAGTCGGTTTCGAAAATGCTCGATAGTTCGTCTACTGCAGTTATAGGGGTTTTGAAAGTAAGGAACAGCTTCGCATATTATTTGACTATTTTTAGAAGCAAATAAAGCTTCTAAGACATTTACTTGAATTAAATACTGTCTCGAACTGCATGGTAATTTGTTAAACGGCATCATATTTGCGTAGTAAGTCACTTTTGGTGGTTTCAGAAAGCTTCTAACCAACCTGCGCACACCCTGCAATTACTAGAAGCTCACTTTAGGCCAATATATAATTTCTTAATGTCGAATCGGTTTCGAAAATGCTCGATAGTTTGTCTGCAGCAGTTATAGGGGGTTTTGAAAGTAAGAAACAGCTTCGCATATTATTTCACTATTTTTAGAAGCAAATAAAGCTTCTAAGACATTTACTTGAATTAAATACTGTCTCGAAATGCATGGTAATTTCTTAAACGCCATCATCTTTGCGTATTAAGTCACTTTTGGTGGTTCCAGAAAGCTTCTAACCAACCTACGCACACCCTGCAAATATTGGAAGCACACTGGCGGTCAATATATTATTTATAAATGTCGAATCGGTTTCGAAAATGCTCGATAGTTCGTCTGCTGCAGTTATAGGGGGTTTTGAAAGTAAGAAGCAGCTTCGCATATTATTTGACTATTTTTAGAAGC
Organism: Agriotes lineatus; assembly: GCA_940337035.1. Taxonomy (NCBI): domain Eukaryota; kingdom Metazoa; phylum Arthropoda; class Insecta; order Coleoptera; family Elateridae; genus Agriotes; species Agriotes lineatus. The sequence goes on along the minus strand of OW679199.1, from coordinate 145,066,026 downwards.
AAATAAAGTATCTAAAAGAATTACTTGTATTAAGTACTGACTCGAAATGCTTGGTAATTTGTTAAACGCCATCATCTTTGCGTAGCAAGTCCCTTTTGGTGGTTCCAGAAAGCTTCTAACCAACCTGCGCACACCCTGCAATTACTAGAAGCTCACTTTAGGCCAATATATAATTTCTAAATGTCGAATCGGTTTCGAAAATGCTCGATAGTTCGTCTGCTGCAGTTATAGGGGGCTTTGAAAGTAAGAAACAGCTTCTCATATATTTGACTATTTTTAGAAGCAAATAAAGCTTCTAAGACATTTACTTGAATTAAATACTGTCTCGAAATGCATGGTAATTTCTTCAACGCCATCATCTTTGCATAGTAAGTCACTTTTGGTGGTTCCAGAAAGCTTCTACCCAACCTACGCACACCCTGCAAATATTGGAAGCACACTGGCGGTCAATATATTATTTATAAATGTAGAATCAGTTTCGAACATGCTCGATAGTTCGTCTGCTGCAGTTATAGGGGGTTTTGTAAGTAACAAACAGCTACGCTTATTATATGACTATTTTTAGAAGCAAATAAAGCATCTATAAGATTTACTTGTATTAAGTACTGATTCGGAATGCATGGTAATTTGTTAAACGCCAATATATGCGTAGTAAGTCACTTTTGGTGGTTTTAGAAAGCTTCTAACCAACCTGCGCACATCCTGCAATTACTAGAAGCTCACTTTCGGTCAATATATTGTTTGTAAATGTCGAATTGATTTCGAAAATGCTCGATAGTTCCTCTGCAGCAGTTATAGTAAGTTTTGAAAGTAACAAACAATTAAGCTTATTATATGACTATTTTTAGAAGCAAATGTAGCTTCTAAAAGATTTACTTGTATTAAGTACTGACTCGTAATGCATGGTAATTTATTAAACGCCACCATCTTAGCGTAGCAAGTTAGTTTTGGTGGTTCTTGAAAGCTTCTAACCAACATGCGCACACCCTGTAATTACTAGAAGCTCACTTTCGTTCAATATATTGTTTGTAAATGTCGAATCGATTTCGAAAATGCTCGATAGTTCTTCTGCAGCAGTTCTAGTAAGTTTTGAAAGTAACAAACAGCTACGCTTATTAATTGACTATTTTTAGAAGTAAATAAAGCATCTAAAAGATATACTTGTATTAAGTACTGACTCGGAATGCATGGTAATTTGTTAAACGCCACCACCTTTGCGTAGCAACTCACTTTTGGTGGTTCTAGAAAGCTTCCAACCAACCTGCGCACATCCTGCAATTACTAGAAGCTCACTTTCGGTCAATATATTGTTTGTAAATGTCGAATTGATTTCGAAAATGCTCGATAGTTCCTCTGCAGCAGTTATAGTAAGTTTTGAAAGTAACAAACAATTAAGCTTATTATATGACTATTTTTAGAAGCAAATGTAGCTTCTAAAAGATTTACTTGTATTAAGTACTGACTCGTAATGCATGGTAATTTATTAAACGCCACCATCTTAGCGTAGCAAGTTAGTTTTGGTGGTTCTAGAAAGCTTCTAACCAACATGCGCACACCCTGTAATTACTAGAAGCTCACTTTCGTTCAATATATTGTTTGTAAATGTCGAATCGATTTCGAAAATGCTCGATAGTTCTTCTGCAGCAGTTCTAGTAAGTTTTGAAAGTAACAAACAGCTACGCTTATTAATTGACTATTTTTAGAAGTAAATAAAGCATCTAAAAGATATACTTGTATTAAGTACTGACTCGGAATGCATGGTAATTTGTTAAACGCCACCACCTTTGCGTAGCAACTTACTTTTGGTGGTTCTAGAAAGCTTCCAACCAACCTGCGTACACCCTGTAATTACTAGAAACTTACTTTCGTTCAATATATTGTTTGTAAATGTCGAATCGATTTCGAAAATGCTCGATAGTTCTTCTGCAGCAGTTATAGTAAGTTTTAAAAGTAACAAACAGGTACGCTTAATAATTGACAATTTTTAGAAGTAAATAAATCATCTAAAAAATTTACTTGTATTAAGTACTGACTCGGAATGCATGGTAATTTGTTAAACGCTACCATCTTTGCGTAGCAGGTCACTTTTTTTAGTTCTAGAAAGCTTCTAACTAACCTGCGCACACCCGGCAATTACTAGAAGCTCACTTTCGTTCAATATGTTGTTTGTAAATGTCAAATCGATTTCGAAAATGCCCGATAGTTCCTCTGCAGCAGTTATAGTAAGTTTTGAAAATAACAAACAACTACGCTTATTATTTGACTATTTTTACAAGCAAATAAAGCATCTAAAGGATTTACTTGTATTAAATACTGACTCGGAATGCATGGTAATTTGTTAAACGCCACCATCTTTGCGTAGCAAGTCACTTTTGGTGGTTCTAGGAAGCTTCTATACATCCTGCGCACACCCTGTAATTACTAGAAGCTCACTATCGTTCAATATATTGTTTGTAAATGTCGAATCGATTTTGAAAATGCCCGATAGTTCCTCTGCAGCAGTTATAATAAGTTTTAAAAATAACAAACAGCTACGCTTATTAATTGACTATTTTTAGAAGTAAATAAAGCATCTAAAAGATTTACTTGTATTAAGTACTGACTCGGAATGCATGGTAATTTGTTAAACGCCACCATCTTTGCGTAGCAAGTCACTTTTGGTGGTTCTAGGAAGCTTCTATACATCCTGCGCACACCCTGTAATTACTAGAAGCTCACTATCGTTCAATATATTGTTTGTAAATGTCGAATCGATTTTGAAAATGCCCGATAGTTCCTCTGCAGCAGTTATAATAAGTTTTAAAAATAACAAACAGCTACGCTTATTAATTGACTATTTTTAGAAGTAAATAAAGCATCTAAAAGATTTACTTGTATTAAGTACTGACTCGGAATGCATGGTAATTTGTTAAACGCCACCATCTTTGCGTAGCAAGTCACTTTTGGTGGTTCTAGGAAGCTTCTATACATCCTGCGCACACCCTGTAATTACTAGAAGCTCACTATCGTTCAATATATTGTTTGTAAATGTCGAATCGATTTTGAAAATGCCCGATAGTTCCTCTGCAGCAGTTATAATAAGTTTTAAAAATAACAAACAGCTACGCTTATTAATTGACTATTTTTAGAAGTAAATAAAGCATCTAAAAGATTTACTTGTATTAAGTACTGACTCGGAATGCATGGTAATTTGTTAAACGAAACCATCTTTGCGTAGCAAGTCACTTTTGGTGGTTCTAGGAAGCTTCTATACATCCTGCGCACACCCTGTAATTACTAGAAGCTCACTATCGTTCAATATATTGTTTGTAAATGTCGAATCGATTTTGAAAATGCCCGATAGTTCCTCTGCAGCAGTTATAATAAGTTTTAAAAATAACAAACAGCTACGCTTATTAATTGACTATTTTTAGAAGTAAATAAAGCATCTAAAAGATTTACTTGTATTAAGTACTGACTCGGAATGCATGGTAATTTGTTAAACGCCACCATCTTTGCGTAGCAAGTCACTTTTGGTGGTTCTAGGAAGCTTCTATACATCCTGCGCACACCCTGTAATTACTAGAAGCTCACTATCGTTCAATATATTGTTTGTAAATGTCGAATCGATTTTGAAAATGCCCGATAGTTCCTCTGCAGCAGTTATAATAAGTTTTAAAAATAACAAACAGCTACGCTTATTAATTGACTATTTTTAGAAGTAAATAAAGCATCTAAAATATTTACTTGTAATAAGTACTGACTCGAAATGCATGGTAATTTGTTAAACGCCACCATCTTTGCGTAGCAAGTCACTTTTAGTGGTTCTAGAAAGCTTTTAACCAACCTGCGCACACCCTGCAATTACTAGAAGCTCACTTTCGTTCAATATACCTATTGTTTGTAAATTTCGAATCGATTTCGAAAATGCTCGATAGCTCCTCTGCAGCGGTTATAGTAAGTTTTGAAAGTAACAAACAACTACGCTTATTATTTGACTATTTTTAGAAGCAAATAAAGCATCTATAAGATTTACTTGTATTAAATACTGACTTGGAATGCATGGTAATTTGTTAAACGCCACCATGTTTGCGTAGCAAGTCACTTTTGGTGGTTCTAGAAAGCTTCTAACCAACCTGCGCACATCCTGCAATCACTAGAAGCTAACTTTCGTTCAATATATGGTTTTTAAATGTCGAATCGATTTCGAAAATGCCCGATAGTTCCTCTGCAGCAGTTATAGTAAGTTTTGAAAGTAACAAACAAGTACGCTTATTATTTGACTATTTGTAGAAACAAATAAAGCATCTAAAGAGTTTACTTGTATTAAATACTGACTCGGAATGCATGGTAATTTGTTAAACGCCACCATGTTTGCGTAGCAAGTCACTTTTGGTGGTTCTAGAAAGCTTCTAACCAACCTGCGCACACCCTGCAATTACTAGAAGCTCACTTTCGTTCAATATACCTATTGTTTGTAAATTTCGAATCGATTTCGAAAATGCTCGATAGCTTCTCTGCAGCGGTTATAGTAAGTTTTGAAAGTAACAAACAACTACGCTTATTATTTGACTATTTTTAGAAGCAAATAATGCATCTAAAAGATTTACTTGTATTAAGTACTGACTCGGAATGCATGGTAATTTGTTAAACGCCACAAGCTTTGCGTATTAAGTCCCTTTTGGTGGTTCTAGAAAGCTTCTAACCAACCTGCGCACACCCTGCAATTACTAGAAGCTCACTTTCGTTCAATATATTGTTTGTAAATGTCGAATCGATTTCGAAAATGCTCGATAGCTCCTCTACAGCGGTTATAGTAAGTTTTGACGGTAACAAACAACGGTCTAGGACATTTGGGCGCGGCCGTTTTGGCGCGGCCGTCTGGCGCGGCCGTTTGGGCGCGGGGACACTTGGACGCGAGACACTTGAGCGCGAGACACTTGGGCGCGAGAAAGGGTCAACGTTGGGATTTAGGAACACATGAAGTGTTAATAATTTAAATTTGGCATAAATGAACAAACATTTATTAAATCAGTGTTTATCCTGAAAAGTTAATGTAATTAATCAAACAATATTAAAAGAATAATCCAATTATTTATCGAAACCGTTATGAGATGAATTTTAAATAAGTTGGTAGTACCTATATTAGATAAATTTTGAAATAAATCCGAATCGAAATAAAGAAGGTAGTGGATTAGATAAGTTTTGAAATAATTCTGAATACTTAAAAAGGCAGTATGTTAGATATGAAATAATAATTCTGAATTGAAATAAAAATGGAAATAGATTATATGTATATACTTAAGTGTTGAAAATAATTTTAAATAGAAATACATTTATTGTACTGGTAAATGAATAATACTATGCTATATTTAATCGATTGATGCTTCAAATGATAATACTTAACAATGAACTGTTAAATTTTAAAGTAATCAATTATTATTTTCGTTATGTTATGAACCGACTAACTGAAGATAAGAGCATAAATAAGAATGATAGTAAATAATAATATAAAAAGATTAATTTTAATAATCAAAATTTATTCTTGCCATTTTTACCATTATAATACATATTATTCTTAATTTTTTTAAGATATAAACAAGAAGCATCTACGCATTCATTTCATAATTGTAGGAAATCCCTCATAAAAATTTTACAATGTTCCTATTGTTTGTGCAGTCTACATGATTATATTGATTATTATAATCTTCAACCAAAAATTTTTATTCTTCTATCAGCCTGGATAAATATTTGGTTGGATGATTCATCGATAGCTCTGTTTGTACCCAAACTCTATTCATGTATTCTTTGTTACCTATTATTTTAATGTAATAAATCTCCGCAAAAGATTTGTTAGTATTTACCGGAAAGTTAAAATTTCTAAATTGTTTTCGTCGAATCTACTTGTATTAATAAAATTTTAATCTTCGACAATTAATATTTCTATACTAAATTTTTGCCGCCCGCCACCTCGTGGACGTGCTTTAGGTAATTTTCGTTATTTAATAGTATATTACGATACGAGTTTTATAAGAAGCATTTTGTAGCACGCACTGATTTAGGGTACGACGAGCGAAGCGAGGAGTGCCCTAAAGGAGTAATTGCTATAAAATGCGTTATAAACGAGGTATCATACAGTATTTTATCTACTTTGCCACTTTTTTAAGCAAAAAAACGAAAATTTTTAGTATTTTTATTATAGCATCGCTTTGTGTCTATTACGATACGCAAACGCGTATCGCAATAGCCTCAGTACGAACGCAAAGTAGATAAAAGGTATTTTCAGACCTATTAATAGTAAAGCTAGCTAATACTAATATACTTTAACTAATTTCCTCGCGCCCAAATGTCTCGCGCCCAAGTGGCTCTGCGCCCAAGTGTCTTCGCGCCCAAATGGCCGCGCCCAAATGTCCGGCTCCGAACAAACAACTACGCTTATTATTTGACTATGTTTAGAAGCAAATAAAGCAACTAAAACATTTACTTGTATTAAGTACTTACTCGGAATGCATGGTAATTTGTTAAACGCTGCCATTTTTGCGTAGCAAGTCACTTTTGGAGGTTCTAGAAAGCTTCTAACCAACCTGCGCACAACATGCAATTACAAGATGCCCACTTTCGTTTAATATATGGTGTGTAAATGTCGAATCGATTTCGAAAATGCTGGATAGTTCCTCTGCAGCGGTTATAGTAAGTTTCAAAAGTAACAAACAACTACGCTTATTATTGGACTATTTTTAGAAGCAAATAAAGCATCTAAAAGATTTACTTGTATTAAGTACTGACTCGGAATGCATGGTAATTTGTTAAACGCCACAAGCTTTGCGTATTAAGTCCCTTTTGGTGGTTCTAGAAAGCTTCTAACCAACCTGCGCACACCCTGCAATTACTAGAAGCTCACTTTCGTTCAATATATTGTTTGTAAATGTCGAATCGATTTCGAAAATGCTCGATAGCTCCTCTACAGCGGTTATAGTAAGTTTTGACGGTAACAAACAACGGTCTAGGACATTTGGGCGCGGCCGTTTTGGCGCGGCCGTCTGGCGCGGCCGTTTGGGCGCGGGGACACTTGGACGCGAGACACTTGAGCGCGAGACACTTGGGCGCGAGAAAGGGTCAACGTTGGGATTTAGGAACACATGAAGTGTTAATAATTTAAATTTGGCATAAATGAACAAACATTTATTAAATCAGTGTTTATCCTGAAAAGTTAATGTAATTAATCAAACAATATTAAAAGAATAATCCAATTATTTATCGAAACCGTTATGAGATGAATTTTAAATAAGTTGGTAGTACCTATATTAGATAAATTTTGAAATAAATCCGAATCGAAATAAAGAAGGTAGTGGATTAGATAAGTTTTGAAATAATTCTGAATACTTAAAAAGGCAGTATGTTAGATATGAAATAATAATTCTGAATTGAAATAAAAATGGAAATAGATTATATGTATACAGGGTGCCCGTTTTTGGAGCTCCACCATGGGGATCTCGGTAACCATAAGAGATACGAGGTCGGTTAAATTGGGGCAAAGTTGCGCAATTTGGAGCTCAATAATATGCCGGTTTAAAATTTCAAAAATTCCGATTACCTCCGGAGATATCCGAAAAAAACCGGAATTTTGGAAATACGTTTTTATTTTTTCCTCGGCTTATTTGGTGACCTAATTCAAAATGAGTGACACTTCGTCGTTGCAACTTTTCCTCCTCTACAACCTGCCGATGTCATATTTGAAATCAGACGTTTCGATTTTCGACAATCATCATCAACTTTGGTTTTTCTTATGGGCACTATCTTGGATTTTCACATTTTTGAATTCAGCTTTGTTTTCTGATTACGGTGATGTATCACATGTTAAGGTTCAGTGTTGCAGTTTGGGTGAAATATCAAAAATTCTGTTTTGCAAAGACTGCCTTGGATATAACATCCATACTTTTGTTTAACAAAGGCATTGTTGACAGTTCGATTTAAGTTGGCTTAACGTCACCTACAGTTACAAAATTAGTATAAATTTATTAACAAAATGCTCTTTTCAACTGAAGAAAAACGAGGTATGCTAGAAATTTATTTATTTGACAGTAGGATATAAAAAAGGAGAAAATTATGTTTTAAATGTACAACATAGGATAAAACTAAATTTTGAGAAACAAGTAAATAAAGAAAATTATAAGAGGTGCTCGAAGGGTTCACCCTCCACTTCCAAGCACAGCTCTATGCGTCTTCTTAAATTCTGCATTGATCTTAAAACGTCCCTTCTTCTTATTTTGGTCCTTAAAGTTGTGATGATCTTCCTTCGCAGCTCATTAATATCGGCGGGTACAGATTTATAAATGAGATCTTTCATAGTTCCCCATAAATAGTAGTCTAATGGGGAAAGATCTGGTGAACGTGCCGGCCAACGTATGTCTCCACTGTTTGAAATGACTCTACCCGGAAATATTTCAGACAAATAATCAGCCACTCTCCTAGCATTATGTGGCGGAGCACCATCTTGCTGGAACCAAAGGTTATTCAAGCGGTTGAGGCAAATGTTGTCATCGATGTAATCCGTAAGGTAGGTCCTTAAAAAGTGCAAATACCCATCTGCGGTCAAATTGTCTTCGTAAATGTATGGGCCAATGATCGTACCGCCAAATAAACCAACCCATACATTTAGCCCGAAACGTGCTTGTGGTCGACGTCCTTGGTGTTCGTGTGGATTTTCAGTGGACCAGACATGTTCATTGTGACGATTGAACATGCCTGAGTTGGTAAATTTGCACTCGTCCGTGAATATCACGTTGGAAAGAAAATGGGGATTTTGTTCCAACCGTGCCATGATATTCCTACAAAACGCTGCCCTCCGTTCAGTATCTCCTGGATGCAAGACTTGGGTGATATGAATTTTAAACGGGCGATATTTATGTTTTTTCAAGACTCTCCACACTGCTTGATGTGATACGTTAATTTCGTCTGCTATAGCCCTTGTTGAAGTTGAAGGATTATCTTGAATCTAATGAAGAATTCAATTCATTGCCGTTTATTATTTTTGAGAAAGTTTTAACAATTTACTCACCGCCTGTAAAATTTCCACTTCATTCGCATTTGGTCTATGAACACGTCTTCGAGGCTTAGAAAATGCACCAAACTCGGCTAAATTTCTATGAAGGAATAACAAATAATTTTGAGCTGGTTGTTGTCTTTCTGGATACCGCTGTAAATATCTTTCCGAAGTAACTTGCGCATTTCGATGCGAAGCGTAATAAATTTCTAGCATATCTCGTTTTTCTTCATTTGAAAAGGGCATTTTGTTAATAAATTTATACTAATTTTGTAACTGTAGGTGACGTTAAGCCAACTTAAATCGAACTGTCAACAATGCCTTTGTTAAACAAAAGTATGGATGTTATATCCAAGGCAGTCTTTGCAAAACAGAATTTTTGATATTTCACCCAAACTGCAACACTGAACCTTAACATGTGATACATCACCGTAATCAGAAAACAAAGCTGAATTCAAAAATGTGAAAATCCAAGATAGTGCCCATAAGAAAAACCAAAGTTGATGATGATTGTCGAAAATCGAAACGTCTGATTTCAAATATGACATCGGCAGGTTGTAGAGGAGGAAAAGTTGCAACGACGAAGTGTCACTCATTTTGAATTAGGTCACCAAATAAGCCGAGGAAAAAATAAAAACGTATTTCCAAAATTCCGGTTTTTTTCGGATATCTCCGGAGGTAATCGGAATTTTTGAAATTTTAAACCGGCATATTATTGAGCTCCAAATTGCGCAACTTTGCCCCAATTTAACCGACCTCGTATCTCTTATGGTTACCGAGATCCCCATGGTGGAGCTCCAAAAACGGGCACCCTGTATACATATAATCTATTTCCATTTTTATTTCAATTCAGAATTATTATTTCATATCTAACATACTGCCTTTTTAAGTATTCAGAATTATTTCAAAACTTATCTAATCCACTACCTTCTTTATTTCGATTCGGATTTATTTCAAAATTTATCTAATATAGGTACTACCAACTTATTTAAAATTCATCTCATAACGGTTTCGATAAATAATTGGATTATTCTTTTAATATTGTTTGATTAATTACATTAACTTTTCAGGATAAACACTGATTTAATAAATGTTTGTTCATTTATGCCAAATTTAAATTATTAACACTTCATGTGTTCCTAAATCCCAACGTTGACCCTTTCTCGCGCCCAAGTGTCTCGCGCTCAAGTGTCTCGCGTCCAAGTGTCCCCGCGCCCAAACGGCCGCGCCAGACGGCCGCGCCAAAACGGCCGCGCCCAAATGTCCTAGACCGTTGTTTGTTACCGTCAAAACTTACTATAACCGCTGTAGAGGAGCTATCGAGCATTTTCGAAATCGATTCGACATTTACAAACAATATATTGAACGAAAGTGAGCTTCTAGTAATTGCAGGGTGTGCGCAGGTTGGTTAGAAGCTTTCTAGAACCACCAAAAGGGACTTAATACGCAAAGCTTGTGGCGTTTAACAAATTACCATGCATTCCGAGTCAGTACTTAATACAAGTAAATCTTTTAGATGCTTTATTTGCTTCTAAAAATAGTCCAATAATAAGCGTAGTTGTTTGTTACTTTTGAAACTTACTATAACCGCTGCAGAGGAACTATCCAGCATTTTCGAAATCGATTCGACATTTACACACCATATAAAATAATTTTAAATAGAAATACATTTATTGTACTGGTAAATGAATAATACTATGCTATATTTAATCGATTGATGCTTCAAATGATAATACTTAACAATGAACTGTTAAATTTTAAAGTAATCAATTATTATTTTCGTTATGTTATGAACCGACTAACTGAAGATAAGAGCATAAATAAGAATGATAGTAAATAATAATATAAAAAGATTAATTTTAATAATCAAAATTTATTCTTGCCATTTTTACCATTATAATACATATTATTCTTAATTTTTTTAAGATATAAACAAGAAGCATCTACGCATTCATTTCATAATTGTAGGAAATCCCTCATAAAAATTTTACAATGTTCCTATTGTTTGTGCAGTCTACATGATTATATTGATTATTATAATCTTCAACCAAAAATTTTTATTCTTCTATCAGCCTGGATAAATATTTGGTTGGATGATTCATCGATAGCTCTGTTTGTACCCAAACTCTATTCATGTATTCTTTGTTACCTATTATTTTAATGTAATAAATCTCCGCAAAAGATTTGTTAGTATTTACCGGAAAGTTAAAATTTCTAAATTGTTTTCGTCGAATCTACTTGTATTAATAAAATTTTAATCTTCGACAATTAATATTTCTATACTAAATTTTTGCCGCCCGCCACCTCGTGGACGTGCTTTAGGTAATTTTCGTTATTTAATAGTATATTACGATACGAGTTTTATAAGAAGCATTATGTAGCACGCACGGATTTAGGGTACGACGAGCGAAGCGAGGAGTGCCCTAAAGGAGTAATTGCTACAAAATGCGTTACAAACGAGGTATCATACAGTATTTTATCTACTTTGCCACTTTTTTAAGCAAAAAAACGAAAATTTTTAGTATTTTTATTATAGCATCGCTTTGTGTCTATTACGATACGCAAACGCGTATCGTAATAGCCTCAGTACGAACGCAAAGTAGATAAAAGGTATTTTCAGACCTATTAATAGTAAAGCTAGCTAATACTAATACTTTAACTAATTTCCTCGCGCCCAAATGTCTCGCGCCCAAGTGGCCCTGCGCCCAAGTGTCTTCGCGCCCAAATGGCCGCGCCCGAACGGCCGCGCCCAAATGGCCGCGCCCGAACGGCCGCGCCCAAACGGCCGCGCCCAAATGTCCGGCTCCGAACAAACAACTACGCTTATTATTTGACTATGTTTAGAAGCAAATAAAGCAACTAAAACATTTACTTGTATTAAGTACTTACTCGGAATGCATGGTAATTTGTTAAACGCTGCCATTTTTGCGTAGCAAGTCACTTTTGGAGGTTCTAGAAAGCTTCTAACCAACCTGCGCACAACATGCAATTACAAGATGCCCACTTTCGTTTAATATATGGTGTGTAAATGTCGAATCGATTTCGAAAATGCAGGATAGTTCCTCTGCAGCGGTTATAGTAAGTTTCAAAAGTAACAAACAACTACGCTTATTATTGGACTATTTTTAGAAGTAAATAAAGCATCTATAAAATTTACTTGTATTAAATACTGAATCGGAATGCATGGTAATTTGTTAAACGCCACCATATTTGCGTAGTAAGTCACTTTTGGTGGTTCTAAAAAGCTTCTAACCAACCTCCGCACACCCTGCAATTACTAGACGCTCACTTTCGTTCAATATATTGTTTGTAAATGTCGATTCGATTTCGAAAATGCTCGATAGTTCTTCTGCAGCAGTTATAGTAAGTTTTGAAAGTAACAAACAACTACGCTTATTATTTGACTATTTTTAGAAGCAAATAAAGCATCTAAAAGATTAACTTGTCTTAAATACTGACTCGGAATGCATGGTAATTTGTTAAACGCCACCATATTTGCGTAGTAAGTCACTTTTGGTGATTCTAGGAAGCTTCTAACCAACCTGCGCACACCCTGCAATTACTAGAAGCTCACTTTTGTTCAATATAAAGTTTGTAAATGTGGAATCGATTTCGAAATTGCTCGATGGTTCCTCTGCAGCAGTTCTAGTAAGTTTTGAAAGTAACAAACAGCTACGCTTATTATTTGACTATTTTTAGAAGTAAATAAAGCATCTAAAAAATTTACTTGTATTAAGTACTGACTCGGAATGAATGGTGATTTGTTAAACGCCACCATCTTTGCGTAGCAAGTTACTTTTGGTGGTTCTATAAAGCTTTTAACCAACCTGCGCACACCCTGCAATTACTAGAAACTCACTTTCGTTCAATATATTGTTTGTAAATGTCGAATCGATTTCAAAAATGCTCGATAGTTCCTCTGCAGCAGTTATAGTAAGTTTTGAAAGTAACAAACAACTACGCTTATTATTTGACTATTTTTAGAAACAAATAAGGCAACTAAAACATTTACTTGTATTAAGTACTTACTCGGAATGCTTGGTAATTTGATAAACGCCACCATTTTTGCGTAGCAAGTCACATTTGGTGGTTCTAGAGTACTTCTAACCAACCTGCGCACACCCTGCAATCACTAGAAACTCACTTTCGGCTAATATGTTGTTTGCAAATTTCGAATCGGTTTCGAAAATGCTCGATAGTTTGTCTCCAGCAGTTATAGGGGGTTTTGAAAGTAAGAAACAGCTTCGCTTATTATTTGACTATTTTTAGAAGCAAATAAAGCTCTAAGACATTTACTTGAATTAAATACTGTCTCGAAATGCATGGTAATTTCTTAAACGCCATCATATTTGCGTAGTAAGTCGCTTTTGGTGGTTCCAGAAACCTTCTAACCAACCTACGCACACCCTGCAATTATTGGAAGCACACTGGCGGTCAATATGTTATTTCCTAATGTCGAATCGGTTTCGAAAAGCTCGATAGTATGTCTGCAGCAGTTATAGGGGGTTTTGAAAGTAAGAAACAGCTTCGCATATTATTTGACTATTTTTAGAAGCAAATAGAGCTTCTAAGACATTTACTTGAATGAAATACTGTCTCGAAATGCATGGTAATTTCTTAAACGCCATCATCTTTGCGTAGTAAGTCACTTTTGGTTGTTCTAGATAGCATCTAACCAACCTACGCACACCCTGCAAATATTGGAAGTACACTGGCGATCAATATATTATTTATAAATGTCGAATCAGTTTCGAAAATGCTCGATAGTTCATCTGCTGCGGTTTTGAAAGTAAGAAACAATTTCGCATATTATTTGACTATTTTTAGAAGCTAATAAAGTATCCAAATGAATTACTTGTATTAAGTACTGACTCGAAATGCTTGGTAATTTGTTAAACGGCATCATATTTGCGTAGTAAGTCACTTTCGGTGGTTCCAGAAAGCTTCTAACCAATCTGCGCACACCCTGTAATTACTAGAAGCTAACTTTCGGCCAATATATTGTTTGTAAATGTCGAATCGGTTATGAAAATACTCGATAGTTCGTCTGCAGCAGTTATAGTAGGTTTTGAAAGTCACAAACAGCTACGCTTATTATTTGACTATATTTAGAAGCAAATAATGCATCTAAAATGTTTACTTGTATTAAGTACTGACTCGGAATGCATGGTAATTTGTTAAACGCCACCATATTTGCGTAGTAAGTCACTTTTGGTGATTGTAGAAAGCTTCTAACCAACCTGCGCACACCTTGTAATTACTAGAAGCTCACTTTAGGCCAATATATAATTTCTAAATGTCGAATCGATTTCGAAAATGCTCGATAGTTTGTCTGCAGCAGTTATAGGGGGTTTTGAAAGTCGCAAACAGCTACGCTTATTATTTGACTATATTTAGAAGCAAATAATGCATCTAAAATATTTACTTGTATTAAGTACTGACTCGGAATGCATGGTAATTTGTTAAACGCTACCATCTTTGCGTAGTAAGTCACTTTTGGTGATTCTAGAAAGGATCTAACCAACCTGCGCACACCCTGCAATTGCTAAAAGCTACTTTCGGCCAATATATTATTTATAAATGTGGAATCGGTTTCGAAAATGCTCGATAGTTCCTCTGCAGCAGTTATAGTAAGTTTTGATAGTAACAAACAGCTACGCTTATTAATTGACTATTTTTAGAAGTAAATAAAGCATCTAAAAGATATACTTGTATTAAGTACTGATTCGGAATGCATGGTAATTTGTTAAACGCCACCATCTTTGCGTAGCAAGTCACTTTTGTTGGTTCTAGAAAACTTCTAACCAACCTGCGCACACCCTGTAATTACTAGAAGCTCACTTTCGTTCAATATATTGTTTGTAAATGTCGAATCGATTTCGAAAATGGCCGATAGTTCCTCTGCAGCAGTTATAGTAAGTTTTGAAAATAACAAATAACTACGCTTATAATTTGACTATTTTTAGAAGCAAATGTTGCATCTAAAAGATTTACTTGTATTAAGTACTGACTCGGAATGCATGGTAATTTGTTAAACGCCACCATCTTTGCGTAGCAATTCACTTTTGGTGGTTCTAGAAAGCCTCTAACCAACCTGCGCACACCCTGTAATTACTAGAAGTTCACTTTCGTTCAATATATTGATTGTAAATCTCGAATAGAACAGCTACGCTTATTAATTGACTATTTTTAGAAGTAAATAAAGCATCTAAAAGATTTACTTGTATTAAGTACCGAATCGGAATGCATGGTAATTTGTTAAACGCCACCATATTTGCGTAGTAAGTCACTTTTGGTGGTTCTAGAAAGCTTCTAACCAACCTGCGCACACCCTGTAATTACTAGAAGCTCACTTTCTTTCAATATATTGTTTGTAAATGTCGAACCGATTTCGAAAATGCCCGATAGTTCCTCTGCAGCAGTTATAGTAAGTTTTGAAAATAACAAACAACTACGCTTATAATTTGACTATTTTTAGAAGCAAATGTAGCAGCTAAAAGATTTACTTGTATTAAGTACTGACTCGGAATGAATGGTGATTTGTTAAACGCCACCATCTTTGCGTAGCAAGTTACTTTTGGTGGTTCTATAAAGCTTTTAACCAACCTGCGCACACCCTGCAATTACTAGAAACTCACTTTCGTTCAATATATTGTTTGTAAATGTCGAATCGATTTCAAAAATGCTCGATAGTTCCTCTGCAGCAGTTATAGTAAGTTTTGAAAGTAACAAACAACTACGCTTATTATTTGACTATTTTTAGAAACAAATAAGGCAACTAAAACATTTACTTGTATTAAGTACTTACTCGGAATGCTTGGTAATTTGATAAACGCCACCATTTTTGCGTAGCAAGTCACATTTGGTGGTTCTAGAGTACTTCTAACCAACCTGCGCACACCCTGCAATCACTAGAAACTCACTTTCGGCTAATATGTTGTTTGCAAATTTCGAATCGGTTTCGAAAATGCTCGATAGTTTGTCTGCAGCAGTTATAGGGGGTTTTGAAAGTAAGAAACAGCTTCGCTTATTATTTGACTATTTTTAGAAGCAAATAAAGCTCTAAGACATTTACTTGAATTAAATACTGTCTCGAAATGCATGGTAATTTCTTAAACGCCATCATATTTGCGTAGTAAGTCGCTTTTGGTGGTTCCAGAAACCTTCTAACCAACCTACGCACACCCTGCAATTATTGGAAGCACACTGGCGGTCAATATGTTATTTCCTAATGTCGAATCGGTTTCGAAAAGCTCGATAGTATGTCTGCAGCAGTTATAGGGGGTTTTGAAAGTAAGAAACAGCTTCGCATATTATTTGACTATTTTTAGAAGCAAATAGAGCTTCTAAGACATTTACTTGAATGAAATACTGTCTCGAAATGCATGGTAATTTCTTAAACGCCATCATCTTTGCGTAGTAAGTCACTTTTGGTTGTTCTAGATAGCATCTAACCAACCTACGCACACCCTGCAAATATTGGAAGTACACTGGCGATCAATATATTATTTATAAATGTCGAATCAGTTTCGAAAATGCTCGATAGTTCATCTGCTGCGGTTTTGAAAGTAAGAAACAATTTCGCATATTATTTGACTATTTTTAGAAGCTAATAAAGTATCCAAATGAATTACTTGTATTAAGTACTGACTCGAAATGCTTGGTAATTTGTTAAACGGCATCATATTTGCGTAGTAAGTCACTTTCGGTGGTTCCAGAAAGCTTCTAACCAATCTGCGCACACCCTGTAATTACTAGAAGCTAACTTTCGGCCAATATATTGTTTGTAAATGTCGAATCGGTTATGAAAATACTCGATAGTTCGTCTGCAGCAGTTATAGTAGGTTTTGAAAGTCACAAACAGCTACGCTTATTATTTGACTATATTTAGAAGCAAATAATGCATCTAAAATGTTTACTTGTATTAAGTACTGACTCGGAATGCATGGTAATTTGTTAAACGCTACCATCTTTGCGTAGTAAGTCACTTTTGGTGATTCTAGAAAGGATCTAACCAACCTGCGCACACCCTGCAATTGCTAAAAGCTACTTTCGGCCAATATATTATTTCTAAATGTGGAATCGGTTTCGAAAATGCTCGATAGTTTGTCTGCAGCAGTTATAGGGGGTTTTGAAAGTCGCAAACAGCTACGCTTATTATTTGACTATATTTAGAAGCAAATAATGCATCTAAAATATTTACTTGTATTAAGTACTGACTCGGAATGCATGGTAATTTGTTAAACGCTACCATCTTTGCGTAGTAAGTCACTTTTGGTGATTCTAGAAAGGATCTAACCAACCTGCGCACACCCTGCAATTGCTAAAAGCTACTTTCGGCCAATATATTATTTCTAAATGTGGAATCGGTTTCGAAAATGCTCGATAGTTCCTCTGCAGCAGTTATAGTAAGTTTTGATAGTAACAAACAGCTACGCTTATTAATTGACTATTTTTAGAAGTAAATAAAGCATCTAAAAGATATACTTGTATTAAGTACTGATTCGGAATGCATGGTAATTTGTTAAACGCCACCATCTTTGCGTAGCAAGTCACTTTTGTTGGTTCTAGAAAACTTCTAACCAACCTGCGCACACCATGTAATTACTAGAAGCTCACTTTCGTTCAATATATTGTTTGTAAATGTCGAATCGATTTCGAAAATGGCCGATAGTTCCTCTGCAGCAGTTATAGTAAGTTTTGAAAATAACAAATAACTACGCTTATAATTTGACTATTTTTAGAAGCAAATGTTGCATCTAAAAGATTTACTTGTATTAAGTACTGACTCGGAATGCATGGTAATTTGTTAAACGCCACCATTTTTGCGTAGCAAGTCACATTTGGTGGTTCTAGAGTACTTCTAACCAACCTGCGCACACCCTGCAATCACTAGAAACTCACTTTCGGCTAATATGTTGTTTGCAAATTTCGAATCGGTTTCGAAAATGCTCGATAGTTTGTCTGCAGCAGTTATAGGGGGTTTTGAAAGTAAGAAACAGCTTCGCTTATTATTTGACTAT
The DNA here is from genome assembly GCA_940337035.1 of Agriotes lineatus. Lineage (NCBI taxonomy): Eukaryota > Metazoa > Arthropoda > Insecta > Coleoptera > Elateridae > Agriotes > Agriotes lineatus. The sequence continues at coordinate 145,047,981 of OW679199.1, read as the reverse complement.
TTTTAGAAGCAAATAAAGCTCTAAGACATTTACTTGAATTAAATACTGTCTCGAAATGCATGGTAATTTCTTAAACGCCATCATATTTGCGTAGTAAGTCGCTTTTGGTGGTTCCAGAAACCTTCTAACCAACCTACGCACACCCTGCAATTATTGGAAGCACACTGGCGGTCAATATGTTATTTCCTAATGTCGAATCGGTTTCGAAAAGCTCGATAGTATGTCTGCAGCAGTTATAGGGGGTTTTGAAAGTAAGAAACAGCTTCGCATATTATTTGACTATTTTTAGAAGCAAATAGAGCTTCTAAGACATTTACTTGAATGAAATACTGTCTCGAAATGCATGGTAATTTCTTAAACGCCATCATCTTTGCGTAGTAAGTCACTTTTGGTTGTTCTAGATAGCATCTAACCAACCTACGCACACCCTGCAAATATTGGAAGTACACTGGCGATCAATATATTATTTATAAATGTCGAATCAGTTTCGAAAATGCTCGATAGTTCATCTGCTGCGGTTTTGAAAGTAAGAAACAATTTCGCATATTATTTGACTATTTTTAGAAGCTAATAAAGTATCCAAATGAATTACTTGTATTAAGTACTGACTCGAAATGCTTGGTAATTTGTTAAACGGCATCATATTTGCGTAGTAAGTCACTTTCGGTGGTTCCAGAAAGCTTCTAACCAATCTGCGCACACCCTGTAATTACTAGAAGCTAACTTTCGGCCAATATATTGTTTGTAAATGTCGAATCGGTTATGAAAATACTCGATAGTTCGTCTGCAGCAGTTATAGTAGGTTTTGAAAGTCACAAACAGCTACGCTTATTATTTGACTATATTTAGAAGCAAATAATGCATCTAAAATGTTTACTTGTATTAAGTACTGACTCGGAATGCATGGTAATTTGTTAAACGCCACCATATTTGCGTAGTAAGTCACTTTTGGTGATTGTAGAAAGCTTCTAACCAACCTGCGCACACCTTGTAATTACTAGAAGCTCACTTTAGGCCAATATATAATTTCTAAATGTCGAATCGATTTCGAAAATGCTCGATAGTTTGTCTGCAGCAGTTATAGGGGGTTTTGAAAGTCGCAAACAGCTACGCTTATTATTTGACTATATTTAGAAGCAAATAATGCATCTAAAATATTTACTTGTATTAAGTACTGACTCGGAATGCATGGTAATTTGTTAAACGCTACCATCTTTGCGTAGTAAGTCACTTTTGGTGATTCTAGAAAGGATCTAACCAACCTGCGCACACCCTGCAATTGCTAAAAGCTACTTTCGGCCAATATATTATTTCTAAATGTGGAATCGGTTTCGAAAATGCTCGATAGTTCCTCTGCAGCAGTTATAGTAAGTTTTGATAGTAACAAACAGCTACGCTTATTAATTGACTATTTTTAGAAGTAAATAAAGCATCTAAAAGATATACTTGTATTAAGTACTGATTCGGAATGCATGGTAATTTGTTAAACGCCACCATCTTTGCGTAGCAAGTCACTTTTGTTGGTTCTAGAAAACTTCTAACCAACCTGCGCACACCCTGTAATTACTAGAAGCTCACTTTCGTTCAATATATTGTTTGTAAATGTCGAATCGATTTCGAAAATGGCCGATAGTTCCTCTGCAGCAGTTATAGTAAGTTTTGAAAATAACAAATAACTACGCTTATAATTTGACTATTTTTAGAAGCAAATGTTGCATCTAAAAGATTTACTTGTATTAAGTACTGACTCGGAATGCATGGTAATTTGTTAAACGCCACCATCTTTGCGTAGCAATTCACTTTTGGTGGTTCTAGAAAGCCTCTAACCAACCTGCGCACACCCTGTAATTACTAGAAGTTCACTTTCGTTCAATATATTGATTGTAAATCTCGAATAGAACAGCTACGCTTATTAATTGACTATTTTTAGAAGTAAATAAAGCATCTAAAAGATTTACTTGTATTAAGTACCGAATCGGAATGCATGGTAATTTGTTAAACGCCACCATATTTGCGTAGTAAGTCACTTTTGGTGGTTCTAGAAAGCTTCTAACCAACCTGCGCACACCCTGTAATTACTAGAAGCTCACTTTCTTTCAATATATTGTTTGTAAATGTCGAACCGATTTCGAAAATGCCCGATAGTTCCTCTGCAGCAGTTATAGTAAGTTTTGAAAATAACAAACAACTACGCTTATAATTTGACTATTTTTAGAAGCAAATGTAGCAGCTAAAAGATTTACTTGTATTAAGTACTGACTCGGAATGAATGGTGATTTGTTAAACGCCACCATCTTTGCGTAGCAAGTTACTTTTGGTGGTTCTACAAAGCTTTTAACCAACGTGCGCACACCCTGCAATTACTAGAAACTCACTTTCGTTCAATATATTGTTTGTAAATGTCGAATCGATTTCAAAAATGCTCGATAGTTCCTCTGCAGCAGTTATAGTAAGTTTTGAAAGTAACAAACAACTACGCTTATTATTTGACTATTTTTAGAAACAAATAAGGCATCTAAAAGATTTACTTGTTATAAGTGCTGACTCGGAATGCATGGTAATTTGTTAAACGCCACCACCTTTGCGTAGCAAGTCATTTTTGGTGGTTCTAGAAAGCTCCTAACCAATCTGCGCGCACCCTGTAATTACTAGAAGCTCACTTTCTTTCAATATATTGATTGTAAATGTCGAATCGATTTCGAAAATGCCCGATAGTTTCTCTGAAGCAGTTATAGTAAGTTTTGAAAATAACAAACAACTACGCTTATAATTTGACTATTTTTAGAAGCAAATGTAGCAGCTAAAAGATTTACTTGTATTAAGTACTGACTCGGAATGAATGGTGATTTGTTAAACGCCACCATCTTTGCGTAGCAAGTTACTTTTGGTGGTTCTATAAAGCTTTTAACCAACCTGCGCACACCCTGCAATTACTAGAAACTCACTTTCGTTCAATATATTGTTTGTAAATGTCGAATCGATTTCAAAAATGCTCGATAGTTCCTCTGCAGCAGTTATAGTAAGTTTTGAAAGTAACAAACAACTACGCTTATTATTTGACTATTTTTAGAAACAAATAAGGCAACTAAAACATTTACTTGTATTAAGTACTTACTCGGAATGCTTGGTAATTTGATAAACGCCACCATTTTTGCGTAGCAAGTCACATTTGGTGGTTCTAGAGTACTTCTAACCAACCTGCGCACACCCTGCAATCACTAGAAACTCACTTTCGGCTAATATGTTGTTTGCAAATTTCGAATCGGTTTCGAAAATGCTCGATAGTTTGTCTGCAGCAGTTATAGGGGGTTTTGAAAGTAAGAAACAGCTTCGCTTATTATTTGACTATTTTTAGAAGCAAATAAAGCTCTAAGACATTTACTTGAATTAAATACTGTCTCGAAATGCATGGTAATTTCTTAAACGCCATCATATTTGCGTAGTAAGTCGCTTTTGGTGGTTCCAGAAACCTTCTAACCAACCTACGCACACCCTGCAATTATTGGAAGCACACTGGCGGTCAATATGTTATTTCCTAATGTCGAATCGGTTTCGAAAAGCTCGATAGTATGTCTGCAGCAGTTATAGGGGGTTTTGAAAGTAAGAAACAGCTTCGCATATTATTTGACTATTTTTAGAAGCAAATAGAGCTTCTAAGACATTTACTTGAATGAAATACTGTCTCGAAATGCATGGTAATTTCTTAAACGCCATCATCTTTGCGTAGTAAGTCACTTTTGGTTGTTCTAGATAGCATCTAACCAACCTACGCACACCCTGCAAATATTGGAAGTACACTGGCGATCAATATATTATTTATAAATGTCGAATCAGTTTCGAAAATGCTCGATAGTTCATCTGCTGCGGTTTTGAAAGTAAGAAACAATTTCGCATATTATTTGACTATTTTTAGAAGCTAATAAAGTATCCAAATGAATTACTTGTATTAAGTACTGACTCGAAATGCTTGGTAATTTGTTAAACGGCATCATATTTGCGTAGTAAGTCACTTTCGGTGGTTCCAGAAAGCTTCTAACCAATCTGCGCACACCCTGTAATTACTAGAAGCTAACTTTCGGCCAATATATTGTTTGTAAATGTCGAATCGGTTATGAAAATACTCGATAGTTCGTCTGCAGCAGTTATAGTAGGTTTTGAAAGTCACAAACAGCTACGCTTATTATTTGACTATATTTAGAAGCAAATAATGCATCTAAAATGTTTACTTGTATTAAGTACTGACTCGGAATGCATGGTAATTTGTTAAACGCTACCATCTTTGCGTAGTAAGTCACTTTTGGTGATTCTAGAAAGGATCTAACCAACCTGCGCACACCCTGCAATTGCTAAAAGCTACTTTCGGCCAATATATTATTTCTAAATGTGGAATCGGTTTCGAAAATGCTCGATAGTTTGTCTGCAGCAGTTATAGGGGGTTTTGAAAGTCGCAAACAGCTACGCTTATTATTTGACTATATTTAGAAGCAAATAATGCATCTAAAATATTTACTTGTATTAAGTACTGACTCGGAATGCATGGTAATTTGTTAAACGCTACCATCTTTGCGTAGTAAGTCACTTTTGGTGATTCTAGAAAGGATCTAACCAACCTGCGCACACCCTGCAATTGCTAAAAGCTACTTTCGGCCAATATATTATTTCTAAATGTGGAATCGGTTTCGAAAATGCTCGATAGTTCCTCTGCAGCAGTTATAGTAAGTTTTGATAGTAACAAACAGCTACGCTTATTAATTGACTATTTTTAGAAGTAAATAAAGCATCTAAAAGATATACTTGTATTAAGTACTGATTCGGAATGCATGGTAATTTGTTAAACGCCACCATCTTTGCGTAGCAAGTCACTTTTGTTGGTTCTAGAAAACTTCTAACCAACCTGCGCACACCATGTAATTACTAGAAGCTCACTTTCGTTCAATATATTGTTTGTAAATGTCGAATCGATTTCGAAAATGGCCGATAGTTCCTCTGCAGCAGTTATAGTAAGTTTTGAAAATAACAAATAACTACGCTTATAATTTGACTATTTTTAGAAGCAAATGTTGCATCTAAAAGATTTACTTGTATTAAGTACTGACTCGGAATGCATGGTAATTTGTTAAACGCCACCATTTTTGCGTAGCAAGTCACATTTGGTGGTTCTAGAGTACTTCTAACCAACCTGCGCACACCCTGCAATCACTAGAAACTCACTTTCGGCTAATATGTTGTTTGCAAATTTCGAATCGGTTTCGAAAATGCTCGATAGTTTGTCTGCAGCAGTTATAGGGGGTTTTGAAAGTAAGAAACAGCTTCGCTTATTATTTGACTATTTTTAGAAGCAAATAAAGCTCTAAGACATTTACTTGAATTAAATACTGTCTCGAAATGCATGGTAATTTCTTAAACGCCATCATATTTGCGTAGTAAGTCGCTTTTGGTGGTTCCAGAAACCTTCTAACCAACCTACGCACACCCTGCAATTATTGGAAGCACACTGGCGGTCAATATGTTATTTCCTAATGTCGAATCGGTTTCGAAAAGCTCGATAGTATGTCTGCAGCAGTTATAGGGGGTTTTGAAAGTAAGAAACAGCTTCGCATATTATTTGACTATTTTTAGAAGCAAATAGAGCTTCTAAGACATTTACTTGAATGAAATACTGTCTCGAAATGCATGGTAATTTCTTAAACGCCATCATCTTTGCGTAGTAAGTCACTTTTGGTTGTTCTAGATAGCATCTAACCAACCTACGCACACCCTGCAAATATTGGAAGTACACTGGCGATCAATATATTATTTATAAATGTCGAATCAGTTTCGAAAATGCTCGATAGTTCATCTGCTGCGGTTTTGAAAGTAAGAAACAATTTCGCATATTATTTGACTATTTTTAGAAGCTAATAAAGTATCCAAATGAATTACTTGTATTAAGTACTGACTCGAAATGCTTGGTAATTTGTTAAACGGCATCATATTTGCGTAGTAAGTCACTTTCGGTGGTTCCAGAAAGCTTCTAACCAATCTGCGCACACCCTGTAATTACTAGAAGCTAACTTTCGGCCAATATATTGTTTGTAAATGTCGAATCGGTTATGAAAATACTCGATAGTTCGTCTGCAGCAGTTATAGTAGGTTTTGAAAGTCACAAACAGCTACGCTTATTATTTGACTATATTTAGAAGCAAATAATGCATCTAAAATGTTTACTTGTATTAAGTACTGACTCGGAATGCATGGTAATTTGTTAAACGCTACCATCTTTGCGTAGTAAGTCACTTTTGGTGATTCTAGAAAGGATCTAACCAACCTGCGCACACCCTGCAATTGCTAAAAGCTACTTTCGGCCAATATATTATTTCTAAATGTGGAATCGGTTTCGAAAATGCTCGATAGTTTGTCTGCAGCAGTTATAGGGGGTTTTGAAAGTCGCAAACAGCTACGCTTATTATTTGACTATATTTAGAAGCAAATAATGCATCTAAAATATTTACTTGTATTAAGTACTGACTCGGAATGCATGGTAATTTGTTAAACGCTACCATCTTTGCGTAGTAAGTCACTTTTGGTGATTCTAGAAAGGATCTAACCAACCTGCGCACACCCTGCAATTGCTAAAAGCTACTTTCGGCCAATATATTATTTCTAAATGTGGAATCGGTTTCGAAAATGCTCGATAGTTCCTCTGCAGCAGTTATAGTAAGTTTTGATAGTAACAAACAGCTACGCTTATTAATTGACTATTTTTAGAAGTAAATAAAGCATCTAAAAGATATACTTGTATTAAGTACTGATTCGGAATGCATGGTAATTTGTTAAACGCCACCATCTTTGCGTAGCAAGTCACTTTTGTTGGTTCTAGAAAACTTCTAACCAACCTGCGCACACCATGTAATTACTAGAAGCTCACTTTCGTTCAATATATTGTTTGTAAATGTCGAATCGATTTCGAAAATGGCCGATAGTTCCTCTGCAGCAGTTATAGTAAGTTTTGAAAATAACAAATAACTACGCTTATAATTTGACTATTTTTAGAAGCAAATGTTGCATCTAAAAGATTTACTTGTATTAAGTACTGACTCGGAATGCATGGTAATTTGTTAAACGCCACCATCTTTGCGTAGCAATTCACTTTTGGTGGTTCTAGAAAGCCTCTAACCAACCTGCGCACACCCTGTAATTACTAGAAGTTCACTTTCGTTCAATATATTGATTGTAAATCTCGAATAGAACAGCTACGCTTATTAATTGACTATTTTTAGAAGTAAATAAAGCATCTAAAAGATTTACTTGTATTAAGTACCGAATCGGAATGCATGGTAATTTGTTAAACGCCACCATATTTGCGTAGTAAGTCACTTTTGGTGGTTCTAGAAAGCTTCTAACCAACCTGCGCACACCCTGTAATTACTAGAAGCTCACTTTCTTTCAATATATTGTTTGTAAATGTCGAACCGATTTCGAAAATGCCCGATAGTTCCTCTGCAGCAGTTATAGTAAGTTTGAAAATAACAAACAACTACGCTTATAATTTGACTATTTTTAGAAGCAAATGTAGCATCTAAAAGATTTACTTGTTATAAGTGCTGACTCGGAATGCATGGTAATTTGTTAAACGCCACCACCTTTGCGTAGCAAGTCATTTTTGGTGGTTCTAGAAAGCTCCTAACCAATCTGCGCGCACCCTGTAATTACTAGAAGCTCACTTTCGTTCAATATATTGATTGTAAATGTCGAATCGATTTCGAAAATGCCGATAGTTTCTCTGAAGCAGTTATAGTAAGTTTTGAAAATAACAAACAACTACGCTTATAATTTGACTATTTTTAGAAGCAAATGTAGCAGCTAAAAGATTTACTTGTATTAAGTGCTGACTCGGAATGCATGGTAATTTGTTAAACGCCACCACCTTTTCGTAGCAAGTCATTTTTGGTGGTTCTAGAAAGCTTCTAACCAATCTGCGCACACCCTGTAATTACTAGAAGCTCACTTTCGTTCAATATATTGATTGTAAATGTCGAATCGATTTCGAAAATGCCCGATAGTTCCTCTGCAGCAGTTATAGTAAGTTTGAAAATAACAAACAAATACGCTTATAATTTGACTATTTTTATAAGCAAATGTTGCATCTAAAAGATTTACTTGTATTAAGTACTGACTCGAAATGCATGGTAATTTGTTAAACGTCACGACCTTTGCGTAGCAAGTCACTTTTGGTGGTTCTAGAAAGCTTCTAACCAACCTGCGCGCACCCTGTAATTACTAGAAGCTCACTTTCGTTCAATATATTGATTGTAAATGTCGAATCGATTTCGAAAATGCTCGATAGTTCCTCTGCAGCAGTTATAGTAAGTTTTGAAAGTAACAAACAGCTACGCTTATTAATTGACTATTTTTAGAAGTAAATAAAGCATCTAAAAGATTTACTTGTATTAAGTACTGACTCGGAATGCATGGTAATTTGTTAAACGCCACCATCTTTGCGTAGCAAGTCACTTTCGGTGGTTCTAGAAAGCTTCTAACCAACCTGCGCACACCCTGTAATTACTAGAAGCTCACTTTCGTTCAATATATTGATTGTAAATGTCGAATCGATTTCGAAAATGCTCGATAGTTCTTCTGCAGCAGTTATAGTAAGTTTTGAAAGTAACAAACAGCTACGCTTATTAATTGACTATTTTTAGAAGTAAATAAAGCATCTAAAAGATTTACTTTTATTAAGTACTGATTCGGAATGCATGGTAATTTGTTAAACGCCACCATATTTGCGTAATAAATCACTTTTGGTAGTTCCAGAAAGCTTCTATCCAACCTGCGCACACCCTGCAATTACTAAAAGCTCACTTTTGGCCAATATATTATTTCTAAATGTGGAATCGGTTCCGAAAATGCTCGATAGTTCATCTGCTGCATTTATAGGGGGTTTTGAAAGTAACAAACTACTACGCTTATTATTGGACTATGTTTAGAAGCAAATAAAGCATCTATAAAATTTACTTGTATTAAATACTGACTAGGAATGAATGGTAATTTGTTAAACGCCACCATATTTGCGTAGTAAGTCACGTTGGTGGTTCTAGAAAGCTTCTAACCAATCTGCGCACAAGTTGCATTTACTAAAAGCCCACTTTTGGCCAATATATTATTTCTAAATGTGGAATCGGTTTCGAAAATGCTCGATAGTTCATCTGCTGCAGTTATAGGGGGTTTTGAAAGTAACAAACAACTACGCTTACTATTGGACTATTTTTAGAAGCAAATAAAGCATCTATAAAATTTACTTGTATTAAGTACTGACTCGGAATGCATGGTAATTTGTTAAACGCCACCATATTTGCGTAGTAAGTCACTTTTGGTGGTTCTAGAAAGCTTCTAACCATCCTGCGCATACCATGCAATTACTAAAAGCTCACTTTTGGCCAATATATTATTTCTAAATGTGGAATCGGTTTCGAAAATGCTCGATAGTTCATCTGCTGCAGTTATAGGGGGTTTTGAAAGTAACAAACAACTACGCTTATTATTGGACTATTTTTAGAAGCAAATAAAGCTTCTATAAAATTTACTTGTATTAAGTACTGACTCGGAATGCATGGTAATTTGTTAACGCCACCATATTTGCGTAGTAAGTCACTTTTGGTGGTTCTAGAAAGCTTCTAACCAATCTGCGCACAACCTGCAATTACTAAATGCCCACTTTTGGCCAATATATTATTTCTAAATGTGGAATCGGTTTCGAAAATGCTCGATAGTTCATCTACTGCAGTTATAGGGGGTTTTGAAACTAACAAACAACTACGCTTATTATTGGACTAGTTTTAGAAGCAAATAAAGCTTCTATAAAATTTACTTGTATTAAATACTGACTCGGAATGCATGGTAATTTGTTAAACGCCACCATATTTGCGTAGTAAGTCACTTTTGGTGGTTCTAGAAAGCTTCTAACCAACCTGCGCATACCATGCAATTACTAAAAGTTCACTTTTGCCAATATATTATTTCTAAATGTGGAATCGGTTTCGAAATGCTCGATAGTTCATCTGCTGCAGTTATAGGGGGTTTTGAAAGTAACAACAACTACGCTTATTATTGGACTATCTTTAGAAGCAAATAAAGCTTCTATAAAATTTACTTGTATTAAGTACTGACTCGGAATGCATGTAATTGGTTGAACGCCACCATATTTGCGTAGTAAGTCACTTTTCGTGGTTCTAGAAAGCTTCTAACCAACCTGCGCACACCCTGCAATTACAAGATGCTCACTATCGTTCAATATATTGTGTGTAAATGTCGAATCGATTTCGAAAATGCTCGATAGTTCCTCTGGAGCGGTTATAGTAAGTTTCAAAAGTAACAAACAACTACGCTTATTATTGGACTATTTTTAGAAGCAAATAAAGCATCTATAAAATTTACTTGTATTAAATACTGACTCGGAATGCAAGGTAGGTCCCGAGTGGTGTAGCTTGAACAAGCGTCCACGTTCGATCAGCAGAGTTAAGCAACGCTGTCTCTGGTCAAAACTTGGATGGGAGTTCCACGGCTGCATCTCTCGGCGCCTCGTGGTACGGCTATCACGGAAAAAAGTTGGTCCCGGCGGTCATACAACATCATGACAGTCGTTAGTGGGGTTGGAAGTCCTCATAACTGCACAGCGACGCCTATAATTGGCCTAACGGCTGTTGGCTGAGTGCAAATTAAATAAATAAATAAATAAATAAATAAATAAATAATTTGTTAAACGCCACCATATTTGCGTAGTAAGTCACTTTTGGTGGTTCTAAAAAGCTTCTAACCAATCTCCGTACACCCTGCAATTACTAGACGCTCACTTTCGTTCAATATATTGTTTGTAAATGTCGATTCGATTTCGAAAATGCTCGATAGTTCCTCTGCAGCAGTTATAGTAAGTTTTGAAAGTAACAAACAACTACGCTTATTATTTGACTATTTTTAGAAGCAAATAAAGCATCTAAAAGATTAACTTGTATTAAGTACTGACTCAGAATGCATGGTAATTTGTTAAACGCCACCATCTTTGCGTAGCAAGTCACTTTTGGTGGTTCTGGAAAGCTTCTAACCAACCTGCGCACACCCTGCAATTACTAGAAGCTCACTTTCGTTCAATATATTTTTTGTAAATGTCGAATCGATTTCGAAAATGCTCGATAGTTCCTCTGCAGCAGTTATAGTAAGTTTTGAAAGTAACAAACAACTACGCTTATTATTGGACTATTTTTAGAAGCAAATAAAGCATCTATAAAATTTACTTGTATTAAATACTGACTCGGAATGCATGGTAATTTGTTAAACGGCACCATATTTGCGTAGTAAGTCACTTTTGGTGGTTCTAGGAAGCTTCTAGCCAACCTGCGCACACCCTGCAATTACTAGAAGCTCACTTTTGTTCAATATATAGTTTGTAAATGTCGAATCGATTTCTAAATTGCTCGATGGTTCCTCTGCAGCAGTAATAGTAAGTTTTGAAAGTAACAAACAGCTACGCTTATTATTTGACTATTTTTAGAAGTAAATAAAGCATCTAAAAGATTTACTTGTATTAAGTACTGACTCGGAATGCATGGTAATTTGTTAAACGCCACCATCTTTGCGTAGCAAGTTACTTTTGGTGGTTCTAGAAAGCTTCTAACCAACCTGCGCACACCCTGCAATCACTAGAAGCTCACTTTTGTTCAATATATTGTTTGTAAATGTCGAATCGATTTCGAAAATGCTCGATGGTTCCTCTGCAGCAGTTATAGTAAGTTTTGAAAGTAACAAACAGCTACGCTTATTATTTGACTATTTTTAGAAGTAAATAAAGCATCTAAAAGATTTACTTGTATTAAGTACTGACTCGGAATGAATGGTAATTTGTTAAACGCCACTATCTTTGCGTAGCAAGTTACTTTTGGTGGTTCTATAAAGCTTCTAACCAACTTGCGCACACCCTGCAATTACTAGAAGCTCACTTTCGTTCAATATATTGTTTGTAAATGTCGAATCGATTTCGAAAATGCTCGGTAGTTCCTCTGCAGCAGTTATAGTAAGTTTTGAAAGTAACAAACAACTACGCTTACTATTTGACTATTTTTAGAAACAAATAAAGCAACTAAAACATTTACTTGTATTAAGTACTTACTCGGAATGCTTGGTAATTTGTTTAACGCCACCATTTTTGCGTAGCAAGTCACATTTGGTGGTTCTAGAGAACTTCTACCCAACCTGCGCACACCCTGCAATCACTAGAAGCTCACTTTCGTCTAATATGTTGTTTGCAAATTTCGAATCGGTTTCGAAAATGCTCGATAGTTTGTCTGCAGCAGTTTTAGGGGGTTTTGAAAGTAAGAAACAGCTTGGCTTATTATTTGACTGTTTTTATTATTAGATATTTTTCGTCATTCTTCAAATCTCGTACATTTCCCCACTCTTTAACCTCATTTAAGTTGCAAAGTTTCTGGTTGAAATCTGCCATGTTTTTGGAAGGAACGTGTACAAGAGAATGATAAAAATACTACAGCACATCAGGTTTATATAGCACCGATGAAAATTAAGTGATGAGTCCTCACAACGTGGTAATTTAGACAATATTTTTAGCATCAATCCAGCTATTGTGCTGATTTGAAAATCCAAGCCATTTTACAAACACTTTGTTACGTTTTCGTTTTATTACACGTTCAACGAGATGTATGTCTGGATATTTAACTTTTTGAAGCTCAAGATCGTAGAAACATCCTTGAATAGACCGATTGGAAACATCTTTTATTAGATAGGTAATAGGATTAGTTAATTTAACTTGATCGATTGTGAATATTTCATTAGTCCAGTTGGGAGTATATCCTTTATCGAATATTGTTCGATATTTGCTAATTCGCACAGGATCGCCAACCTTAAATTTTACATTACTTAAATCGGTCATTTTTATATGATTATAGGCTTGATTGAGAATTGTCTTCTAATTACTCTTATTCACATCAACCAATTGTACTATGTTTTTTATGATTGTAGGTGTGACTGACTTGAGATAATAGAGAAAGCCATTTGTATGAACCTTGCAAAGTAAACATCTTCCACATAATAGATTTAAGTGTACGATTTACTCTTTCAACGACACACGCTTTTTTCGAGCTAAATGTTGAGAAATGGTTAATTTTATATTTATTCATTAGTGTTTGAAAATCTTTATTGAAAAACTCTTTACCCTGATCTGTCTGCAAGTTCTTCGGAATTCTACCGCTTTCAGATAGTATTTTTTCAGTTGCACTAGTAACTTCCTTAGAGGTTTTGGTTTTTATAGGCTCTAGCCAAACATATTTTGAAAATACATCTATAATTACTAAAATATATCGATAACCTTTATTTACTTTAGAGTATGGTATCATTTCTACTAAATCAGCCTGATGAAGATCATCCAATCCTTTTACTATTACACGACGCCTTCGAAAATTTATTCGTGCAGGCTTATGCAACTCATCTACTATTTGAGCCTTAATCGAACTGTTTATTTTCTTCCGGGTCATTTTGAACCTCTCTAAATGAGACAGTTTCACTAACTGAAGGTTTAGGCGGAGGTTTAGTTAGTTTTCGAGAAAAGTAGAGTTGATCAATTTCAGCTTGAATGTCTGCAATAATTTCATTTGCTATTTCTATATTTGTACTAGCAGAGTTTTCGTGTTTGGAAAGTCGGTAAATAATCTTATTAAGTTCTTTGTTAAGGAGAGTTTTGTTGACAGAATCCTCTTCCAATAGAAGATTGGCTAATCGTTTATGCTGAAGATTAAAATATTCACAGTCATCGTAAAAGTATAGATTTCTGTGCTGAATGTGACGACCGAACTTATCTCTCGACATTGTCGAACTGACTTTATTCAATGATTCCCGCCTCTTTTAACTCTTCTATTATACTAACAATTTCATTTCTATGATTTGTGTGACCGGATGCTTGAGAGGCATACAGTAACTTTAATCGATCGACTAACTCGTTCGGATCATCCCAGTAAACATAATCCATCGGTTTATTGCTAACTTGTTTATACATTTGCTGCATACCTTTACCAGAACGCTTTTTAGCTCTTAATGGCACTGATGAAGACGAGGGTGATGATGACAGGTTAGATTTTATAAATTTCTTGTATTTCGTTTGGTTGAAACCTACCTTATGCACATTTTTATCAAAATTTCTATGCGCCGCACCTGTTCTGTTTATGATATCATTATAATTTGCTCTATCTGTCGACGTTGGAGTTATTTGAGGATCGTCTTTAAATAGTAATTCGTACAAACCAGGCGTACCTTCATAGCGAACATTTTTTACAATTATATCAGAACCCTTTATATCTAGCTCATCTCCACCAAAATAAAATTGGTTTTTGTCAAAATCATATCTAATTCCATACCTCCCTAGATTTGGTCTTTCTATAAGATAATTGCTTACATATTTCCTAGGAAGTTTATCATACTGTTCTAAGAAAGAACTTATAGCTGCGGTTCTATGTTGGTAGACGGTTGAAATTTGTTTGCTATAGTCGTATTAGAATCATCTTCGGCGGTTTCGCACAATACTTCATCAACCGGTTTTGGTGTAAATAATTCTAGTTTTGAAGATGGGAGATTCTCTTTTTTATTTATCACTTTTGCAACACTTTGCATTTGTTCGGTAACAGGTTTAAAAAATTTACCGAGGAGCTGTTGTTCCACCAACTTACCCTCCTTAAGAGCTCGAACTTTCTGTTTTATAATATTTTTAGTTTTAATAAGTTCTGTCGCTACATTCGATTTCATTATCGGCGCAAGTATGTAAGCGGTAGACGGGTAGACAGCTAGACAGCTAGACAGCTAGACAGGTAGACAGCTAGACAGGTAGACAGCTAGACAGGTAGACAGATAGACAGGTAGACAGGTAGACAGCTAGACAGCTAGACAGCTACACAGGTAGACAGCTAGACAGGTAGACAGCTAGACAGGTAGACAGGTAGACAGCTAGACAGCTAGACAGTAAGACAGCTAGACAGCTAGACAGGTAGACAGCTAGACAGGTAGACAGCTAGACAGCTAGACAGGTAGACAGCTAGACAGGTAGACAGATAGACAGCTAGACAGGTAAACAGATAGACAGTCAGCTAGACAGACAGACTGACAGATTCAAACTAGTTCACACGTCAACAGCTTTCTATCAAATAATAGACATCAGAATTGTTAAATGTATATATACGAATCAAATTCATAACGATAGCGCCCATTATTTAAATCACTATCTTTGTCTATTACCAAAAATCCGTGTTTATGACTATTCCAGCAATATGCGCACATTTCTTTAAATTATTCGTAAGTCATGTCGGTATTAACATGATCTCGGTAGACCTTCTGTAAATTCATATCGTCCTGCTTAAACAGCACCAGCATGTTAGCATTATCGCGAATAAGATGTTTAGGAATACATGCATATGTTTGACAAAGATAGAAACAGTCTATATTTTTATGTCGACCCATGCTAAAATATTCTCTCATAACGTCCTGTTTGTCGCAAGCAATGTCATCAAAAATAAAAATGCTGTTAGATTTAGCTTGGTCGGGTGGTACAATGTTCACACCATCGCTGTATGTATAGTAGCCAACCTCAGAAATTAATTGAAACAACATACTTAGATATTCAAACTTTGATTGAAACAGCGATTTTGAATATATATAAATATTTTCGAATCGTACTCCATTAACATCTTTTATTAGCGATATAATGATGTTTGTTTTACCGCAATTCGATGGACCTAGAATAAGACATCGTATCGTGGAAGGTAACAACGGTCCGTATCTCCTGCTTAGAGATGCAGTATGATTATCATGATTTTTTATTGGCAAACTATTTTTTAGTTTAACTACCCTCATGACGTCTACTTGGAAACTCATACTAAAACTGCTACGCATATCTATATATATTAAGATCTTAATCGATCAGTTCTCAGTTCTATAAAATGGTTCGAGGTCGAAACAACAAACCAGTCCATCGCCGACGAGGTGCTGGTGTACTCAATACGCTCATTAATAAATTGCCTTTTGAATTGCACATACCAGGATATCAATATTGCGGGCCTGGCACAAAACTTGAGAAAAGAATTGCACGAGGAGATCCTGGAATTAACAAATTAGATCAAGCGTGTCGTGAGCACGATTTGGCTTATGCAAAACATTCTGATAATATGGAGGAACGACATAAAGCTGACAGAATTTTAGCTAAAAATGCTATTGGACGTATTAGAGCTTCAGACGCTAGCTTAGGTGAACGTGTCTCGGCTGCAGGAGTAGCTACAGCTATGACGGCAAAAGTAAAAATGGGGTTGGGACCTAAAAATAAAACTGGTAAAAAGAGAAAGAGAACACCTGGAGATGCGCTTACTTTCAATCAGGTAGTGAAAAAAGCACGAACTGAATTAGGAGGAGGACGACTGCTGCGAGACTTAAGCGATGCTACAAATATTGCTGTTAAGACAATTAATAAAATACAGAGAAACAAGATTATTAAAACTCCTCGAGTAATACGTGTGCCAAAAACAAGTGGAATGTTACCCTTGATTCCAATCTTTGCAGGACTTAGCGCGTTAGGAGCTCTTAGCGGTGGAGCTGCAGGAATTGCAAAGGTGGTTAAAGATGCTCAGTCGGCAAAAAAACAATTAGCAGAGTCTGAAAGACATAATAAAACGATGGAGGCAATAGCTTTAGGTAAAGGCTTATATCTAAAACCTTATAAAAAAAGATACGGATTGTTCACGACAAAAAACTTGTAATGCAGCTGCCAAACCGGGCTTTGTCAAATATCGATTTACAATCATACGCTAAACGTTTAAAAATTCCTAACTTTCGAGGCATTTTTATGAGAGATGATTTACCAAAAATATAGAATGCGGTATTGTAAATTTGGATGATAAAACCAATCTTGGTACACATTGGGTGGCTTACATAAAACGGGGGAAAGATGCAATTTACTTTGACAGTTTTGGAGACTTAAAACCTCCAATAGAAATTGTGAAATATTTGACAAGTGGCAAAAATGGCAGCTGTCATTCTATTAAATATAATCACCAGGCATTTCAAACTTATGATTCTGTAAATTGTGGGCATTTATGTTTACAATTTTTGCACGATGCCATGTGTTAGCTTCCTACCAGTTTACTGCGAGAAAAACCTGTCCAGACCTGTCCAGACTTGTCAAGACTTGCAGATGTGGGGGGGATGACGTCATCGTCTGAGGATGTACTTATAGTGTGGGAATTCTGAATTGTACACATTGGCATTATGAAGCAGCAGCAACGATACTATAAATATCGAATGCAGTTCAACCGCTTTACTAAAAATCTGGAGAAATTGAACAGAGATATTGAAATATATTGTAAATTAAAAGATATTTCAAAGGAACTTTCTTGTTTGAAATTAAGCGAGCGGCAGCCAGACCTGCACTTGTTAATAACCCAGTTTAAACATGACTTGGTGTTGTACGACAAAGATCGCCAAAAGTAAAAACAACAAGCAGGTTCACTTTGACCCGATTGTTGAAATTCGTCAGAAAGAAGAAGAAGAAGAAGAGGACGATGAACTTCCATACAATTACTGGCAGTTGTGTGCACTCGACAGGATGAGGTTTAAGAATAAAATAGATAAAATGTCTCTATTGTTAGAACCTATCTTAAATAAACAATTGCAATGTATACTGAATAAGAATGTAAAAGGAAAAATAAAACCTATTGTTTAATAAAAGTTGTTTTATTTCCAGTAAGATTCTTAGAGAAGGAGGAGGAGAATGTAATTAAAATTAAAGGTATCTAGATGTTTTGTTTCAGTTCTAGTTAAACCGTCTACTATTAAACATGTCCTGGACGTTTACCTTATCTGGAAATGAATCTGTTCTCACAGCTCAGTATCCATCCATACATCTGGATCCGGAATCTGAATACGTTATAGGATTAATCAGTTTTGAAGCTTATAATACTATACCTAATATTGATTCGAATAATAATAAATTTCATTATACTGATATTGATGGTAAACAAGCTGTAATTGAAATACCTCACGGTTCATATGAAGTTGCCGATATAAGTCAATATATTAGACATGAACTGGGTATAGGTGTAACAAAGTCACCCTCCCCTCAAGCAGGTAGTGCTAATGATATACTAGAAAAAAATATTGTGCAGCACCAAGCCGAACCTGTGCTACATATTAAGCCTAATAATAATACGCTCAGGAGTGAAATTAAATCGTCCTTAGCAATCGATTTTACTGCTAAAGATAGTATTGGACAGTTATTAGGGTTCAAACCTAAGAAATTGAAAGCTTATGGTAGATATATTTCCGATAATCCTGTAGATATATTTAAAGTTAATACTATATGTATTGATTGCAATATCGTAACTGGTACTTATCACAACAGCAATGCTGTACACAGAGTTCATCAATTTTTCCCTACAGATCCGCCAGGATTTAAGATTGTAGAAAATCCCTCTAACGTTATATACCTACCAATCAATACGAGAATTATTGATAACATTGTCATACAAATACTGGATCAAAACGGTAAATTGGTCAATTTCTGCGGAGTAGCCATCACGGTAAGGTTGCATCTCAAGAAACAAAATGGTGGTTAGATACAACTCTCAGCAGCAGCAGCCGCACCAAACATATATTAGGGATGATCAGTTTGTTTCGAACATCAGTAGGCTGCCTGCAGTCGATAGATTAACATCTGCCAATAAACTGTTTCTAAAATCTTTAGGTTTGAAGCTAACTGCTACTAGAAGTGACGGCGAGAGGGAAATCAAAAAGAAAAAACATCTGGACTGTTATTAAATTAAATTTTACTGTTAATATTCGAAAAATTTTAATATTCTGTAATATTAAGAGCGCTTGTTTTACATCAAATAAAAATGACGACTTCTTAAATACTAAACGTTACTGAAACAGCTTTTCAAGATAACTCGATTGTCTATGCGGAGAAACATACACATCAGCCCTATTCTTCTACAACATTTAATAATAACGATGAAATACGAATACCTATTTTACATCAAGATGTGTACACTTTACCGTGCAACAGTGTTATATGTTTCGAAGGTAAATTGTTAAAGGATGCAGATAGTAAAGCTACTGCAACGGGATCATTTACAAATTTAGGCATATCTCACCTACTAGATGAAATTAGATATGAACTTAATGGTGTAGTGGTTGATCGTGTAAGAAATGTTGGTATAACTGCAACTATGAAAGCCTACGTGTCATATAATTCGACTCAAAGTATTCGCTTGGAGAATGCAGGTTGGACGCCTACCAAAACATCTATTGACGGATTGGTCGATTCAAAAGGTAATTTTCAGATATTTGTGCCCTGCGAAATGTTGATGGAAGTTTTTGAAGACTTTAGAAAAATTTTACTAAACGTTCGACAAGAATTAGTACTTATTAGAAGCAATCAAGATTTAAATGCTGTTATTAATACGGTCGATGAAAAACTTAAAGTAGAATTAACAAAAGTCTATTGGAGAGTACCGCACATTTCGGTAGCTGATGTAAATCGTTTAAAATTACTAAAATACATTGAGCAAAGTAGTCAGTTGGAAATCAATTTTAGAAGTTGGGAATTACACGAGTATCCGGCATTACAACAGACAAAACGACACACTTGGGCAATAAAAAATGTTAATCAAGTAGAAACTCCGCGTCACATTATTGTAGGTTTCCAAACAGACCGAAAAAATAAAACTGTTAAAAATATGGCCCAATTTGATTCTTGCGATTTAAGAAATATTACACTTTATCTCAATTCCGAAAGATATCCCTATGATAATTTAAATCTGGAATTTGCCAGCAATCGATATGCGCAATTGTATGAAATGTTTGCAGGTTTTCAATCATCTTACTACGAACATGACAATCAGCCTGTTCTTACGCCTGCACAATTCAAAAGTATAGCTCCGCTAGTCGTAATAGATTGTTCTAGACAAAATGAGTCATTAAAAGGCGGTGCTGTAGATATTCGACTTGAATTCGAAACCAATACTGATATACCGAAAAACACTTCAGCTTACGCATTGATTTTATTCGATCGAAAAGTGAAATATAATCCTTTTACCAGTGACATAAAAATAGTTAGCTAGATACTAGTTCGACTAGTTGCAGATTGATTGTTCTTTCGACAACATTAGCGATGAAATTTATAGATATTCAAGGCTTTCAATATAAAAATAGCAACTTTATTTGCAAAGAAATAGCTGTATATGATAGTGATACAAATGTTACAATCCACCGGATAGTAGAACCACCGATACCGTACGAACACCTTTCAAATTCTCTAAAAGATCAAGTGATTTGGCTTACAACTAATTTGCACGGGTTAAAATGGAGCAATAATAATCAACATGACACAATACCATACGAAAAATTGTCTCTGTATATAGGAGAGATCATACAAAGCGGTGATTCCATATTTCTCAAAGGGTTAGATAAAAGAAGATGGTTTAAAAAAATGCTGATCGAAGAACAAAGTGATAATGTAAAATTTGTCGATTTACCAGCTTGCCCAAATATAAAACAATTAAAGATCTTGTATAATTATATTAATTTTTGTTCTCATCATATTGGTACACGGGTTCAATGTGCCATACAAAATGTTCACATTTTGCACAAGTGGTATAATCAAAACCATTAATCGCATCTGCTGTCTACTTGTTCAGACATGTTCAAACTTGTCCAGACCTGTTATAGCTTACGCAAACACTTCCTGCAGCCGGTGTAAGGTAGGGGAAAATATTATATATAAGAATACTAATCATAGAAACATTAGTTTTACGATAACAATGACCGAAGACTGCTTCTCAAATCATAGTTGGGGTTTTGACTCATGGGCTGACGATCCGTGGAGCCAGGAAGAGGAGGAGGAGGTTATACCCTGGAGTGAGACTGAAGAAAATACTCCTCCTCCACCTCCTCCAATGGGACAACCACACTCCTGGTCGTCTAACATAACAAAGGTGGAGGGCTGCAGCTGTATAAATTGTGCCAACATTCAGGGGTGGTTAAGCCCAACACAAAATTTTGAGGGGTGCGCACCACTACAGCAACCCGAACTGGAACAGGTGTCACCATCACCACCACCCTCGTCACCACCTCCTTCGTTTCAAGCAACATATCGTTTTACACTTCCTGAACCAACACTGCCTCTAGATTTAAACCCCATAAAGATAGAAATTAAGTTAGGTAATAAACTTGTACATGTAATTATTAAAGATTAAAATAAGACATTTTATTTTTAATATGTGTTTTATTTCATTAATATATACACCGTATTTATCTCATATGCAAAGCAAAAACTTGACAAGGAGAGGGAGAATAATTGTACACTTAAATATATGCTTTATTCAATTAATATACATATTATTTATACATAAGCGAAACAGAACTTAACAATGTGTAAGTATCGATATAATCTTGAGGTGTTGTTGAAGGCCAGGGACCGGAACATGGACCGCTTCTCCAACCAACAGCTTCACCATTTTAAGCTTTTCTGATATTTTCCTGAAGCCAATTAAAAATATCTGTGTGGTGACGTACAACGCTAGGCTGAAATATATAAGTTATATGGTTAGTATTTAAATATTCGAACACGTCTTCTATAAACTTGCTGTGGGCATAATAAGCAGCCTCAAAGACAGCATCATGAAGAAAATATGGATATTGCTGTTGCTCGTCAGTTGCAAATTCGATTCGAGAGCCAGATGATATTGTTTCAATAAGAAAATGCTGCTCGTAGGAAGTAATGTTCTGTAACGATAATTTTGAAAGGACTAAATTAAGATCTGTTTCAGTATTAATTTTCAACTCTCCTCTTCTTACTTCGTTAATAATTTCCCTAATAACATTAAAGGCAGCTAACATAGTTTTTAAAATTTCATTTACGATAGCGGTTTCAACACTTTTAAAGTGCGTAGCCCAAATAAGAGTTTTGCTCGGTATAGCAATACCAATTTTGTGCAATATATACTTCAAAGTTTGCAAGTCGTTACGTCCAATAGCATTACGTAAATGGAAATTATAGATTTCTCTATTTTTAACATACAGATCTTTGTTCAACCACAGTATATTTGAATTTGACGGTAACATTTTGCAGACTGAGATATCTTAGAGAGAGCTGGTGTTTATAATGTGGTTGGTGGGCAGTAACCCCAAGGCAAAGTGTCAGTATACATACAGTTTACTATTCTTTTATCATCATGTGGATCTAAAGCCTTTTTTCTTTGTTTTAAAGAAAATACGTTGTGGGTTTTGATCTAATTGTTCTCTGATCGCAAAATACTGTTTCGTTATTAAACAGGCAGTCTTTGTAATCCTCAAATGTAATTCTATTCAAAGCAGCTCTGGTAATACCTTTAGCTTTCTTTGAAATTTTAAATTCTCCATTCTCAGCATCCTCTAATGTTTTGAAAGCATACAATTTTGCACGTAGACCAACAAATTCGGTAATTATTTTACCACTCATTTCGTCTTTCATTAGACCTATTACTTTTTTATTAACTTGTGGAAGGTTATATGGATTGTTCGGAGGATAATCGCTTGTATCAAATTTGTGAATATCTTCCCGTATAAAATCGTATATATTTGGAAGGGTAAAGTGATATATGAGACTATCAGTGTCTGTGTACAGCAGTTTTGCTTGATTACCCATCTTCTGTTTAATATAATTGTAACGAAAATGGTATATTAAAATTTTTGAAATATCTAGGATTGAAAATCCAACGAATATTGGCTTATTAAAAACTATTTCCAACTGATTTAATTTTATAAGTACCAAGTCTTTATCTAAAATAGTACAGCTGTGAAAATTTGGTTTTGATATGTATGCACTGGCTCCGTACCTACCTTCCCATTTAGAAATTAATTTTATTGTTTTGTATTTTCTAACATTTTCCATAGTTTTGCCAAATACAGCGTTATTCATAAGTTTATAAAAATCCTTTTCAAAATTATTTTTGGCGGCTTGTCTTAATTTTGTATTTAAATCTATGTATGGTTTAAGCCAAGCTGATTGCTTAAATTTTAATATTCTGTGAATTTTTACAATTTTCAGTCCTAAACTTACAGCTTGCTGCAGATTGCGGTAATGTATTAAGTAGTTTTCTTTTTTAAATAAAGTGGTTGTCAATTTTGATTGTTTGGATGTTGGTGGTGTATAATGGTCAGGACATAAAGGCAAATCTTTGTGAAGTTCAAATAAATTTTGAGGATATTCTAAATCGACTTCATAAATATAACCTGTTTCAGAATCTTCCGGAGTATTTAAATGATCAATTTTAAGAATATCTAAATCATTTACCCATTCAAACCCTCCATACGGTAGATATTCAGACATCCCGGCTCCGTACATGTTATTAATATCTAAATATAGAATATACGATTCAAGATCGGCTTCTACGAATTTTTCACCCATATATCGATTAGCTTTAGCGTATCGATTCGAACACTGTGCTAGCCCTCCTCTAATACCCCTCTCTATGAACAACAGTTGATCTACATCTGTCAGCAGCTCAAGTTTAACTTTAGTAGTTTTTAACATTGCCTGAAATGCCAATCCTGGTGCTGTGTAAAAATGTAGAGCATCTAATCCATACGTTTTCTTACAATTCTCTCTAAAATTCTCAAACACATCAGCTAAGAGTAGAACATCAACTGTAAGGTACATATCCGCATACTGACCTAGAGTTTGCATATTAAATGTGTTTCAAACACGCAGTGCATGTTCATAATTTTCATCTGAAATAGCTGTTCCATGCAGCTGACTAAAAAATTGCGTTTTGTCAGGAAGACTTTTATCATTCAACTTTTCAAAATTGTCTAGGTAGTCGTATGGAAAGATACCCTTACGTAGTAGTAATTCAAATTCTTCTTCGCTCTTGCAAAATTTGCGTGTAATAGTTTTTAAATTGTTCGGTAAATTTAATGACAATTGTTCTAAACTGCTAGCCATAAATCGAAATGAGTCTAAAAATCTAAAATCAATATTTGTACCATCCACATGCTTTGTAAATGATATAAATTTTTCCTTATTTATAGGCAACAATTTAATATCTCCCATAATCAGTTTTGCCAATGGTTTTATAATAAAATGAGCGTCATAACCGCTGAGATTATGAAAGAGAACGGGAATATAATGTGCATCTTTATAGTTAAGATTACAGTGTTGATGAGCACTACCTCTATACTCACCTGTCTGATGATTGTGATCACGTACACGCACGTCTTTATCGGTGAAAGGTTCTTTACAAATGTAACAGCATACCGATTTTTGAAATGAATCGTTTTCCTGCTGGCTAATATCCATAGGCTCTATAGTTGACAATATATTATTTACTTGATATGCTATAGATTGTAATTCTTTTACAAACCATTCCATACAGTCAGCACATCGTCATATGAACATTTTAAATAATATGCAACACTAAATGGAACATGTTTTTGATAAACCCCTGCAACGTTCTGTTCTTTTTCTAAAACACACTCCACGTCCGCGTATATTGAAAATGGTACTTTTTCCTGGTATTTATAGTCTTTAAATTCTATTTTTGTACCTCCTTCGGGCATTTTAATTTTGGTTTCATTTACACCATTACAATTTCTAATGTGATTTAAATGTGATTCTTTAGTTACGAAATGATTTAAGCATGTATCGCATACAAAAGTTTGAGCGTGGTACTTATGCAGTTGAGTTGTAACCAATCTCGATAAGTTTCTTATCCAACAGAAATGGAACTGCCCCTCATCGTTGGATATCATTAGTAAATGTATAGCATCTTTATTAATTTGAGTATTTTTACTAATATAGATGGGCAATACTGAATTTTTACCAAATTTGTTTTTTCTTTCTAGTGTATATACATTTATACGTAAATCATTCATTGTTTCAAATTTTGATATATCTTTTAATTTCATTGGAAATTCTAGCCCCGAGTACTTTAAAACTTTACTGAAATGTGGATATGAAGATGTTCTATAAGAATGCCCATTTGCAGGACGTAATGCAGAAACTACAGACCACAAAAAACAATATTCGTCATCATTTTTTACGTTAATCACGGCCTTTTTATTTTTAATATCTTTAGGTAACTCAATATATTTACCTACTGTTAATGGTGTGTAATGATTTAAATTTACTTTTAAATGTAATATCTCAAGCAAACTCCAACCTGAATCACGTTCTTGAAAATCTTCTAATTTCGTCAACAACTTATTCTCAACATTAGTCTCATACCACTCTTTTAAATTGGTGCCAGAATCAATTTTTTCATTTTTAGTACCAAACGTTTTTAAATCTATCTCACCACTACTAGGCTTTATAAAATATGCACTAAATATTACGTTAGCTTTAAGCATTAACTTATCTTTTATAATTTGTTTCACTTTTATTGAGAAACTTCTGTATGCTTTTGCAAGAAATTCTTGTGGTTCCTTATAACCTAAATTTACAATCATACCTGTTCTTATTCTACTGTTAAAACAAGATTCTACATCTTCCCATATCAACTTGTTCTTTTGCTGCTGCTGCTGCTGACCACTCCCTACACCCGCTCCCTTCTTCGCTAATTTTGCTTTTAAATTTCGCAATAATTGCCGTTGCCCCTTTAACAAACTTAAATTTGCCTCTAGCCTGAATGGATTTTCATTTTTAAAACTATGCTTACGTATAAATCTACTAACAATTAAAATGGTTTTATTTACATGTTTAATCAATGTCTCAGCTTCATCACTATATTTTACAATCGCTATCGCGTCTCTGATGGTTTTTATTGAGTTCGAACTTAATTCGGTAACGCTGTCTGTCGCAGACATGTTCGCGCGCGTGCAGTTGTAATACTAACTATTGCAGACAGCGGAGCCGCGCTATTTATTCCTCGTCGCAGCTGATAATGGAGGCCTGCGTCAGCAAAAATTCAAACAAAGGCAGCATTCAATTTAGCTGTTGTGCAGATTTTTCCTCAAACAATAGGTTCCTTTGTTCAATTTTTAACAGCTTTGCAAACATGTCTGGACATGTCTGAAGCTTGCTTATCTGATAATGGAGGTCAGCAAAAATTCTCCCCAGACAACAATGGCTTCATTGTCCAATTATCGTGCAGATTTCTCAAACAATGGCTTTCATTGTTCAATTTTTACCAGCTTTGCACATTTTAATCTTCAGACAACAATAGCTTCATTGTTCTCAAATTTCGTGCTGATTTTAAAACAATTTATGCCATTGTTCTATTTACCAGCTTTGCACATTTTAATCTCCAGACAACAATACCTTCATTGTTCTCGAATTTCGTGTCGACTTTAAAACAATGGATGCCATTGTTCTACAACATCCTGCAAGAATAGGCATGTCTGTCAGACGATGACTCACATCCGGTCGAGCCTGAGAAAATGTTGATAGCTTCTGATTTACTGATAACATCCTGCAAGAATGAACATGTCTGCATCCCAGACGCTCGAGCGTGGGAAAATTTCAAAAACTACACTTTTAACCCAAAAAATTCCCGGAAGTGGCCGAGGTCAATGACCTCGACTAGGCCAATGACTCCGACCTTGACCTAGGCTAGATCCGTGACCTAGAAAAAATTCTCGGAAGTGGCCGAGGTCAATGACCCGACTAGGCCACGCCCACCGGCTAGGCCTGTGACCTTGACCTCGGCTAGGCCCGTGACCTTGAAAAAAGTTCAAGGTCAAATGT
Organism: Agriotes lineatus; assembly: GCA_940337035.1. NCBI lineage: Eukaryota > Metazoa > Arthropoda > Insecta > Coleoptera > Elateridae > Agriotes > Agriotes lineatus. The sequence goes on along the minus strand of OW679199.1, from coordinate 145,021,244 downwards.
GGCCCAGAACGCCTGTAGGTACTCTACTACGAGTGCCTCGGACGAAAATTTCGTTTCCTCGAGGAAGGCTCGCACTCTGATAAGAGATAGCGCGGGTCAGAGAGGGCATTGCGCAAACGATAAGAACTTGATGCAGGTACAAAATGCGTTGGTTTGGAAAATTTACGAATTCGAAATGCAAAAGGAATTATAATTTAACTAAAAATATACAGGTTAAGCCTGAAATAATTGGATAAATGGCGAAACAATTAGGCAAAGCCAAAAAATTGTTTCACTCCCCACGGCCAAAAGAAATAAAAAGGTTTAAATATGAAAACATTAAAAAAATGTAGGAAACCAAAGAATTCGAGAATGAGATCGATGATGCCAACACCAAAAGCGAAACGCATTCGAAAAAATCCTCTTTCGAGAAGATAAGCCAAGGGAAACAACCCTTATAAATCGGCTTAAAAATAACAGGGGCACCACATAGGACACCGCCAAAAAAAATAGACGTTCTGTCTAAACCGGACAGAAGCCTAAAAAACTGTTAAACACAGCAATAACCGACTGCATCACATAGGACACAATTCACCTTCCTACAAACATCCGAAAAACTCACAAAAATCCGAAAAACTCGCACCGCATCATCATCACTCACTCCAAATCTAAAGTAACCCAACATCAAAAAGTATGAGAGTAAAAAAATTATCTTAAAAAATGAAACACAGTAAGTACTGCGAAAAAAGATTCGGGTGAAAACCCAGGATAACATCCTAAAAACCATAACCGCCCCGAATTTAGGTAGAGACCCCAGAAGCCGGAGGGAACAACCGCAACATCACCAAACCCCGCTCGGGCATTCAGCCAGTCGTCGCAGCTAGATGGAAAAGGCGCGCCGATGACGGACTGAATGTGGCTCCCTCACTGAGTCGGATGGCAACACAATCGCTCGCCCCAACCCCCAGAAATCTCCACAAGGCCGAAAAAACCAACCCAAATAACAATAAAATGAAAAAACCCGAAACAAGTATAAAATCAAATAAAAAACAACATAGCTAACAAGCCATGAACAACGATTTGAAAAACAAATCGGTCAAGGTACTAAGCGAACACAAGCACGGATGGGGAAAGCACTCTAAAAAATATCCCAAAATATGGAAAGAAACGAGCCCAACTGCTAGCGTTGCTTAGAGAGAGAACAAGATGACGTTGCTCCTCAACAGTGACCTTCCCTGCATGCCCAACCTACCACCCTATACGTTACAAAAGGGAAGAACTAGATGGTGACGTTCCCAAACAGTGACCTTCCCTGCATGCCCAACCTACCACCCTATACGTTACAAAAGGGAAGAACTAGATGGTGACGTTCCCAAACAGTGACCTTCCCTGCATGCCCAACCTACCACCCTATACGTTACAAAAGGGAAGAACTAGATGGTGACGTTCCCAAACAGTGACCTTCCCTGCATGCCCAACCTACCACCCTAGCAAGAAACAAAAAGCACAAAAAACAAGTTTTTAAAAGAGACACTGTAGGTGTTTCCACGGTCACAATATCCTATAGTACCATAGTCCAAATTCAAATAAGCGAAGCGCTTTTGAAAAAATCCTCAAATGAGACGGAAGTAATGGCAAGAAAAAGGAAAGTGAAAAGCACTAGAATGCAAGATCCATAGGGAACATACCCTACAGCAACTTTTAAAAACAGAAGAGAAAACGGGACATAAGGAAAAGAGAAAAGGAAAGAAGAGGAAAATGAACCAAAAAACCAGAGTTCGGAAAAACTCACGCTGCCACACCCACTCATCCAAGCTTCGACTGGCTAGGTCTACCATTCCATGCCGTGACCCGGGTTTACGGAGACATGGACACGCTTAAAGAAGAGGAAACACAAAAAAGCAAACCGCCTTCAATCGTAAGGGAAAATCCGCACTCAGACAAATGTGTAAAAAGACGCAAAAAAAATTGCATAAAACAATGCGTAACCAGATGCAATAGCGCATCAAAACCGACGGAAAAAATATCTCCTGTCACGTCTGACAAAAGAAAAACCTGCACCACATCGGACACAGAAAAAAATATAGACACCCTGTTTACACCGAACAGGGGCCTAAAACGAGGACTGCCTCACATCCAAAAATCGCATCCAAAAAAGGAAATGCATAATAACGCATTCAAAAAAATTAAGAGCCAGAAAGAACAACCCGGAAACAACCCGTCGAGACCCTTAGTAATCACAAGTACGGCGAGGCAAGTAAATAAAAATCCCAAAAATGGAGTAGACTACACCAAACCGCACAAGTAATTCACGCAGGCCCTCGACCCACCGATACGCAACCAAAGGAAGGATAAGGAAAAACCAAACATACTACACTACCAAAGCACACACGCAGCCAATCAAAGAAACCATTCAGAAACCTCACTCACCAAAGCATACCCTTTCAACAATGTCCATCACACTACCTATAAACATACTACTAAACCAATCATTCGTCAAGAAAGATGAGGGAAGAAAAGTCAATAAACAACCGAACGAAAGGATAAGTAAAGGAAGGAAAAGAAAAGAAAGTCAAATATAAATACGTGCACTACAACAAGATGAAAATTACAAAATGGCATACGAAGTAAAAATTTAAACAAAAGTGAAAAGGAAAATGAGTATAAAATTAAATATTGATAATTAAAGACATCCAGGTAAACACAGCTGATGTAACTACCAAAATCGAGCCCCATAGCGTTGGTCGCCAGTGAAACAATAAGAAAGCCGACCTGCGATTAATTAATAAAATTAAGCGATGGTAGTAAAAATCGCAGATCAACCCCCCTACCATTTATACACCACGGCAGCTCTGAAAAACTGTTACTTACTCACCGCGATGGCCGACTAGCTCAAATATCGGCGGCCTTAGATCGTAGGTTCAGATCATCAGCTATGTACCCTGGAATGTCTTCAAAAAAGGAAAGGAAAATGGAAATGGGCGCCAGAAATCAAAAGATTTCAAATAACAAGAAGAAAAATAAACTACAAGTGACTAGCGTTTAATTAATCATTAATAAAAGTTTTGAAGAGTCAGTAACCAATAATCAGGATAATTAAAATGTAAATAATGTAATAACACAATTGTGTATCTTAACTGAAGGTTGCGACACGCATAAAATTAAGAACCCCTTTCGGGTTATTTTAATAACTTTAACAAAAACACTCGTGGGATAAGCTTATCACAGTCATCTAATAAAACCTTCTGTTAGGCTATTGAAAATAAATAGCGTGACTGTACCTTTTACATAGGGTCGAAACACACATCAAAAATAGCAAAATTTATAACTGTGCATAATTAACTATAAGCATGAAAATTTAATGTAAAAAGCAAGAGCATGTATCAAATTGAACATTACATTTTAATAATTGCAAAACGTATGAATTTAAGTTTTAAATATTGACGGGTTTAAAATGTATAAATGGAGAAACCAGTTATCAAAAACACGATAAATCTCGGAACAGCACAACTAACCTCGCAAAATAAGCTGGACGTGAACGGCTACAACCCTTGTTGGAATCGCCAAGGATGCGCAGAAAATTGCTGCAGAAGCATCCCCAAAAAGGCAGCAAAAGCATCTTCAAAAGGCCGCAAAACGCCGAACTCAGGAGGTGTCGAAAGTGCGATAAGGCTTGGCCTTCGAGATAAACTCGTTGTTGAAACGGAACTGGTAATTAAGAGCTAACAAAAAATGTAATTACTATGGGGATAATAAGACAGAAAAGCGCAATCGTACCTGATAATAATCAGCCCTTAGAAAACACATTGCTCATTGAAATTGGTTGAGCGCACGTAATTTAATATGTAGCCTGACGGGCTAGTTTAATTTAATTTAAATGCTACAATCACCAGCCTGAAATCTGGTTGCCCAAAGTTAGCTCAAAAAGCCAAGATCCAAATAATAAGCTCAGGTAGTAACGTGGAAAGAAACACAGGATAATTTCTTATTATTATATAATAACGTTTAACTGGATACATTAAATTAAACTGTATTAAAACAACACGAAACAATAGAATGTAATAAAAATAAAATAACTCTTCTAACGGGGGTTCGTTCATCTGTAGTCGAGCGGTGGCACACTATTGCGGGACAGCCTGTACATCAGTCCTCTCGTCACGTTGGCAACACGCCGGCCCTGAACAGGTATTATGACAGATTAGTAGGCCGCCAATAATGGCGGACGACAACAACACATTTGATCTTAAAATCGTTCAATAAACAAAACTGCAGTCGAAATCAAACTAAGTTGTGTGCATACCTAGTGCGTCTGGTGGTGAAACTCCCATCGTTCAAGTGGCGGACGATGCGTTTGATTCGCTTTACTTGCCAACTGTTTTGTATCCCCCAGGTGAGTGAATTTTGCTTAACTGTGTACCGTTTCTTGCTGACGGAGGCGGCCGCTGGGTTACCCTAGCTCCGCGAGTGCGTGCCTATGGACGGTGGCCTCGGGCTCGTTCGACCGGGACCCCTGGTGCACGCGCCTCGGCCTCGGGAATACGAAAGTCGCCCCAGACGCGATTATCGGGGCTAATTACGTCTGCGTCGCCGTCCTGGTGCCGGGAAATTTGCTTCGCGGACGGCGTCGTCACCGGCGAGCACGACTTGGCCTCCCGTGTGCCTAAACTTTGGAGGGCGTCGTCAGCGAGTTCGGAAATACTCTGCTTACGTCCAGGTGTCTGACACCGTCGCCGTTGGACCTGGGGCAGTCCTCTAGGTCGCTAGGTGCTCGGGAAATAATGTCGGAAAGTAAATAACAATCCAGACGTGCAGGAATTCGAGGAAGTAACGTTGGGAAGTAACGTAACAACCCAAACGTTCAGGAGATTAAAAGAATAACGTCGGAAAGTAAATAACAATCCAAACGTGCAGGAATTCGAGGAAGTAACGTTGGGAAGTAACGTAACAACCCAAACGTTCAGGGGTTCAGGTAGCTGGTCGGGATACCCTCGAAAAGTCCTGGGGGACACTCCTGAGAGTACAGGTGAGACTAGAGGAGTGGGAAGATCTAGGAAATTCTAGGAAATTCTCGAAGATGCTCGAAGAGCCCGGAGGCTCTCCTGAGCGGAATCAGGTCTGGAAGAGGTTCGGGAAAAATACTAGGAAATTCTCGAAGATGCTCGAAGAGCCCGGAGGCTCTCCTGAGCGGAATCAGGACTGGAAGAGGTTCGGGAAAAATACTAGGAAATTCTGTCTTGTCTGCGCTCCGAATTCTGCTTTTATACCTGGTGCGAGCGTAATCGGAGGTCGTTGAAGAGGGGATTCGTGCGCAGTGGTGTTAGGACGATCGCTTGCGGTGACGTCACGTCGTCCTCTCGGCGCGGAGCTTCGGTCTGTAACGTGGTGCACGACAAGGGGGAACGCGCTAATTAATTTTTAATTTACAGAATCGCGTTCGCGCTGGGCGTAACGTTACACATGATCCTCCCCTCGGAAAATGAAGGACCACCGGCGGAGAAAACATCAAGAAATACACCTGGAGGTCGGTTGTCGGTTCGTCGGTACTAGTTTACAGGGTGATTAATTTCTGACGGGTTAAATATAGAAGCTGCTACTTCAACACATACTCCTTTCGCACACTCTCATCCAAGCTTCGGCGGTTTAAGCCTACAATATCATGCCGTAATCCGGGTTCACGGTGGCAAGATCACGCTTCAAGATAAGACTGCTTTAACAAGGAACTTTCCACGTGCGAAAAAAAATACGACGTACAAATGTCAAACTAAGGCAAGCGAATTGCCTAACGGGCGGGCCGGAATATACTCTCATTTAAATATTCTGGGACGAATGTCGGGCGGCGCGATCGGCGCGCAAACATTCGAACTCTCTGGAGCGGATGCAGGGGCCGCGGTGTCGGCGTACAACCATTGAAACTCCCCGGAGTTAGTGCATATGCCCCGGAATGGGCATGCAAGCATTCATACGTCCTGGAACATGTTCAGAGCCGCGGTGTCGGCGTACGAACGTTCTGGGAGTATTTAATCATGCGAAGACATTCTGGTTTCAGGACAATTTTACTTTCACACAATTAATCAACCGGAGGAAATCACAGAGGCCGCGGAGTCCGGCGTGCAATTTCCAGGAAACAGGGAAACAGGCGCATCGGATTCCATTTACAGGCGCTGGCACAAGAAAAGGGCAACTTCATTTCTACATTCTCTCCTTCAAGCTTCGACGATTAAGTCTACAACCTCCTGCTGTAACCCGGGTTTACGGCAGCAAATAGAGTACGCTTCAGAAGTGAGCACTTTCACGGTAAGCTTTCATACTAACTATGGCGGCATTCACAAAAACTTACATGCATAATTTTTCAGGTATACATCAGGCGCTTACACACGGCTACAGGCGGTTCTGGGACTGGACAATTTCCACGGATACAACCGGTGCTAATCGGCGGACCTGGTACTGGAAAATTTCTATGAATGCACTAGGTGCTTACAGACGGATCCGGTACAGGAAAATTCCTACGGAGAGACATCTGGATTGTCTCGGAAGGTCCGTAGTATTTTCGGCCATTTGCGGATCTAGTCTTGGAAAACTACCACGGAAGGACATCTGGATTGTCCGGGCGGTCCGTGGTCGGAGTCTTCCGCCATCTGCTGGGGTACCTCGGGGTTGCTGGGCCCGTACCAATACTGAAGAATAGTATTGGCCCCTGAGGGAGAATTTCCTAGACTAGACGGGATTTCGGGAAGATCTTCTCTGGACGGGAACGGACGTGGACGGGGATTTCGAAATACTAAGCTTGAACGTTTCTGTTACTGGGCACTGGTACATTTTCTCTGACGGCTAAGCTGGAACAGGTTTTGTACATTATGAGGTTTTACTTACAACATTTACTAGTTCGGTTTTTAACAGGGTTTTTTCCTCGGGCGCCATCTGGATAATCTGGATTCTGGACTACTGGAATATCGGGCTAGCGGAATACTGGAATACTGGAATATCGGAATATCGGAACGGCGGAGTTTTTATTCTGTTTCTTTCCTGGTTACTGTCTGAGTTTTCGTCCCTGCTCGCGTGCGTCAAAATGTAGCCTGACGGGCTAGTTTAATTTAATTTAAATGCTACAATCACCAGCCTGAAATCTGGTTGCCCAAAGTTAGCTCAAAAAGCCAAGATCCAAATAATAAGCTCAGGTAGTAACGTGGAAAGAAACACAGGATAATTTCTTATTATTATATAATAACGTTTAGCTGGATACATTAAATTAAACTGTATTAAAACAACACGAAACAATAGAATGTAATAAAAATAAAATAACTCTTCTAACGGGGGTTCGTTCATCTGTAGTCGAGCGGTGGCACACTATTGCGGGACAGCCTGTACATCAGTCCTCTCGTCACGTTGGCAACACGCCGGCCCTGAACAGGTATTATGACAGATTAGTAGGCCGCCAATAATGGCGGACGACAACAACACATTTGATCTTAAAATCGTTCAATAAACAAAACTGCAGTCGAAATCAAACTAAGTTGTGTGCATACCTAGTGCGTCTGGTGGTGAAACTCCCATCGTTCAAGTGGCGGACGATGCGTTTGATTCGCTTTACTTGCCAACTGTTTTGTTTCCCCCAGGTGAGTGAATTTTGCTTAACTGTGTACCGTTTCTTGCTGACGGAGGCGGCCGCTGGGTTACCCTAGCTCCGCGAGTGCGTGCCTATGGACGGTGGCCTCGGGCTCGTTCGACCGGGACCCCTGGTGCACGCGCCTCGGCCTCGGGAATACGAAAGTCGCCCCAGACGCGATTATCGGGGCTAATTACGTCTGCGTCGCCGTCCTGGTGCCGGGAAATTTGCTTCGCGGACGGCGTCGTCACCGGCGAGCACGACTTGGCCTCCCGTGTGCCTAAACTTTGGAGGGCGTCGTCAGCGAGTTCGGAAATACTCTGCTTACGTCCAGGTGTCTGACACCGTCGCCGTTGGACCTGGGGCAGTCCTCTAGGTCGCTAGGTGCTCGGGAAATAATGTCGGAAAGTAAATAACAATCCAGACGTGCAGGAATTCGAGGAAGTAACGTTGGGAAGTAACGTAACAACCCAAACGTTCAGGAGATTAAAAGAATAACGTCGGAAAGTAAATAACAATCCAAACGTGCAGGAATTCGAGGAAGTAACGTTGGGAAGTAACGTAACAACCCAAACGTTCAGGGGTTCAGGTAGCTGGTCGGGATACCCTCGAAAAGTCCTGGGGGACACTCCTGAGAGTACAGGTGAGACTAGAGGAGTGGGAAGATCTAGGAAATTCTAGGAAATTCTCGAAGATGCTCGAAGAGCCCGGAGGCTCTCCTGAGCGGAATCAGGTCTGGAAGAGGTTCGGGAAAAATACTAGGAAATTCTCGAAGATGCTCGAAGAGCCCGGAGGCTCTCCTGAGCGGAATCAGGACTGGAAGAGGTTCGGGAAAAATACTAGGAAATTCTGTCTTGTCTGCGCTCCGAATTCTGCTTTTATACCTGGTGCGAGCGTAATCGGAGGTCGTTGAAGAGGGGATTCGTGCGCAGTGGTGTTAGGACGATCGCTTGCGGTGACGTCACGTCGTCCTCTCGGCGCGGAGCTTCGGTCTGTAACGTGGTGCACGACAAGGGGGAACGCGCTAATTAATTTTTAATTTACAGAATCGCGTTCGCGCTGGGCGTAACGTTACAAATATAATTAACATAAAATCTCGGCCGCACGAAATGCGCTGCCCGAGGCGAAAAGAATGAGTGCCTCGGACGAAAATTTCGTTTCCTCGAGGAAGGCTCGCACTCTGATAAGAGATAGCGCGGGTCAGAGAGGGCATTGCGCAAACGATAAGAACTTGATGCAGGTACAAAATGCGTTGGTTTGGAAAATTTACGAATTCGAAATGCAAAAGGAATTATAATTTAACTAAAAATATACAGGTTAAGCCTGAAATAATTGGATAAATGGCGAAACAATTAGGCAAAGCCAAAAAATTGTTTCACAACTACTCATAAATTCGGTAATATGACTTATTATTTAGAATCAAACATTGTAGGTTATATTGTAAAACTGTCATGGCACAAATAAACAATCACTATACGGGGATATTAAACAACAACGTCGGCGAAGCGTTTGTTTTTTATTTAAAATTTGCCATGTACAACCCTATCTTGCGTCCATTTTTGTACTAGTGCAAATATGAATCGAAAAGTGTACAGTTGTCAAGGTAATTGGTGAACATCCCGAAATGACTTACTTTTTATACAAAATTATATATGAAGTGTCAACGTCATACCTCTTTTCGTTTTTGAGATATTCTGTTCACAGACACACAGACAGACAGACGGACGCACAGACAGACCGACAGACACACAGACAGACAGACATACCAATGAACAAAAACATGTTTTTTGGGTTGAGGGGACTCTAAAATGTGAATATCTGTTGCAAACTCAATTTCGAATTTTCGGGGTGAATCCAATACTTCCTTTATCGTAAAAAGAAGTAAAAACGATACTCAAAAATATAACACTCTTACTATACCTTATATTCCAAGCATGTCTAACAAAATTAAACAAATTGGAAATAGGTTCAATGTTAGGACGGTATACAAAACTATGAATACCTTGCGGTGGATCTTTACAAAAACGAAACCGTTTGTTAGGAACAGTAGAGAAAGTTTCGCATTGTATTCTAATTTTTGACGCCCGCTGTGTACCGTTTCGAAGTGGATCGTGGACCCCTTTAACCGCCTGTGCGGATAATCTAACGGGTGACGGCTTAATCCCTGGTTAAATTACGTTTGTTCCGGCGTTTCCTGTCAATGCTTTCGGACGCACCGTCACTCTATCGAGGAATCCATTGGGCTCTCATTATCGCCGACGCTCCGAGTCCACTTTAGTAAGTGTGGCTTTGGCAGCCTCCTGCCCGACAGCTCGAGCAATGTGGGACCCCCAGGAAAAGGTAAGGTACTGTACTTGTAATGTTTTTAATCTGTACGAACTGCATGTCGAAGTCACCGATCTCGGAGAGCTAAAATACCACCGCGCCTGTTAATCAAGTGAGCGTTGTTGAAGGCCCCCGTGCCTCACGTGTTTGTGAACTACATCTCGCTACAACTTTGCATCCCAGTGGCGTCGTTAAGTTGAACTGTTGGTAGCTCACGCATTTGTTTAGTATAGAACTGTTTGTGTTTCACATTGTTATTTAGAGTGCGAGCGTTGCTCCTTTGGCGAGCCCACGCGCAGTCTAAACCTGTGCATTTTGCATTGTTATGTAGTGTATGAGTATTGCCCCTCTGGCGAACTCACGAGTAGATTAAAGTTGTAGTACTTAGCCCCTTTCCTTTGTCAGAGCACCAGCGCGCCCTGCTAATACGCAGCGTGCTTGGGATTTGGTCATGCGTCGCCGTTTACTACCCCTTATTGTTTATAACAGTTAAGATCCACCCATTACTGTAAAATTTCATGAATATATTTGTGTGCGTTTAAAGACCAATAGACCTCATTGTTTAAATGTTACCGATGCGTTTTCTTTATGCTGTGTTTCGATTTACATACTTGTAATACTGCTTCATTTTATTGCCCGAGCGGCGTTCTGTATATGATTTGTGTAAAGCGGATGCTGGCCGAATCTTGCGAGCGACAAGGTAGGTTCCAACGCTCTGGCTGCCGTCTGCAGGGAGCTCCAAAGCTACACACCCTCCGACCCCGTTTGGCCCTTCGGGTTTCTGTCAGACGTGGGTTTCAATCCATACCGGAAACCGGTGGAGCCCTCTTATTTATCAACACCCTGTATATGTCGTCACGCGTCTTATTTAAAGAAACCCGCCCATCTCCCTGAGCGTATTCAGCCGCGGTTATTAGCCTTTCCATGAAAGTGATATAGGTTAATGACACCCCCTAATCGGCGGTGTTGCAAAATCAGTTTTGTACCATAACACGTTCAACGAAGAACAACATTCAAAGAATTGTATATATAGTATTTCTTGTGAATGCGGGAAATACTATATCAGTGAAACATCAAGGCCTTTAGAAGTTAGAGTTAAAGAACACCATAATTTGATCAAGAAATACAAGATTGGCAAATCTAATATAGTAGAACATGCTTGGAATAACAACTACAAAATACATTAGCATAACACAAAGATTTCATCTAAAGAATCGATCAACTAGACGTAAAATCGAAGAAAGTGCATATATTTTACTAAGCAAAGACGAATCCGTGTCCATACATTCAGTTGATTTAAATACTAGTTGGCTATCCATTCTTAAAGATATAATCAATTAGTCGCCTGTCTTTGTCACGCTATTTATTGGGAAAGTTAGTAATGTTCTGCTAGATCTCCAATAAAATAAACTAAGTTCTTCTTGTTGATTTTTAATTTAATTAGTTAATGTTGATAACTGAAGTAGATTTGTCTTCCGAAACGATCATGTTTTAATATTTTTCATTTTGTAGTGCAGCTAAATACCTATAAGAATAAGATAATTACTGAAGCAACACAAAGAAGTTTCAGAAATTATATTAAACAAAAAAGCATACAACAAAGCTTAGGTTATAAGCAAAGAAATAAATGAAACGATGGTTTGACCAAGACTGTGAAGTGAAAATTATCTGAAGAAAGAAGCGGAATTGAAATGGCTATAGACAAAAAAAGAAGAAGATAAAGTTAGATATAAAGAACTTAGAAAAGAATCTTATAGACTATATCAACAAAAAAAGAACACCTGGATCAAATAAGAGATGGAAAAGTAGAGGTTTTCAGTAGAACTAAGAACAGAAACAATTTCTACAAGAAAATAAAGGAACAAAAACCGAAATACCAAATTGGGATGAGAGGTATGAAGAATGAAGAACGTAGCGTCGAACATGAACCACAAGCCAAAAAGAAAATATAGGGAAAATATTTACTACTTAACAGACAAAACGAAGAAATATAAGAGCAAGAAGAACAAGTACAATTTAATAACGAAGAAATGGAAGAACTAACCTATGAAGAATTTACAGCAAAATCAGAGTTTTCTGAAGACTGCACAAATTAAAAAAAACTACATTTATCTGTTACTAACACGTACAACGCTAATGAATATAATAATTGTAAACCAACAAACAGGTAAGTAGTGCAATTGATATCACTAATCTGGAGCAAAAATAAAACCTAAAAACTGATTTGTATTCCGCCAAGTTTATCGAGACACCAGCCACCCTAAAAACAAGAAACTTAATTTTAGAATATTTCCATAATTTAAAGAGATTTTCCCTGTCGAACATCTGGCGTCTGAAACGCATTTAGATTTCTGGCAGTTTTAACAATTCATTCGTATCAAATCCCATTCGCTTTTCAATTCTGCGAGATATAAAAATAATATTTGCACTCTTCCACTTTTGGCCCGTTCTTTGCGTGCTCACACGTTTCTGTGTGTTATACTCAGGCACATATTTATATTTTGATAAGCCTCAAAATTTATAATAAAAATTATATTTTAAATAATTTAAGGCGAGCATATTTGCTTGGCCCTCGAGTGCCCTACATATGGATCTGATAATATAAAAATTAATTACTTCAAAACTGTCGCATGCAGTTATCAGAGCACAATTATAAATAAAATGTTCAGAATAAATTCAAGGTGGCTCCACGAATTGGAAGAGTAAACAAAAGCAAGGCCATCCTTTGAAGCGCCAATTGGTATTCGACTGGCATAGGATTGCAAATTTCCAATTCCCTTACGGCCTAACTAGCAATTTCTCCGAGTCATAACAAGTGTGGATGCTGTCGGCAAGATTGTGACGATTTCACACCTGTTGTTGCTACGCATCTCTGTTTTCACAGCCAACACAAGTCGGAAAATTGCGGATAAAGCTGTCGGGGTAATGGAAATCGAGACATTCCAGCAAACTGCAAGCTTTGTCCAACCTCGTGGGGGAATTTAGAAAACGCTGTTTTCTATCCGTTGGTGTTTGCTGCCCCGTGGAATTTTTCCAGATCGTTCCAATCAATCCCAGCTCCCGTTCAGAACAATTCGGGCGATCTGATAAGGAGGCATTCAGAATCAATAGCCTTTTGACCTATGGAAATGCGAAACCAGTCCACACTCGCAGGACACGCACTCGAGCCAGATTACTGTAATTATTTGCACTCGGGCACATTAAGCTCAGAAATCGCGGCAGACTTAAAACCCTTTAAAGTAAACGCCGTAAAATAATGTATTTCACTGTTACTTCAGTGATGTAGATATGCTAATATTTCACGTGACACGAACGTGTAGGTACATTAGAGCAGTATGTATGTGCAACGTTCTAGGAGAATTTATTTTTATTTCCCCAATGAACAGTTCAGCAGGAACGCTTTAAAATTGTTATCTGGGGCTTGTACTGACACTACTGCACTAAATTCTAACCTGAATATAGGTTTACGGTTTAAAGGGTCTTAAATTTTGTAATCTTTCTATTTATACGAGGCTGTTCGTTTTAATAGGGCAATGTGGGAAGAACTGTATACAGACATCTAATAATAAACCATCAAGAAGAAGAAGAAAGAAGAATGTGAATACTACAAAGAACCGCCTCCATTTCTAAATAAGTTACCCTCAGTAGTCGTCCTTCCTCTGTGTGACTTGTATGTTAAAAGCGGTGTATAGCTTATACCAGCCGATAGGAAAATCAATACTAGAAGTAACAAACGACTTCCGGGATTGAACCGTGTTATTATTGAGGTCGAAGAACGTTTCGTCCACTTTCGTAAGGGGCTTCATCAGAAGGAAAACCAAAGAAGCGCGGTGAAGGCGAGAATTTCTAGGCAAGTGACGTCACCTTTAAGTGATTGGGTTTGCTATATACAGAATGATCAAGTTTGCCACTGGATGGGCGAGAAACCTGTACATCTAAGAAAGGAAAGGAGCCGTTACTTTCTATCTCCATGGTAAAGTTAATGTCTGCACTATTGGGATGGCTTAAGAAGACGGGTAAGGTGTCTTTACCATGTGGCCAAATAATGAACGTAACATCAACTTATCGGAACCAAACCTTAGGTCTCAATTCTGAAGATTCGGGAGCTACGGTTTCCAAAGCTTCCATAAAGATATTGATAATGGCAGGTGAAAGAGGAGAACCCATTGCCGCACCAGAGATATGTTTAAAGAACTCGCCTTGAAATAGGAAATAAGTGGAAGAGAGACGTTTTTCTATAAGGGCAGGTAGACTTGAATATGTCTTCCAATGCTGTGATAACAAGTGTTGGATTATGACTATGGAATCGCGAATAGGAACTTTGTTAAAAACGGAAGTGATATCGAAACTCACAAGTAAATCCTCTGGTTCAACGCTTATATTGGATAGAAGTTCAACGAAATGGGCTGAATTGCGAACATACGATGAAGACTTACCAGAGAACTTTCTGAGGATAGTAGTTAGGTATTTTGCTAATGACTAAGTAGGGGAATCTAAGGTACTGACAATGAGCCCGAAGGAAATACCTAGTGTATGAATTTTGGGAAAACCATATAGCCGAGGAGGCTTTGAAGCGCGAGAAATCAACCTCTGTTGAACATCAATGGAAAGATCTGAAGATGTTATGAGAAAAGTGATTTCCCGTTCGATTTTGGAAGTTGGGTCGTGATAAAGCGGGGCATAAGAAAAATCTTGGATTAAAGACTTAACCTTAGTGGTGTACTCTGCTTGATCCATAACTACTAGCATTACCTATTGCAGCGGACAAAATTCAGATGCCGGAATTGGTACGTAAGGTGTTGAGAGCATTCCTTTCGTCGTTTGTAATGTCACTTTTAGAAGGTTTAGATTATCATAAACATCTGACAGTTTCGAAGTGATTAAGATCGGCAACGTCTTTAGGAAGCGTTCTCACAGAAGATTTTACCGAACTGATAATCTCTTCCGTAGGAATGTTTTTGGGAGCTAGCGAAAAATTCCAAACTTTGGAAAGTATAGAAATTTTGCTAGGCGAGAGAGCATAAGAAGAAAGAATTAGAACCGTCTTAGAACCATCTGTAAGAGACCTTAATCCATGACATTAAGGAATGAAACTTACTGTTTTGGGCCTGTATGTGAGTGATCGAATCGAAGAGATACCAGTCAATAAAGCTAAGAGTATTGGGCAATTCTAAATAAAAATCTAACAATTGTTTAGAAATAATGGAACCCTCACCAAAAGTTGCGCATCTGCAAAGCAAAACTGCTAGGTTTACGCTTTCAGCATGAAAACAAGAGGGGTGAATAAGCATTTTCGAAGTGAATTTCAGATACTGTTCAACACCAATCAAGATAGTTTACCATCAACGCAACAATACATAATAGTACAAAAGCTTGCAGATATGAGAGAACTGATAGAGGACAAATGCACTGTCTGGTCTGATTATAAAGCTCTAGTATATCTATCAACCAATAGTCGAAGCAGACGGCCACTTTAGAGGAGGATAAGATTGCAATTCTCAATGAAGTCATAGGCGACGGATAAGGGTCGCATCATCGTCAACCAGCACCACAGCGTTGCTGGAAAATGGTGGGAAAAAGAATAAATCTAAAAGAAACAAGAACAACTGTGGTGAGGCGTGACTGTCATCAACTGAAGGAAGCTGAGCTGTCAGCGCAGTCCATAAGTGAATACGAGCCTGTGAACCAGAAAACTCTTCTCACAACGGCACTGTTTACCAATGTGCCTCCCTCTGAGTGGATAATAGACTCTGGGACGACTTGTCACATGTCTAAGGACAAAAAATCAGTATTGAACCTAGATAAACGCAAAAGCATGCAGATCGCAGTGGCGATAACTTCGAGATTCAATGAGAAAGCAATACAGGAATACTGTTACTGATGTAATTAATGTCTGTGCCACTCCTTACGATCAATTTATCATCTGGTAAGCAGATGATGAAGACAGGTTATCTTTGATGGCAAATGTGGCTTTTCAGTTTTGGCAATTCTTAAGTAACAGACGATCTGAAGATAGTGGACAGATCCTACAATGAGGCAGTGACGCCTATGTTTGCTGCAGCTATTTCCGAGCAAGACATATAGCACAAGAGACTTCCTCGGAAAGGTATAAGGCAGTTAAAAGCTGGCTTGGCAGATCGTATCGACTTCAAGGGGGGGCAAACAAAGGGCATGTGTCACCTGCTCTAAGGATATCCTAGCGGCATTTTTTGTAACTAACTGTGATTAGCTGCAGTTTCTTGAAACACTTGTGCCACAAGAGAATCTTAGCAGATTTCTTCTGCAATCCCGAGTCGTGACCAGTACAGTCCGTCAAGAGTCTGGTTTGGAGGAGATACTTGTTGAGTTGCTGGGGGATTTACCTTACATAACAACGGAATTGTACACTGGATACTATATCATGTCATTACACCCCGAGCAAAAGGATTCGTGCCCAAAACTTGTTCAAATACAGATGTGTGATTTGTTTTTCAAGAATTTACCGCTCTCTTTACCGCATCGATTTTTTAAGTTTTCACCAAGCGCCACATTTTAACCCTTGAGTTTGATTAATCGACATTTGATTTTTATAAAAAATTACTAGAGCGTTTAAACGAAAGAAAAGAGTGCTCTTCAAGCAACATGAATTAGAAAATTGTAAGTTTTGTAAACGAAGTCGACTTCAAGGAGTTTGCTTTTGCTAAAAGTGTATCTACAATGGAAATATTGTAAGTATTCCCACGCCGAGAGCCCCCCAACTGTAGATGCTACGTATGTTATACATCTGGCTTGATTGGCGCCCAAATTAAAGGTGAATCAATGAATTTAGACAGGCTTTCAGTAACACAGTACTGTCGATCAGCTGAACCCAACCCTAACGCTGAGCTAATCGTGAGCTGACCAGAGACCTCTCAACGCCCTTCGGCTCTTGTTACCGGCGTTTCATACGGTAATAAAGCAGACCGTTCACATATAAGGGTAAGAGGGTGAAGTCAATATTGGAACTTATTCATAGTGATGTGTTAAAACCTGTAGATGAAGAAACGTAGGGAAATTCCTGTTAGGATCTGATTTTTGTTGATAACTTTACTAGAAAAGTTTTCACGTATACAATACGCACTAAAAATAACGTGTCCGCAGTTTGCGAAATTGAAAGCTTTACTGCCGGTCTTATAAAGACTACTAATCTGACGTTAACTTTAATTCGCTGTTAAAATAAACAAAAACGCATCAAAACGTCAGTGCTTATGACATTTTATTCATTAGTAAACAAATTTTGATGCGCTTTTGTTTATTTTAAAATAGAGTTAACGTCAGATTAGTGGCCTTTATAAGACTGGCTGTTAGTTGCAAATAACATAGGAACGCTTAAATGTTTTTGGGCTGGTAAGGGGTGAATATACCACCAATGCATTCAAAAACTACTTGAGAGTCTAGAAACTAATCGCATACGGATTTGACCCTGAATTACGTTACCCAAACTTGACAAGCGTGGGCATAGAAATTAACCACCCTGGAATTCCTTTTTGGAAGTCCCGGACTTCCCTATCATTATCTTTGTCGTTTTAACGACGACTGGCTTTCGTCACGACTTTTTAATGCTTCAAAGAATGCCCTTTGGATATTGCACAATTTGGATGCTCATATCGTACACGATGAATATTCGTTGACTTAAATTGTAAGCGCTTGTTCGCTGCACTTTAAGACTGTGACAGTATGTTAAATACTGCCAACGCCATTTAGGCTACTGATATTGAACTTAGGCTCGCCTTGGGGCAAATTGGTACAAGTCTCAGGGACGTCAACCGCTAACCATGGGACTAAATAATCAAGTTTGTAACACCCCGCGATTGGAGACTCCCCAAGGTAACGTCTAACACGCGAAATTTAGGTGCTGCATACACAAGGACGAACTTGCACTTTCGATTATGTTAGATTACAACGTTTTTTAACTAATTACAATAATAAAGTGTAGAAAATACAACATGGTTTATATGTTAAAATCTAAAAACAAAAATTACAGGCGAGGGACCCAAGGCCCGCTTCAGAATATGGAATGGTACAATGTCATGGTTCAACAAGATAATTCCCTTGCAGGAGATTGGAATAAGCATTTGAGATAAAATCGGTCGGAGTACTATTTAGCCGTAATTGTCGATGTTTCGCTATTGGCTTGTTATTTTAATTGGTATCTTGAACTACTTTCCTAACTTTTCGTCGATAACAGCTGTAAGAGAATGCTCACTTCTTTTATAATGCTCTTGTCCTAGCGGTAAACTGTAACGAAGCAAGACACTTATATAGTAATAATTCAGGTTTGCTATACTGTAACTTTGAGCAAAGTTGAGGTATGGTAGGTACAAATGGAAATATTGGAAGTATCTTTTTCAGTTAAACTTATTTTAAAAAGCTTTCACTGACTACAATCAAGTTTATCTCTCCTTTCTATTCATGTGAATAATCACTGCCAACTGCAGGTTTCTGAATTCTTTTATACAACAGAAGTTGAAAGCCGTATTCCAGGATTAAGTTTGAAATAAATGGTTGGTTTGAGACGTCGTCTTAGGTTCCGTTTCTTGCCCTTTCTAGTATATTTAAATCATATTCATGACTATACCAAGAGGTATCCATTTTGTTGAAGCAATTTAACCCACGTAAATCTGTTTTGAAAGCCGGAGCTGGAGTCTACACAAACGGCCAACTGATACCTAATAAATCGTCCGAAATTCAGCAAACGACTGTATTAATTAGCTATGAAAATATCAACAAAGCCTCCATCAATTCATGAAATAGTACTCTTTTTATTTACCGCCGCCAAAAAAAATCCAAAAAAAGCAACAGGCTATTAAGGTTTTCTCACCATTCAGTGTTTATCAAAAATAACCGTAGGCGCCATATAACTATTGTGCTTTTATAGCCACTTAGAAAAGGCTCCAATGTTATGAAAACATGACTTGAAATTGGCGTTTGTCTGGCGTCTATCGTACAAATCTAAACTTATTTTAACTAGTAGTATATGAAAATTATTATTAAGATTAATAAAATAACAAATTCGTATTAACAAAAGTTTTGTTTTTATAACTACTGTTTTAAATTTAGCATTTTGCAATTTAAAATATTTTTTTCTGAATTTTTGGTCATGTGCCCTATACGCAAAAATCAGCTTAGCGTAAGTAAAAAATGTGTTCTTTCAAATTCCGTAATATAAAAAGAGCTGCCATTAAAAAAACATCGATGACGCCATACCTCCTACGCGTGTCAACCTGTATGTATGCATTTTATTTGAAAACATTTCCAAATAAAAACAAAAATTAACGGGTCTCAGAGTTTTTTCCAAAAGTTATTCCTTTAATTTTTAACGAATTTATCCACTACTTTACGAAAGCACTGTATATGATAAACATTAGATAAAGCACAGTAACAAATTGGTTTGGAATGATCTAAACAAGAAAGTTGGGTAGTACTAGGCGTTGGGTGTTCTTCAACTTCGATTGGAATGGTGATATAGCGACGTAGAAAATTGGCGTTTTCACGATCTCTTACATATACCTCGTCGACACCTTGCAGAAGACGTCGCAATATTGCAGGAAACATGAGTGCTGGAGTAAATCCCTCATTCCAGTCGATGCAATGGTGATAAGTCATTACCCAGTGGGCTTGTTGTAAATTGGCTGCAATGCACTAATATTGAACTGTGATTTGAAGATGTGATGAGATACTGAGGTACCGTTGCAGGCAGCTAATTCTTTCGGGCAAAATAAGTTCTTATCGGACGTCTTAAAACCTTGAATGTCGATAATTAGCTTCATCGTCTACTATTATTACGAAAAGCACGTTGCAATCACGGTAATAGTCGAGGCGCGACTGAACTGGTTCGGGAAATTACAATTGTTTTACGGATTTTGTCCTTTTGTTGGAAACTGTCGATTACAACTATAGGTGCTTTGTCAGCAAAATCATCGCGCGTGAACCAAGGCTCGTCGGTCTTGTTATAATATGATGATTGAAACTTGGAATACATGTCGTACAGTGTTGCGTAATGATTGTGGGCATAATCAATATTTAAATTATGGTAGGGGAATCGTTCGGGTAAACTCTCAAACTTGTAAGCGTAATTTTGTTAAAATGACTGTTGTCCTTAAGGACTAGTCCCGAACGGTGCGTTTTAAATCTTACGATGACGTATCGGGGGGTCTCCAATTTGGTGCATGTTGCAATAGCGTGAGGATGTTGTCACGACATTAATACCTAATATGAAGTTGGCAGCTGCGGAATGCTACTTGCGTGTACTTGGTTAGTGACAATTCCTGGACGAGGCCTGCAGTAATATGAAGAACCTTCCAATACAGTTTGTTAATCGTAACTTTAGCCGTCCCTCCTAAGAACTGAATACAGCGTCGTTATCGCTATTGCTGCGAATTAATACAAATTTTAGTCTGATGTTAAGTATTACTTTTTCATAACCTTCGGCAAAGCCTACCAGCATGCTCACCGGTAGACATGCACTAAAGTTACCCTGTGCATCGCTAATAGAAGTATTGATAGTATACAACCAGCCAGCATTTTGAAGCTTTTTAACGTCATCAGAACTGTAGGACACAATATACCTTTAGAGTAGATGTAATACCAGGTTTGGTGACAGAACAACGCATGCTGTTGTGTGTATTGTTTCAATTCAATATCGTACCTAATGATGTCCAAAGCACACTTTAGCATTTCATACATGCAGCGCACATTCTCCGATTGTATGGGTGGCAACGCGTCCTTGATGCTCCTTTTAAAGTCGCCGGGTAAATTCCAAACGCCGTCCATTACACTGCTAAGTATAAAATTTTTCAAACATCTGAGCCTTCAAACTTTAGACTGCAGCAGCCGCAACAACTTCCACAATTCTGCTACTAAATCCATTCCCAGATACACTTGCGATCGCCTAAGTTCCTGCAGCACAATCACTTTCTTGTTTCCAGTTTTTTGGAAATACATTCTTTCGCCAGGACTTATATCCATCGGTTTTGGCTCTAGATCTTCTTTTAAGTAGGATAAATCCTGCTTTTCTTCACGTGTTACGGTGTTTCCATAGAGCTAGACGCCCAGCTCTCTATCCATCTTTTCTGTGGTCTGTCGGGGTTACTCTTTTCTTCCGGTTGAAAATCTCTTGCCATTTTGATTGTCTATTTTCTTCTGCTCGCTCGGTCGACGTGGTTGTTCCATTCTTTCTTTCTCCCTTTTACTAACTTTATTATGTCGCCTATTTCACATTGCTGTCTTACGTCTTTGTTTCTTAATCGATCATATCTTGTTTTACCTATTATTATCGTTCTCAATGTATTCATCTCTGTTGTTCGGAGAAGTTGTTTTGTTTTACTTGTTTCAGCACGCGGTTCTGCTCCTTATGTCAAAACAGGACTCACCAAAGTATTTCCCTTCGGCCGATAAATACTTATTATTCCAGGTTACGTCTCTAAGATAATCAGATATGCGGGCTCCCTTCTTCGTACTTTTTTATAGGTATGTCAATCGCTGGAGATGTTTATTCCTAGGTATTAAAAACCCATGACTTGTTCTATTACCTTTCCTTCGATTTCCAACTTACATCTAATTTGTTCTTTGGATATCACCATTGATTTGGTTTTCTCCGTTGATACCACCATATTGTATACCTTAGCCGTTGTTACAAATTTATGTAAGAGCCTTTGCAGGTTGTTCTCCGAGTCAGCAATTAACCCCGCATCATCTGCGTAACACAATATTGTCACTTGGTTGTTGTTGCCCATCCTGTACCCCTCTTTTACTTTAACCTTTTTTATTATCTGGTCCATTACTAAATTGAACATAGCTAGGCTCAAAGAGTCTCCTTGTCGTATTGCGCCTGTACACTTCCTTATTTCGTGAGTGAGCTGGTTTCCCACTTGTATCTTTGTCGTTACGTCTGTATGTATGTCTTATATGGTTTTTATTAGGTGTGTGGGTATCTTAAACTCCTTCAGTATATTTGTTGCGTCGGATAGTCTTACTCGATCAACTACCTTCTTCAGGTCTACAAAATATGTAAAGGCCGGTGTGTCGTATTCAATCGCTTCCTCAACTATATGCCGGAGTATGAATATAGCATCTGTGGTGGATTGATTTGTGCGAAACCCTTGTTGTTCTTCGTTCGTCTCTACGTGTGGCTGTAGATTTTCTAATATTATTTTTGTTCGTAATTTCTGAGTTACGGGTAACAGTGTTATGCCTCTGTAGTTATCCGGATCACTTTTTTTTCTAGATCTTTGTAAATGAATGTAAATGGAGTCCAAATGAACTCCGGGTTGTATGAATTGGCGTGGACTGTAACTTGTTTTATTTTTGTGCCCTCAATGCTTGATGAAGGGCAGCATGGTTTTGCGTTTCCAAATGTAGAAAGGCACTAAATAACTTGAAGTTGGATTTTGAAATTTTATTAAATGTAACACTTAACACTACATAGTTAAAAATGGATGACTGTACAGTTACACCGTTCAACTTACAATACACAATATACCGGGTAGGTGCATATCCTCCCTTCCCAACGACAACCGGATGTGCGTCCCCGCAAATGGCGCATGACAGTCTTTTGATTTGAAATTAAGCGGTACTCAACATACCAGCCGCCTTGAAACCAGACAGGTTTCAAAATATGTGGACGTTTAACTGACATACAATACATTTAGATATAAAAACTATAAAAAAGAAATACATATTAAGCAACATTTTAACGCTACTTATATACTAAACGGATATACATAATATAGGCATGTTTTGAGTTCAATAAGGCGCACAACGCACATTAGAGTTCACATTTCCGGTAAAACACATAGTTTTTGCACTGCACGTTTCACTCTGTGTCCATTTGCAACCTGAAGTGTGACAGTTCGAAAAACCCCATCTGAACCGGGATGCAACTCGAATACCCTGCCCAGCGCCCATTGCAGAGGGGGCAAAGCGTCTTCCTTGATAAGGACAATAGAATCCACCTTGGAATAAATGAAGTTAATGGAAAAAAATGCAGATTTATGAGACTAACATCAATTTTATCTATACATATATAAAGGAAAGTCATAACTCTGACTAATCAACGCAGAGCCGAAACCACTGGTACTAGAAACTTGAGATTTAGGTGCAAGATTCAATTTCTTACGTAAGGTAGTGCTAAGAAGGGATTTTTTGAAATTCGACCCCTAAGGGGGTGAAAAGCGGTAAAATGTGTTTTCACGAATTCCTCAATATCTCTTACACCCGATAAGATATCAATTTGGTGTTTACGTGCGAAGATTAGCAATGCAAATACCTAGAAACTTATTTCAGGATTTTGCCTTAATCAACCCCTAAAGGTGCAAATCTGGATTGGGGGTGAATTAAAAAACGTTTCGTATCTCCTATGTTTATTGAGTTAGAACATTCTTTTTTGGCGTATAGATGTATTTTTAAAATATTTAGAAAGGGGTTTAAGGGAATTTAAAAATTTTAACCCTAAAGGGGTAAAAGGAGGAAAAACTGAAAAGGGGTAGGGGGTTTAAAATTATTTTATTTTATTTGTTGTGAGTTCCATTTCACAATGAAATGGGTTAAAAGCGATTTTTTTAAATTTTGGAATAAATGAAGTTAATGGAAAAAAATGCAGATTTATGAGACTAACATCAATTTTATCTATACATATACAGTGCGAGTGTAAAGTCTGGAACTATCGAAATAGAACTTTTATCAAATGTTTTTGAAAGAAATCCTCGAACACGTCAATTTTTATTTTAAAAAATACATATTTTACTGTAATTCTCACTTTTATATTGTCTTTTGTTTTTGAGTTATGACGTTCGCGATCATTTTTTTAAATGGAAACCCCAAATTTTTATGATAAATTTGGACAGAGCATGAAATTCTAAGACCAAATACGCTAAAAAAGTATGATACTATATTTTGAAATTTTCGAGAAAATCGCTATTAAAGTATTAAAACAAAAATCGAATAAAAATCAAGTAGCCATGAAACAATGAGTTAGCCCTAAAATTATGACAGTTCTTCATAGTTTGTTTATCTGTTTTTGTTGTGTGCTCCTAATTAAATAAATAATGATACAATATTTGAGTGAAAAGGGACCAATTGAAATTTTAGTATTGAGGGGATCTGGTAACCGTACGATTTTCTCGAAAATTTCAAAATACAGTATCATACTTTTTTTAGAGTATTTTAGTCTTAGAATTTCATGCTGTGTCCAAATTCATCATAAAAATTGAGGGTTTTCATTTAAAAAAAGTATCGCTAACGTCATAACTCAAAAACAAAAGACAATCTAAAAGTGACAATTACAGTAAAATATGTATTTTTTAAAATAAAAATTGACGTGTTCGAAGATTTCTTTCAAAAACATTTGATAAAAGTTCTATTTCGATAGTTCCAGACTTTACACTCGCACTGTATAAAGGAAAGTCATAACTCTGACTAATCAACGCAGAGCCGAAACCACTGGTACTAGAAACTTGAGATTTAGGTGCAAGATTCAATTTCTTACGTAAGGTAGTGCTAAGAAGGGATTTTTTGAAATTCGACCCCTAAGGGGGTGAAAAGCGGTAAAATGTGTTTTCACGAATTCCTCAATATCTCTTACACCCGATAAGATATCAATTTGGTGTTTACGTGCGAAGATTAGCAATGCAAATACCTAGAAACTTATTTCAGGATTTTGCCTTAATCAACCCCTAAAGGTGCAAATCTGGATTGGGGGTGAATTAAAAAACGTTTCGTATCTCCTATGTTTATTGAGTTAGAACATTCTTTTTTGGCGTATAGATGTATTTTTAAAATATTTAGAAAGGGGTTTAAGGGAATTTAAAAATTTTAACCCTAAAGGGGTAAAAGGAGGAAAAACTGAAAAGGGGTAGGGGGTTTAAAATTATTTTATTTTATTTGTTGTGAGTTCCATTTCACAATGAAATGGGTTAAAAGCGATTTTTTTAAATTTTGGAATAAATGAAGTTAATGGAAAAAAATGCAGATTTATGAGACTAACATCAATTTTATCTATACATATATAAAGGAAAGTCATAACTCTGACTAATCAACGCAGAGCCGAAACCACTGGTACTAGAAACTTGAGATTTAGGTGCAAGATTCAATTTCTTACGTAAGGTAGTGCTAAGAAGGGATTTTTTGAAATTCGACCCCTAAGGGGGTGAAAAGCGGTAAAATGTGTTTTCACGAATTCCTCAATATCTCTTACACCCGATAAGATATCAATTTGGTGTTTACGTGCGAAGATTAGCAATGCAAATACCTAGAAACTTATTTCAGGATTTTGCCTTAATCAACCCCTAAAGGTGCAAATCTGGATTGGGGGTGAATTAAAAAACGTTTCGTATCTCCTATGTTTATTGAGTTAGAACATTCTTTTTTGGCGTATAGATGTATTTTTAAAATATTTAGAAAGGGGTTTAAGGGAATTTAAAAATTTTAACCCTAAAGGGGTAAAAGGAGGAAAAACTGAAAAGGGGTAGGGGGTTTAAAATTATTTTATTTTATTTGTTGTGAGTTCCATTTCACAATGAAATGGGTTAAAAGCGATTTTTTTAAATTTTGGAATAAATGAAGTTAATGGAAAAAAATGCAGATTTATGAGACTAACATCAATTTTATCTATACATATATAAAGGAAAGTCATAACTCTGACTAATCAACGCAGAGCCGAAACCACTGGTACTAGAAACTTGAGATTTAGGTGCAAGATTCAATTTCTTACGTAAGGTAGTGCTAAGAAGGGATTTTTTGAAATTCGACCCCTAAGGGGGTGAAAAGCGGTAAAATGTGTTTTCACGAATTCCTCAATATCTCTTACACCCGATAAGATATCAATTTGGTGTTTACGTGCGAAGATTAGCAATGCAAATACCTAGAAACTTATTTCAGGATTTTGCCTTAATCAACCCCTAAAGGTGCAAATCTGGATTGGGGGTGAATTAAAAAACGTTTCGTATCTCCTATGTTTATTGAGTTAGAACATTCTTTTTTGGCGTATAGATGTATTTTTAAAATATTTAGAAAGGGGTTTAAGGGAATTTAAAAATTTTAACCCTAAAGGGGTAAAAGGAGGAAAAACTGAAAAGGGGTAGGGGGTTTAAAATTATTTTATTTTATTTGTTGTGAGTTCCATTTCACAATGAAATGGGTTAAAAGCGATTTTTTTAAATTTTGGAATAAATGAAGTTAATGGAAAAAAATGCAGATTTATGAGACTAACATCAATTTTATCTATACATATATAAAGGAAAGTCATAACTCTGACTAATCAACGCAGAGCCGAAACCACTGGTACTAGAAACTTGAGATTTAGGTGCAAGATTCAATTTCTTACGTAAGGTAGTGCTAAGAAGGGCTTTTTGAAATTCGACCCCTAAGGGGGTGAAAAGCGGTAAAATGTGTTTTCACGAATTCCTCAATATCTCTTACACCCGATAAGATATCAATTTGGTGTTTACGTGCGAAGATTAGCAATGCAAATACCTAGAAACTTATTTCAGGATTTTGCCTTAATCAACCCCTAAAGGTGCAAATCTGGATTGGGGGTGAATTAAAAAACGTTTCGTATCTCCTATGTTTATTGAGTTAGAACATTCTTTTTTGGCGTATAGATGTATTTTTAAAATATTTAGAAAGGGGTTTAAGGGAATTTAAAAATTTTAACCCTAAAGGGGTAAAAGGAGGAAAAACTGAAAAGGGGTAGGGGGTTTAAAATTATTTTATTTTATTTGTTGTGAGTTCCATTTCACAATGAAATGGGTTAAAAGCGATTTTTTTAAATTTTGGAATAAATGAAGTTAATGGAAAAAAATGCAGATTTATGAGACTAACATCAATTTTATCTATACATATATAAAGGAAAGTCATAACTCTGACTAATCAACGCAGAGCCGAAACCACTGGTACTAGAAACTTGAGATTTAGGTGCAAGATTCAATTTCTTACGTAAGGTAGTGCTAAGAAGGGATTTTTTGAAATTCGACCCCTAAGGGGGTGAAAAGCGGTAAAATGTGTTTTCACGAATTCCTCAATATCTCTTACACCCGATAAGATATCAATTTGGTGTTTACGTGCGAAGATTAGCAATGCAAATACCTAGAAACTTATTTCAGGATTTTGCCTTAATCAACCCCTAAAGGTGCAAATCTGGATTGGGGGTGAATTAAAAAACGTTTCGTATCTCCTATGTTTATTGAGTTAGAACATTCTTTTTTGGCGTATAGATGTATTTTTAAAATATTTATAAAGGGGTTTAAGGGAATTTAAAAATTTTAACCCTAAAGGGGTAAAAGGAGGAAAAACTGAAAAGGGGTAGGGGGTTTAAAATTATTTTATTTTATTTGTTGTGAGTTCCATTTCACAATGAAATGGGTTAAAAGCGATTTTTTTAAATTTTGGAATAAATGAAGTTAATGGAAAAAAATGCAGATTTATGAGACTAACATCAATTTTATCTATACATATATAAAGGAAAGTCATAACTCTGACTAATCAACGCAGAGCCGAAACCACTGGTACTAGAAACTTGAGATTTAGGTGCAAGATTCAATTTCTTACGTAAGGTAGTGCTAAGAAGGGATTTTTTGAAATTCGACCCCTAAGGGGGTGAAAAGCGGTAAAATGTGTTTTCACGAATTCCTCAATATCTCTTACACCCGATAAGATATCAATTTGGTGTTTACGTGCGAAGATTAGCAATGCAAATACCTAGAAACTTATTTCAGGATTTTGCCTTAATCAACCCCTAAAGGTGCAAATCTGGATTGGGGCTGAATTAAAAAACGTTTCGTATCTCCTATGTTTATTGAGTTAGAACATTCTTTTTTGGCGTATAGATGTATTTTTAAAATATTTAGAAAGGGGTTTAAGGGAATTTAAAAATTTTAACCCTAAAGGGGTAAAAGGAGGAAAAACTGAAAAGGGGTAGGGGGTTTAAAATTATTTTATTTTATTTGTTGTGAGTTCCATTTCACAATGAAATGGGTTAAAAGCGATTTTTTTAAATTTTGGAATAAATGAAGTTAATGGAAAAAAATGCAGATTTATGAGACTAACATCAATTTTATCTATACATATATAAAGGAAAGTCATAACTCTGACTAATCAACGCAGAGCCGAAACCACTGGTACTAGAAACTTGAGATTTAGGTGCAAGATTCAATTTCTTACGTAAGGTAGTGCTAAGAAGGGATTTTTTGAAATTCGACCCCTAAGGGGGTGAAAAGCGGTAAAATGTGTTTTCACGAATTCCTCAATATCTCTTACACCCGATAAGATATCAATTTGGTGTTTACGTGCGAAGATTAGCAATGCAAATACCTAGAAACTTATTTCAGGATTTTGCCTTAATCAACCCCTAAAGGTGCAAATCTGGATTGGGGCTGAATTAAAAAACGTTTCGTATCTCCTATGTTTATTGAGTTAGAACATTCTTTTTTGGCGTATAGATGTATTTTTAAAATATTTAGAAAGGGGTTTAAGGGAATTTAAAAATTTTAACCCTAAAGGGGTAAAAGGAGGAAAAACTGAAAAGGGGTAGGGGGTTTAAAATTATTTTATTTTATTTGTTGTGAGTTCCATTTCACAATGAAATGGGTTAAAAGCGATTTTTTTAAATTTTGGAATAAATGAAGTTAATGGAAAAAAATGCAGATTTATGAGACTAACATCAATTTTATCTATACATATATAAAGGAAAGTCATAACTCTGACTAATCAACGCAGAGCCGAAACCACTGGTACTAGAAACTTGAGATTTAGGTGCAAGATTCAATTTCTTACGTAAGGTAGTGCTAAGAAGGGATTTTTTGAAATTCGACCCCTAAGGGGGTGAAAAGCGGTAAAATGTGTTTTCACGAATTCCTCAATATCTCTTACACCCGATAAGATATCAATTTGGTGTTTACGTGCGAAGATTAGCAATGCAAATACCTAGAAACTTATTTCAGGATTTTGCCTTAATCAACCCCTAAAGGTGCAAATCTGGATTGGGGCTGAATTAAAAAACGTTTCGTATCTCCTATGTTTATTGAGTTAGAACATTCTTTTTTGGCGTATAGATGTATTTTTAAAATATTTAGAAAGGGGTTTAAGGGAATTTAAAAATTTTAACCCTAAAGGGGTAAAAGGAGGAAAAACTGAAAAGGGGTAGGGGGTTTAAAATTATTTTATTTTATTTGTTGTGAGTTCCATTTCACAATGAAATGGGTTAAAAGCGATTTTTTTAAATTTTGGAATAAATGAAGTTAATGGAAAAAAATGCAGATTTATGAGACTAACATCAATTTTATCTATACATATATAAAGGAAAGTCATAACTCTGACTAATCAACGCAGAGCCGAAACCACTGGTACTAGAAACTTGAGATTTAGGTGCAAGATTCAATTTCTTACGTAAGGTAGTGCTAAGAAGGGATTTTTTGAAATTCGACCCCTAAGGGGGTGAAAAGCGGTAAAATGTGTTTTCACGAATTCCTCAATATCTCTTACACCCGATAAGATATCAATTTGGTGTTTACGTGCGAAGATTAGCAATGCAAATACCTAGAAACTTATTTCAGGATTTTGCCTTAATCAACCCCTAAAGGTGCAAATCTGGATTGGGGGTGAATTAAAAAACGTTTCGTATCTCCTATGTTTATTGAGTTAGAACATTCTTTTTTGGCGTATAGATGTATTTTTAAAATATTTAGAAAGGGGTTTAAGGGAATTTAAAAATTTTAACCCTAAAGGGGTAAAAGGAGGAAAAACTGAAAAGGGGTAGGGGGTTTAAAATTATTTTATTTTATTTGTTGTGAGTTCCATTTCACAATGAAATGGGTTAAAAGCGATTTTTTTAAATTTTGGAATAAATGAAGTTAATGGAAAAAAATGCAGATTTATGAGACTAACATCAATTTTATCTATACATATATAAAGGAAAGTCATAACTCTGACTAATCAACGCAGAGCCGAAACCACTGGTACTAGAAACTTGAGATTTAGGTGCAAGATTCAATTTCTTACGTAAGGTAGTGCTAAGAAGGGATTTTTTGAAATTCGACCCCTAAGGGGGTGAAAAGCGGTAAAATGTGTTTTCACGAATTCCTCAATATCTCTTACACCCGATAAGATATCAATTTGGTGTTTACGTGCGAAGATTAGCAATGCAAATACCTAGAAACTTATTTCAGGATTTTGCCTTAATCAACCCCTAAAGGTGCAAATCTGGATTGGGGCTGAATTAAAAAACGTTTCGTATCTCCTATGTTTATTGAGTTAGAACATTCTTTTTTGGCGTATAGATGTATTTTTAAAATATTTAGAAAGGGGTTTAAGGGAATTTAAAAATTTTAACCCTAAAGGGGTAAAAGGAGGAAAAACTGAAAAGGGGTAGGGGGTTTAAAATTATTTTATTTTATTTGTTGTGAGTTCCATTTCACAATGAAATGGGTTAAAAGCGATTTTTTTAAATTTTGGAATAAATGAAGTAATGGAAAAAAATGCAGATTTATGAGACTAACATCAATTTTATCTATACATATATAAAGGAAAGTCATAACTCTGACTAATCAACGCAGAGCCGAAACCACTGGTACTAGAAACTTGAGATTTAGGTGCAAGATTCAATTTCTTACGTAAGGTAGTGCTAAGAAGGGATTTTTTGAAATTCGACCCCTAAGGGGGTGAAAAGCGGTAAAATGTGTTTTCACGAATTCCTCAATATCTCTTACACCCGATAAGATATCAATTTGGTGTTTACGTGCGAAGATTAGCAATGCAAATACCTAGAAACTTATTTCAGGATTTTGCCTTAATCAACCCCTAAAGGTGCAAATCTGGATTGGGGGTGAATTAAAAAACGTTTCGTATCTCCTATGTTTATTGAGTTAGAACATTCTTTTTTTGGCGTATAGATGTATTTTTAAAATATTTAGAAAGGGGTTTAAGGGAATTTAAAAATTTTAACCCTAAAGGGGTAAAAGGAGGAAAAACTGAAAAGGGGTAGGGGGTTTAAAATTATTTTATTTTATTTGTTGTGAGTTCCATTTCACAATGAAATGGGTTAAAAGCGATTTTTTTAAATTTTGGAATAAATGAAGTTAATGGAAAAAAATGCAGATTTATGAGACTAACATCAATTTTATCTATACATATATAAAGGAAAGTCATAACTCTGACTAATCAACGCAGAGCCGAAACCACTGGTACTAGAAACTTGAGATTTAGGTGCAAGATTCATATTCTTACGTAAGGTAGTGCTAAGAAGGGATTTTTTGAAATTCGACCCCTAAGGGGGTGAAAAGCGGTAAAATGTGTTTTCACGAATTCCTCAATATCTCTTACACCCGATAAGATATCAATTTGGTGTTTACGTGCTAAGATTAGCAATGCAAATACCTAGAAACTTATTTCAGGATTTTGCCTTAATCAACCCCTAAAGGTGCAAATCTGGATTGGGGGTGAATTAAAAAACGTTTCGTATCTCCTATGTTTATTGAGTTAGAACATTCTTTTTTGGCGTATAGATGTATTTTTAAAATATTTAGAAAGGGGTTTAAGGGAATTTAAAAATTTTAACCCTAAAGGGGTAAAAGGAGGAAAAACTGAAAAGGGGTAGGGGGTTTAAAATTATTTTATTTTATTTGTTGTGAGTTCCATTTCACAATGAAATGGGTTAAAAGCGATTTTTTTAAATTTTGGAATAAATGAAGTTAATGGAAAAAAATGCAGATTTATGAGACTAACATCAATTTTATCTATACATATATAAAGGAAAGTCATAACTCTGACTAATCAACGCAGAGCCGAAACCACTGGTACTAGAAACTTGAGATTTAGGTGCAAGATTCAATTTCTTACGTAAGGTAGTGCTAAGAAGGGATTTTTTGAAATTCGACCCCTAAGGGGGTGAAAAGCGGTAAAATGTGTTTTCACGAATTCCTCAATATCTCTTACACCCGATAAGATATCAATTTGGTGTTTACGTGCTAAGATTAGCAATGCAAATACCTAGAAACTTATTTCAGGATTTTGCCTTAATCAACCCCTAAAGGTGCAAATCTGGATTGGGGGTGAATTAAAAAACGTTTCGTATCTCCTATGTTTATTGAGTTAGAACATTCTTTTTTGGCGTATAGATGTATTTTTAAAATATTTAGAAAGGGGTTTAAGGGAATTTAAAAATTTTAACCCTAAAGGGGTAAAAGGAGGAAAAACTGAAAAGGGGTAGGGGGTTTAAAATTATTTTATTTTATTTGTTGTGAGTTCCATTTCACAATGAAATGGGTTAAAAGCGATTTTTTTAAATTTTGGAATAAATGAAGTTAATGGAAAAAAATGCAGATTTATGAGACTAACATCAATTTTATCTATACATATATAAAGGAAAGTCATAACTCTGACTAATCAACGCAGAGCCGAAACCACTGGTACTAGAAACTTGAGATTTAGGTGCAAGATTCATATTCTTACGTAAGGTAGTGCTAAGAAGGGATTTTTTGAAATTCGACCCCTAAGGGGGTGAAAAGCGGTAAAATGTGTTTTCACGAATTCCTCAATATCTCTTACACCCGATAAGATATCAATTTGGTGTTTACGTGCTAAGATTAGCAATGCAAATACCTAGAAACTTATTTCAGGATTTTGCCTTAATCAACCCCTAAAGGTGCAAATCTGGATTGGGGGTGAATTAAAAAACGTTTCGTATCTCCTATGTTTATTGAGTTAGAACATTCTTTTTTGGCGTATAGATGTATTTTTAAAATATTTAGAAAGGGGTTTAAGGGAATTTAAAAATTTTAACCCTAAAGGGGTAAAAGGAGGAAAAACTGAAAAGGGGTAGGGGGTTTAAAATTATTTTATTTTATTTGTTGTGAGTTCCATTTCACAATGAAATGGGTTAAAAGCGATTTTTTTAAATTTTGGAATAAATGAAGTTAATGGAAAAAAATGCAGATTTATGAGACTAACATCAATTTTATCTATACATATATAAAGGAAAGTCATAACTCTGACTAATCAACGCAGAGCCGAAACCACTGGTACTAGAAACTTGAGATTTAGGTGCAAGATTCAATTTCTTACGTAAGGTAGTGCTAAGAAGGGATTTTTTGAAATTCGACCCCTAAGGGGGTGAAAAGCGGTAAAATGTGTTTTCACGAATTCCTCAATATCTCTTACACCCGATAAGATATCAATTTGGTGTTTACGTGCGAAGATTAGCAATGCAAATACCTAGAAACTTATTTCAGGATTTTGCCTTAATCAACCCCTAAAGGTGCAAATCTGGATTGGGGGTGAATTAAAAAACGTTTCGTATCTCCTATGTTTATTGAGTTAGAACATTCTTTTTTTGGCGTATAGATGTATTTTTAAAATATTTAGAAAGGGGTTTAAGGGAATTTAAAAATTTTAACCCTAAAGGGGTAAAAGGAGGAAAAACTGAAAAGGGGTAGGGGGTTTAAAATTATTTTATTTTATTTGTTGTGAGTTCCATTTCACAATGAAATGGGTTAAAAGCGATTTTTTTAAATTTTGGAATAAATGAAGTTAATGGAAAAAAATGCAGATTTATGAGACTAACATCAATTTTATCTATACATATATAAAGGAAAGTCATAACTCTGACTAATCAACGCAGAGCCGAAACCACTGGTACTAGAAACTTGAGATATAGATGCAAGATTCAATTTCTTACGTAAGGTAGTGCTAAGAAGGGATTTTCTGAAATTCGACCCCTAAGGGGGTGAAAAGCGGTAAAATGTGTTTTCACGAATTCCTCAATATCTCTTACACCCGATAAGATATCAATTTGGTGTTTACGTGCGAAGATTAGCAATGCAAATACCTAGAAACTTATTTCAGGATTTTGCCTTAATCAACCCCTAAAGGTGCAAATCTGGATTGGGGGTGAATTAAAAAACGTTTCGTATCTC
Organism: Agriotes lineatus; assembly: GCA_940337035.1. Classification (NCBI taxonomy): domain Eukaryota; kingdom Metazoa; phylum Arthropoda; class Insecta; order Coleoptera; family Elateridae; genus Agriotes; species Agriotes lineatus. The sequence goes on along the minus strand of OW679199.1, from coordinate 144,987,416 downwards.
CTATGTTTATTGAGTTAGAACATTCTTTTTTGGCGTATAGATGTATTTTTAAAATATTTAGAAAGGGGTTTAAGGGAATTTAAAAATTTTAACCCTAAAGGGGTAAAAGGAGGAAAAACTGAAAAGGGGTAGGGGGTTTAAAATTATTTTATTTTATTTGTTGTGAGTTCCATTTCACAATGAAATGGGTTAAAAGCGATTTTTTTAAATTTTGGAATAAATGAAGTTAATGGAAAAAAATGCAGATTTATGAGACTAACATCAATTTTATCTATACATATATAAAGGAAAGTCATAACTCTGACTAATCAACGCAGAGCCGAAACCACTGGTACTAGAAACTTGAGATTTAGGTGCAAGATTCAATTTCTTACGTAAGGTAGTGCTAAGAAGGGATTTTTTGAAATTCGACCCCTAAGGGGGTGAAAAGCGGTAAAATGTGTTTTCACGAATTCCTCAATATCTCTTACACCCGATAAGATATCAATTTGGTGTTTACGTGCTAAGATTAGCAATGCAAATACCTAGAAACTTATTTCAGGATTTTGCCTTAATCAACCCCTAAAGGTGCAAATATGGATTGGGGGTGAATTAAAAAACGTTTCGTATCTCCTATGTTTATTGAGTTAGAACATTCTTTTTTTGGCGTATAGATGTATTTTTAAAATATTTAGAAAGGGGTTTAAGGGAATTTAAAAATTTTAACCCTAAAGGGGTAAAAGGAGGAAAAACTGAAAAGGGGTAGGGGGTTTAAAATTATTTTATTTTATTTGTTGTGAGTTCCATTTCACAATGAAATGGGTTAAAAGCGATTTTTTTAAATTTTGGAATAAATGAAGTTAATGGAAAAAAATGCAGATTTATGAGACTAACATCAATTTTATCTATACATATATAAAGGAAAGTCATAACTCTGACTAATCAACGCAGAGCCGAAACCACTGGTACTAGAAACTTGAGATTTAGGTGCAAGATTCATATTCTTACGTAAGGTAGTGCTAAGAAGGGATTTTTTGAAATTCGACCCCTAAGGGGGTGAAAAGCGGTAAAATGTGTTTTCACGAATTCCTCAATATCTCTTACACCCGATAAGATATCAATTTGGTGTTTACGTGCGAAGATTAGCAATGCAAATACCTAGAAACTTATTTCAGGATTTTGCCTTAATCAACCCCTAAAGGTGCAAATCTGGATTGGGGCTGAATTAAAAAACGTTTCGTATCTCCTATGTTTATTGAGTTAGAACATTCTTTTTTGGCGTATAGATGTATTTTTAAAATATTTAGAAAGGGGTTTAAGGGAATTTAAAAATTTTAACCCTAAAGGGGTAAAAGGAGGAAAAACTGAAAAGGGGTAGGGGGTTTAAAATTATTTTATTTTATTTGTTGTGAGTTCCATTTCACAATGAAATGGGTTAAAAGCGATTTTTTTAAATTTTGGAATAAATGAAGTTAATGGAAAAAAATGCAGATTTATGAGACTAACATCAATTTTATCTATACATATATAAAGGAAAGTCATAACTCTGACTAATCAACGCAGAGCCGAAACCACTGGTACTAGAAACTTGAGATTTAGGTGCAAGATTCAATTTCTTACGTAAGGTAGTGCTAAGAAGGGATTTTTGAAATTTGACCCCTAAGGGGGGTTAAAAGCGGTAAAATGTGTTTTCATGAATTCCTCAATATCTCTTACACCCGATAAGATATCGATTTGGTGTTTACTTGCAAAGATTACCAATGCAGATACCTAGAAACATATTTTAGGATTTTGCCTTAATCAACCCCTAAAGGTGCAAATCTGGATTGGGGGTGAATTAAAGAACCCTTCGTATCTCCTATGTTTATTGAGTTAGGACATTCAGTTTGGAATATACGAATTTCTCAATATTTCATAAGGCCCTATAATGTAACAATTTGGTTTTACTTAGAAAGGTTACCTAAACAAGTTCCTAAAAACGTAATTCAGGATTGTGCACAGATCAACTCCTAAAGGTGAGAATTTGGTTTTAGGGGTAAATTATAGAACCTTTCGTATTTCCTGATTATCATGGTTTTTGAGCATATATGTTTAAATCTTTAAAACGCGGTTTAAAGTTTTTATTCTAAATTTCTTTGTGAAAGGAGTAAAAATGGGGTAAAAGTAAAAAAAAGTTTAAAAAAATGTTAATGTTTTTGATTTTTTCCGTGTGTCCAGTTTAGAATAAAATAGAAGGATTTCCGAAATTTCACCTCTAAGTGGTGGAAACTGGTATGTTGCTACAATTTATGAATACAACATTTAATAAGTACATTTATTATTGTTATTCTCATTGTGTAAACCTATAGTTTTATCAATCTATATAAGGAGAACGACAATTACATACACATTTCCAGGAGATAGGTGAAGCATAAAAGGGTTATGGAGAACTTCTTTTGGAAGAATATTGTTTCTTTTTTACCTACAATATTATTTTGCAGCGTTTGTTAGTTTAGCGTATTTAGTGAGAGAGGAGGGGAGCATTCTAGAATTCGTTTAGGATTTAGAAGAAAAAACATTTGTAGTCCGTACGAAGAACGGGTATCTTGCTAGTCAACAAATATGAACCTTGTGCAAAATCCAAGATGTAAACACTGTAAGACGCTAAAGGCAAACCAAATATAGCTTAAGCTGCAAAAAGGCAGTTGGAATTTTAAATGCGGCAATAACTGCAGTTGCTTTAATGAACTAAAATAAGCTCAGTAAATATATCGGTTCGTAAAACCACTTTTGATAACGTGGTGTAAACAAATTCTAATTCTGAATGTAGTACTTTGATTAAATCGGCAAAAATGCATCTAAAGCGTGAATATTGAACTACGATTACGTAAGACAACGTAAATAATAGGAAAAGGAATTGAACAGAATATTTGCTGCGTGCTCAAGGACGTTAAAGATTTCGTAATATCCTACCTTTTGCGTCGTTTTCGTGAATGCGTGCGCTGCAGCTTCGCAGTCCGTTAGGGTTGTTGACATGCCTGATAAAGCCGTGACGTCAGCGAACACAAAGGGTGCCCCGGAGCCCGGAGGCAAAAACGCTCATGGGCAAGGAACGATGAAGCGGGCTGGCGTCGCATCGGCTTGCATCCAAAATGGCTAGCACGGAAGACAATAGAATGTAGAAAAATGATACCTGCTATCACTGATCCTTTAGGTGATCTAGTGTGGTCCTTTGGTTGACCCCGTGGTTATCCTTTGGTTGATGATCCTGCTCGACGTGACCAATGTAAATGAATGTAAATGGAGTCCAAATGAACTCCGGGTTGTATGAATTGGCGTCGACTGTAACTTGTTTTATTTTTGTGCCCTCATTGCTTGATGAAGGGCAGCATGGTTTTGTGTTTCCAAATGTAGAAAGGCACTAAATAACTTGAAGTTGGATTTTGAAATTTTATTAAATGTAACACTTAACACTACATAGTTAAAAATGGATGACTGTACAGTTACACCGTTCAACTTACAATACACAATATACCGGGTAGGTGCATATCCTCCCTTCCCAACGACAACCGGATGTGCGTCCCCGCAAATGGCGCATGACAGTCTTTTTATTTGAAATTAAGCGGTACTCAACAATCTGCATAGTTAAAATGCCTGGTTATCGTACCATGATTTCCAACAAACACTTTTGATTCCGGTTCCTCCAACTGTATCCTTGTTAATCCCGGTAGTTACCACTGCCGGCACACGATCCATTACAGGTCAAGCCCAAACTCACAGAATTATTTCTTGATTTATTCAGCGGATAAGTTGTCGCGTTTAATAATACTGGATATGGCAGTTTTAAGTTTTTGTTTGTTACTCGATGCTTCAAAGTTTCAACAACCTTTTGTAATTTATCCATTACAAATGTTTTCGCTAGTACAGCGCAAGGTACACTACTAGACAGCAAACCACAGCTACTTTTATACGCATTGTTCAAGACTACTGTTGGTGCTAGTGGTGGGAGGTAGACATGTTCTTCCGTCCTTGAGCCTGTTCCTTTATTAAGTTGACTGCTTGCTATTGCAGCTACCATATTTCTCCAGCAGCTATGGCAACTCACTTCCAAAGTGTCGAGGTATTTTACCGCCACTTTCGTAGGGTTTTTCCTGGTTGCCCTCCAGCTTCATCTGAGCGGTGCTTCCAGGCAGTACTCACCATCGAGTACACGATGGACGTACACGGAGAGAGTTTAAGAGAGACGACCGTCCTCCGGAAGTGGCCTGCCGCTTTAGTCGGATCGACGGCTGGTAGACCCACCTCTACAGGCCAGTGGACCGGTTTCTAGCCCGACTGGAGGATGGTGAAGTTTGTTATATCGCCTACTGTTGAAAGTAAATAATAGTAGTTTGTATATCACGGCACTGAAGTTTAGCTTTTTATCACGAATGTGAATTAGTTGCCGAGGCCCGTAGGGCCAAGGCATATAAACCAAATGAGGGATAAAAAGGAACTTCAGTACCGAGGAGTATATTATGTTTTTTAAATTGTAACGAAGGACGGCCCTTACCTGTTGGCGAAAGTTGTATTTGGTATTTTGCCAGCTGGTAAATATCGGCCTAGGTTGGCTAACTAGTCGAGAGGGTCGGGGTTCCAGCGAAGCTAAAAAAGAAACTAAGGGAGAGGGCACCAGGTCCTCGACGTGGACAAATCCTTGGGTCGAACCTTCCCAAGGTAAGAGATATTCCAGTCAAACCGGCAGTAAAGTAATCCATTACTTTACGACTTTTTTGTAGGTGGCGAGGCGACAGATGAACGTCAACTAGCGTTAACATAACCTCTCTGACGACGCTCACAGTTTCTGACACACCCCGTATTACAAGTGCAAACAATGAGCGAGAGCAATTTTTCAGGATCAGCTGCCTTCGTGGTTGCAACTGGACGCAAATAACCACCAATCCTTTTCCAACCCCATTTTAGTGAATCTTTATTGACATTGAGCCATTGCTGCACTTGATGGTAAACTCTATAAGAGTGTTGTTGTGCAGCTGCCAAACTGGGGGAAAGTACAGCCAACCTCAAATTTGTGTGTACAGGCTCCTTTGCGATGGTCTGCAAGTAACATTGAAGGCGCAGAGTATCCAAATTATCTGCATTTGTTGATGCAAGTATCGAAAGGAAGAAATGGTTCCACCATCAGCTAGCGCATCTGGGTCTGCATTTGGGTTGTTAAAAGTCAACAGCTTTGTGTAAAGCTCCTTGTCACTTTGCACTTTTTCAGAAGGCGTTATTTTTCCCTTCCTATTAATTGAAGAAACGGTATCACATCCGGAGAAAGTGTAAACTGTCAAGTGCAGTACACTTTTTCTTCTTGGTTACCTTTCTTCGGTACAATCATCTTCAACTGTTTGTTGGCTGGAGCATGAACAACCAACAAGACCAATAAATCGGTGTCATTGCCACTTACTATAGCCTCTGTTTCCTTCTTTGATTCGTCAATTGCTGTAAAAACGATCTTGATGTCAGTACCACCTTCTGCCTAAATCACTTTGCAGCCAGCTTGCTGTTGGGTACAGTGATTAGAGCAATCAGTTGCATCTTGTTTTTAGTATTAGTTAGAAATGTTGCTTGTCCAAGAGTGAATTTAATTCCATCTTCCACTTTCACTTCAACATGTGTAGTAGTGGATGATCTGCGCAAATGTACGAGTATGTCGTCTTGGGTGCTGAGTGCTTCACCATAACCATCTCGCCTCCCAACTTCCTTGAACCCTTTATATAATACACTTGGAGCGAATATTACGAGTTCATAGGCGTAATTTTGAATTTTTGCCAAACAGAAAAAGTTACATTTTTACCCCCTCCATATATCCGTAACCCTTTACTGAACTGCAAAAATTCATAAGACCATTTTTATTGTAAATTAAATGTAGATTAATTTTGTATAAGTTAAAGTTCACAGTAAACTTCACAGGTGACGAGATATTTGCCAAAAACTTTTGAAACCTACCATTTTACCACCTTTGTGACGTCATAGCTCCTCACTCCACAGGCTAAGAAAGCGACAACAGGAGTTTTTCTACTGAGGAAACACCGCTAATTTCGATGGTATCACTTGTCGGTATAAACCTACTCAGTCCCACGAAAATAATTATTAATTCGCTTGGCCTCCCTACTACTACTTCAGTGCCTTGGTATACAAACTACTATTACACAAACATTTGGGTGTTTTTATTTCACAGTTTATACGGTATTATTCGCGTATAGCGCTGTTAGTAGCTCTTGCTGTGATTTTGAAGAGCGTGACGTTGTATTGTATATAAAGCTTTAGCAAACATGCACGCTGTTAGTCCGTTTTCACCATTGCTACTATCATATCCTTCGCCGCTCGAGTATCGCATTTACAGTGCCGTTTAAAACGACTACAAACATTCAGCGATTGGAGACGCTTTCGAACTCCAGAATCGCTTGCAGACGCCGGTTTCTTTTACGTCAACGACACGGTTGATTCTGTACAGTGTTTCTACTGCGGAATTCACATTTCTGGTTGGGAACGTCATAGCAAACCGCTATCTGAACACCTTCGCTGGTAAACCACCTGCAAAGTTGCCACTTTGAACCAGCACTTACAACTCATCGAAGACTTGTTTGTACAACTCTTCAAACTTTACGGCGAGCTGCGTAGCACCCCCTCCGAAATTGATGTAGCGGGTAACAATAGTACGGGTACATCCGACAACAAAGATGCTCTCCGTCGAAGCGTTCAACATATTACCTGTCAAAATTTTGGTGGCTGTCGCTGCAGTTCGTGATGGAGTTTTATATGTGCTTCAACCACTCATTGCAATTTCGCTTCTTTTGCCTATAATTATGGAATGCACAACGTGACATGGCGACTATCTCCGCTTTTTAAAATATAAGTGAAGTACTTTTTTCGACGACTGACATCGAAAGTAGATTTTTCTCACTGTCATTTGACAACAGAAAGTTGACATTTGCCGCTGAGCGTGCGTTTTCATCTTTTTGCCGCTCGCCGAGCGTTTTGGGTTTCCGCGTGAACAAAATAGGTAGCCACGTCCGAATGTTTTCTTGACAACGCCCGTCATTTGTGGAAATAATCGCGTCACATGTCATATAGACTGCGCGAGTAATGTTAACTTGATTGTCAATTAATTTTTGCGATAAAACGAAATTTGATATTTTCCTTTAATAATATGCTCAGTCGTCGAAAAAATAGTATGTATGTTTCGAGCTAAAAGTGCGCTTGCCGCTTTTGCATGATTGCTGGTTTCGACTTCGTCTCAACCAGAAATATTCATGCGCAAGCGGCAAGAATGCACTTTCAGCTCTTAACATACAATATACTATACTGGACATAATTTTTTAACGTTCAAGATAAAATACCGTTTTGCTACATATGCGGTGGACAACAATTGGCAAATGATTTTGTTAAAAAATAGATCTGCTGTCTCGAAGAAGCTGTTCGCACCCTCATGCTGTATATCTACCATTGTTTTAAGTACTCTAGTACTCTTTTATTTGCTGTATTGTGTTTGTCTGTGACGTATTTCTTTATTTGCATTTAGTCTACTGTTATTACTATTTTTATGTGCATTTGCATTTTAAACAACAAAAATAAAACCTTTTACAATATGTGTATGTTTCACTCTACTAAGGTACTTAGGTTGAGTAACCAACTATTTTTATAAGGCTCGATGGTCAATCTAGAGGTAAAGATACCCTCGGCTGCAGATCTGGCACCACTGCGGATGAACGGGGAGACCTAGATTCGAATCCTAGTCGAGTCATAATTTTGACATGAAGTATCTTAGGCCGGAGCGAGCTTACTTCATGCCTAATTTTTTTAAATGTGTTACGCTTGCGAGGTCTGTTCTAAGCAGCACTAAGAGCAAAAGGAAGCTTAGCTGGACAATCCTATTGTACTCAAAATAATAGGGAATGTCCCTTCCATTTAGGTGCACTCTATATAGCCATCTGATCACTTCATTCACTTCGCGTAATATCTCTTGACTTAATATAACGTTTTCTGCATATTCCGACTTGCACGCATTTTGCTGAGTCAAGGACCGATGTCAGTTTCCAAAGTCTTTTATTAATAAATAATTCAGTACCGAAAACCCGGCTACTCACAATTCATATGTGTATTTTAAATTAATATTAACGAATTCGTTTATGTTGTATTTTGTTCGTGTGTTCGAAAGTAATAAAAGGAATGTTATTGTTTTCCACAAACGGTTGTATTGTACTGAACATAATTCCGCAGTAGTAAACAACATAATTGTTCTAGTGGTACGAACCCACCAAAATTGGTGACCCGCGACTAAGAAACTAAATCGCCTAGGGTGCACTGATATCAATTGGACATAATTATCCTTTCCAGGGTACGGACAGATCGTTGTTTTCTATCACTCCAAAGTGCTTTAGAGTGAGAGGGGGCAACCATCTTTCCGTACCCTGAAAAGGACAAATAAGTCAAATTGACATCAAGCCACCCTATTGTCACCTAAGGTCACTAAATCACGTTAGGTACGCTAACATAGGTAGGGAAACTCGGTGTTATTTATATCGAACCAAACTCGGTTTTTCAGGGGCGTACACAGTTGATAGGTTATAGTAAAATAAATGTAAGTTCCTGTAACGTGAACGCAATAAATAAATATTACATAACACATATTTTAAAATATTTTCCTGCTTAAAAATTGCAATATAAACCTTTATAGAATATTTTGTACTGCTCGCCGCATTCCTACAATTCGGCTATCACAACGCGAGCGTGTATTTTCATTCTTCGCCGAGATGCTATTAAATTCCTTTGACAAAATGTTTATTCTCACAGCGCCCACTTGCAAGGGAAGTTCTGGGTTAAGCCCTTTGCAGATTTTTATATAAACATGTTCACTTTAGATGTCTAAAAGTAGCACTAGACATTTTAAATTACGGCTAAAAACGATCATCTGCTTAACTTACAACCTGGAGAAAGGATTGTGGTATCGCATTCGAGGAATGAATCCATAATGAGACACATTATTTATTCAATTCTTACGGTTGAAGTTGTAGCTTCACTATTCATGTCAGACGCATAAAATAGGATTTCATTTAAACAACACCTAACCTACTAACCTCGAATTTGACATAGACTGACAATATACTTCAGTACTGCCAAACGTAAACACGAATGACTCTTTCCAAATTGTTACTATGGTTTTTCACGGCTGCCAATACAAAATTTATTGATTGATGAAATTATAAGAATTGAATAATATTTTGTATTATACACGACGATAAAGTTATTATTATCCACTCTTGAAGCATTAACGACTCGACGTTATCGTTAAACGATTTATCATGATTTATCCATGAGGATAAAATTTAGCTTTATCGTCTTGTATAATAAAAAACTATTATCTACGACCATCACTAAAAGTAGGCATTTTAGCGATAGCTTTTTTCACTTAAAATTACGTTTTAAAACTTAGCGTGTTTAAAGAAATCAGCTGTTTACTTTTAGCCCATGTGCTAAAAGTGAAGTAAGGTTATAAAACTACAATTTCGAACTGGAAGTGAAGTTCTAAAGTTATTCTAGTTACTTCTGGCGTTACAGGTAAAGTGTTTTCGAAATAATTTAAGCGTTATGTAATGGATACAGTGAGATGTGTAGTATTAATAATTACCTTTGATAACTGACTTTGACAGTACTGGCCTCGCAAACAATCGCCCGGGCTCCAAGGCCTACTGTTTATTATGACATACATTAGAAGTGTCGTAGATGCAATCTTTTGTTAAATCGATATTTATGGTTTAATAACAGTAAAATTAAGATCGTAGATAAAATATTGTATGCAAACTCGTGCTAAAGGTGTTTATGCACTCGACATGTTATGTAACTCAGACTTCGGCTTCGTTTCATAATTTTCATGTCTCGTGCATAAACGTCGACTTTTAGCACTTGTTGCATGAATATCTATAATCTACGACCACTACTAAAAGTAGACCTTTTAGCGCTAGCTTTTTTCACTAAAAGTGACGTTTTATAATTTAGCGTATTAAAAGTGAAATCAGCTGTTTACTTTTAGCCCATGTGCTAAAAGTAAACAGCTGGTGTGGAATTTACAATTTCAAACTGGAAGTAAGGTTGTCAAGTTATTCTAGTTACTTCTTGCGTTGTTTTTTAAATAATTAAAGCGTTACCTAATGAATAAAGTAAACTGTGTACATTTATAATTAAGTTTGATTACTGACTTTGACAGCTACTGGCTGCAGAAACATTCCCTGCGCGTCAAGGCTATCTCTTTATTATGACATAAATTATAACTGTCATAAATGCAAACCTTTGTTAAATCGACATTTATGGATTAATAACAGTAAATTTAAGGCCGTAGAAAAGATATTGTGTGCAAACTCGTGCTAAAAAGTGTTATTTCACTCGACAGCTTTCGGCTTCGTTTCATAATTTTCATGTCTCGTGCAACGACCACTTTTAGCACTTGTTGCATAAATAACTATTATGCATCTACTAGCAGCGCCTCAAACTCGTTTTTTGAACCTGTCAAATGCTGTTTCTTTACCTGTATTAGCGCAGCTAACGTGATTAACTGGTCTTATTGTCACCCGTATACGTACTGTTCATTCATTTTAGATATCCATTATCAAACATGACATTTATTGGTATAGTTTGACTATCAATACTTCGTTCTTTATTTTTTAAGATTACATGTACATTTTTTTTACTTCTATGCACTCTGCGTAGAAATGTATATAAAGCATCAAACAACCCTACGTTAATTATCAGGTAGTAACTATCGGGGCTAAAAGAAAAAAAACACCATACTTAATCCAGTTAATTGGTTTTATGCACAGTGGCTTAATGTGCATCTGATTATATGACATTCGTAATTTTTCACATTTTGGGGTTATTGTCGCATTGCTAGCTCAGGTTATGTTAAGAAATGTTCCTTCTACCGCAACCAACCTCATCGGCCACACATTGCAATGACCATCCCTCTTCTAGTTTTGCGAAAGCAAAGCCTTCTTCGGTATCGCTTAGAACATGATTCGCTATTTTAAGAAATTTTTTATGGCAGAATGTCAATTGTACAATTCACAATTGAGTGACTTTAGTCCATTTGCTAAAACCATACATACACAAGGCAAACAAACCATGCGACATTTTTTCCGTAATACTACGCATTCTTCACCTTAGCATAGAATTTCGGCTTAGAACGCGTAGTATTTGTATATGAACATCCAGCATTTTTTAGCTTAATGTGCCTTGCACCTTGTGAAGTCGAGCCAAAACCAGCGCGATGTCCATGCTTTTTGGTGGCTCGTGTTGTTTGAGTATCTTGAGAACGAGGATACTTAGGCAGATTTGGCCGTTTTGCTGTTTGTGCATCCATATTCACTAACGTTTCGCAAGACCTTCTGGATGGATTCTGGATTAAAAATGGAGGGTAGGTTACCTCACACGCACTTAGGCAGCATTAAGTGGGCCCATTGTGCTACCTCCCAGTAGCTCTCCAAGTTGGATATCGCTCAAGCCATCCAATCATTTGAATGTACTTAAGGACAGCCGCAACTGGAGTGTTGCTAATTCTGACCATATCGGGCCAGAAGTCCCCCAACATGGATCCTCTGACTCTTGCGAGAGCTGGACAGTGGCACAGAACGTGTTCTGCTGTCTCGTCATCCTCGTTGCATCCGCGATTTGGGCTGTCCACTAGTCCCATCCTGTGCATATGTTTGTTTAGAGTGCAGTGTCCAGATAGGATACCCACGACTAGTCGAAGGTTTCTTCGGGACAGTTGCAAGCAATATTTGGCTGTCTTTGGCGAGGGCAGCTGTAATAGCAGCTCTTGCTTGCCGGCAGCTTTGCATGTTAACCCATCTTCGTATGAAGCTGTTTAAGGTTTCTTGATATAGCATAGAGCTTAATATTGTCAGGGATATAGGGATTACGGGTTCTGGCCCTCAGAGAGGTTGTCCGGAAGCCAGTCTCGCAGTCTCATCAGCCTCCTCATTGCCGTAGTTACCGTCATGTCCTTTCACCCATACAAGGGAAACGACATTATTTTTTGAGATATCCTCGAGAACTTCACGGCACTGCAGTACCACACCTGAGGTAATGTTGCAACTGCCCAGGGCTAGTAAAGCGGCTCTACTGTCACTGAAGATACCAATACATTGATTCTCGATGTTCCTTTCAAGAATTGCTTTTGCACCATGCATTATTCCAATTACTTCCGCTTGGAAGACAGTGGCCATTTTGCCTAGTGGTATGCTTTGACGAAGGTTCAGATCGTCAGAGAAAACTCCGGCACCCGTTCCATGCTTTGTTTTAGATCCATCAGTAAAGATGGATATATCTATATGCTGGGCAAACCCGGCATTTTCATAGACGTTGAATTGTCTGTTGAAGGCATATTGTAGAGGGAGGTAATCTACTATAGCGTCCAGAAGAGGGATCTTGTCGACGGCCTCATTCAGGATGCGGGTATGCCTGCCTCCCCTGCCTGCTGTGTGCCACAGCCCTTTGTAGCGCAGCCTCAAGGCGGTCCTTACGGCTACTTCCTCCACAAAAAGATCAAGTGGTGGAAGGCATAAGACCACCTCTAAAGCGGCCGTAGGGGTTGATCGTATAGCACCTGTAGAACTAAGACAGGCAAGGCGTTGCACATGTCCTAGTTTACTTGCTGCCGTAGCCTGTCTGACCCTGGGCCAACAGACAAGTGCTCCATAACGTAGCATGGGCCTTATCACAGCAGTATACAGCCACAAGGTAATTCGAGGGGAGAGTCCCCAGGATTTACCCAAAGCGCGGCGACACTGCCAGAATGCCATGCATGCTTTTTCAGTTTTAACTTTTAAATGTTTCTCCCAATTCAGCTGTCTGTCAAAAATAACTCCCAAGTATTTAACATTGTCTGAAAAGCTGAGAGAAGTGTTGAATAGGAGAGGTCTACCTTCCTTTTATTTGTGAAAAGTACCATTTCTGTCTTTGAAGGATTGACAGAGAGTGACTGTTCATTACACCATGTTTCTGTTATTCGAAGAGCTGTCTGCATCAAGTTACAGAGCGTGCCCTCGAACTTACCAGTAATGAGGATGACGATGTCATCCGCATATCCAGTAGTATAGAATCCAGCATCATTGAGTGTGCTTAGAAGGCTGTCTACCACTGTATTCCACAGTAGTGGAGACAGAACCCCCCTTTGCGGACAGCCCTTCGTCACAACACCTCTAATGGAGTTGTCTCCTATATTAAATTGTACTGCTCTCATCATAAGCATGTGTTTTATCCATTCACAGAGAGTGGGCGCCACACCATGCCTGCGTAAGGCAGAGTTAATGCTCTCAAAGGAAGCCTTGTCAAAGGCTCCTTCAATATCAATGAAAACTCCCAGAGTGGACATTTTATTGTCTAGCGATCTCTCAATATGGTTCAGTACAGCATGTAGCGCCGATTCAGTAGATCTCCCTGAGATATGGGCGTGTTGGTTCGGGTGCAATGGGTATAAAGCCAGCACCCTTTCCCGTATTTCTCTGTCACAAAGTCTGTCAAGCGTCTTTAGTCAGAAAGATGTAAGACTAATGGGACGATATGATTTGGCCTGGGTATAATACATACGCCCTGGTTTAGGTATAAAAACTACTTTCACTTCTCTCCAGCTCTCCGGTATATATCGAAAAGCGGCACATGCCCGGTAGATGCGTACCAGGTGAACAAGCATCAGGTCCAGTCCCCATTGTAGCAGGGCTGGAAAGATACCGTCCATTCCTGGCGACTTGAAGGGGAGAAAGGAGTTTATAGCCCAGGTTACTTTGTCACCCCGTACGACCTGGTTTGCCACATTCTAATCCTCCTCTGAGGGAGGTGGGATATTGGGTTTTGGCCATACATTGTCAGGGGTGACAATACAGCCTGGAAAATGTGTTTGAATTAGCACTTCCGCTGTCTCTTCGGGTTTGGTTGTAAAAGAACCATCCCCTCGCCTGAGACAGCCTGGCTGTTGGTTTGGATCCTTAGAAAGGATCTTCTTCAACCGAGCCGCGGAGGCAGTGGACTCTATGGAACTACAAATCGTTTCCAAGAGTTTCTCTGTCTCTGGCGGATTTCTTTTTTGTATAATCGTTTTTGGTCTTTATAGGCATCCCAGTCACTAGTAATTCTAGTTCTTTTTGCTTTGTTAAACAGTTTGCCCAATGTTGATTTCATCCTGTCGAGTTTCGGACACCACCAGGAGGTTGTGCGACTCGCCTTGGATGTTTTCAAGGGGCATGACGATTCGTAAGATTGTAGAATCGAGTTCTGCAGGTTATCCACACTGATTTGCAAGTCCTCTACCTGATCAATCTTTTCTGGGAAAACCGAATTCACCAGGTGAGCTTCCAGATCTGTCTTGTAAGATAGTCTGTCATTCCGCCTAGGGTTTCGATATTGTTTTGGTTGAGCTATAGTTCCAGATAATTTGAAACAAAGCCATCTGTGGTCTGACATAGACACAACAGATGATACCTGCCAGCCCACAATATTATTGGAAATATCTGAAGAGGCCAGAGTGACATCAATCACGGTCTGGCTACGCGTTGTGACAAAAGTTGGTTCACATCCACGGTTCAGTATTTCTAGATTTGTACTTATTAGGTACTCAAGTAAGAACCTACCTCGGGTGTTAATGCCACTGCTACCCCACGAAACGTAGTGAGCATTTGCATCACAGCCAATAATTAGGTTTTTGTTGTTCCTCTCACAGTAGTTCATTAATTCGATCAACTCCGCGCTAGGTGGAGGGTCAACTGAGTCACTGGGGAGGTATGGCGATGCGAAAATCACATCTTCCTTTCCTTCGTTTATACTACAGCTCATCTGTACCGCCGTAATATCACGCGTACAGAGGTGTGGCAAAGCAAAGGCTTGTAAATGCTTGGGACAGTAGATGCACATCCTTGGTTTCTCATGGGTGCTATCTGTAAAAACAGTGCCATTAAGATTAATTAATCCACAGATCTTAGATTTTACAATCCAAGGCTCTTGTATTAATGCAACAGTGTCCTGCTGGCTGTCGAGCTGTCTGCGTAGAGCAACAGCAGCCTCTCGACAGTGTTGCAGGTTAATTTGTATGATGTTTAGTCCAGGTTGGGAGGACATGAGGTCGACAATAAATTATTCGACCTCGGTGTCCGACCCGGACCCTAAAAGCATACTCATCAGCTCCCTCTCCTCCTCAAGAGTATCCATGGGGGTGGGGAGTTGTGAGGCTTCTACTTCGGATGGCTGCTGTGATAGCAGCCCCTTTCCTACTGGTGATGGAGGGGTATCCGATAACGCACCCTGCTCTGCAACAGAAAGGGGTTTAGGGGTATCCGTAGACGCGCCCTGCCTTGAGGGGTTGGAGTCTGGAACTGCATCTCCAGGCCTCTGAATTTTTAATTTTAGAGTTGTAAACTGATAGTGCAGTTTACTACCTCTACTTTTGACTGCTGTTTCAGCCTCCTGGTTTAGCCCAAAAACTAGGAGTCTGCCAACGGGCTCCTCCTTTTTGGCTGTGTGGAAGAGGGGCCAGTCCCGAACACCTATCCCGGGGTTCTGCACTGCCAGTCGGCGAATAACAGTCTCCGTAGGTTCAGGTTTCCCTGGAATCCACAGAGCTGCATTCGCCAGCCTGGGCAGCCGATCCACCTGGACGACATTGAGACGGGCGCCCTCCCATAAAGTGGGCAGGTTTGACACTGCCTCTGTTAGCCACTTCAGGGTCTGGTCATCCTCGCAGGTGATTCTAAGAATCTCCCCGGAGTACTGCCAGCCCTTGAAAGTGGGTGGAATTTGGCCTTCGGCTAGGGCAAACATGTGGTTGTCCAGAGCCGCTGGCAATTGAGCTTTTATTAGGTCCGCTTGGACCTGGGTGATCTTACCGAGGGGGGTCCTTAGATCCACGATGGCCACGCGGAGGTGCCTCGTAAGGGCCTCTTTGTAACCACCTACCCTTGCAGTTACTTTTTGGTCTGGCTTGACTTTCTTTTTTGGATTAGAGGTGGAGGGTGTGCTTCCATCCGATCTAATTCTTTTGCTTGTGGAAGGTGTAGGGCTACCTGAACCAACCGCCTTGGGGCTAGCTCTGGGAGCCAGTCCCTTGGTAGTGGTTGAGGATGACCCACGTCTTTTTCCACTTCTGTCTTTCCTTTTGCCTAAACCTGCCACCTTAGGTTTAGCTTCGGGAGGCAGCCCTTGGGTGGAGGTAGAGGCCGTAGCGCCGGAGTTCTCTGCAGTTAAGCGAGCCTTCCTCCTGCGCTTCTGTTCGGCACCAGAAATCCTCTTCCTCTTTGAAAGAGTCTGTTGCTCCTCTTCTGTTTTTTGCAGCTGCTGTTGCTGCTGCTGTTGTATTTCTGCTTGAGGGGTATCAGAAGACGCGCCCTGTGTGGTTTCTTTAATCTCATCATCATCCATGCTGAAAGAAAAAGTTTCATTTCCCTAGCTCCCCACCCACCACGGAGCCCAACAAGGGGACGCCGAATTTCAACGCCAAGGATACTAAGGAGATATAGCTCCCAGAGATGAGTTGCACACGAGCAGGCACCTTTAGGCGAGCCCCAGGGTATCAGAAACCGGAACCCCTAGGGACCTTAAGGACCCACTGCATGCACCTTCACCCCCAAAGAGGTCATCCTTCCGGCGGTCTGACCCGACGGAACAGCCGATTGATCGAGGTGGGTTAGTCTCGACCTCCCGTCTAAGTGAAATCAGGGCCAAAGAGATGTGTTACTGCGCTCCAGGAAACCAAACCGTCCCAGAGGCAGCTTAATCCCCAGGATCCCTTCATCCAACCGACACGGGTCGCCTCGGCACAAACACGAAGGTAACCTAAGACCCTGTGAAATCCATTGAGCGGTCACAACTCAATGAAAAGGGGGGATGGTCCGCGGTGGCAGCTTTCGTTCCATCACACAGGAGTTTAGGCCCGGGATATCGCTACTAGCTAACCACTAACCTTGGTCGGGAGGACCTCGGCCGTTCTCCTTGCAGCTTGCATCATCAGAGTGAAAGTCGCACTAAGAACCGAAGGAATTGAATTTTCAAAGTTTATTCAGCTAGGCGTATACAAAATTATACTAAACCTAGCCTACTACCGTTTAGGGGACTACCCCTCTTTGGCTTTGTACAGAATTATTTGGGCTTAAAAAAATACATTTCATTTTAGTTTTTAGCTTAAGATATTTTATGTTTGATGTTTACAATATTTTCGTTTTAACTTAAGATATAGTGTTGCATGGTTACAAAAATAAAAATTAAACTTAAGATATTTCATTTAACAGGATTTGGTCTTAAGATGTTGGATGTAACATTGTAACGCTAGCTCCCGTTTGAATCCGATTAATTCAATATTAAATAATATTTGCTGATTTAAACGTCGCCGACCTCTAGCGTTATCAAGAACCCGGCGTGTCCCAGCAAGATAAGATAGCGCAGCCCGTGAAAACAGCGCAAACAAAAGTATGACGCGCGCCGTTTCTCCCCACCTATCAGCATTTCAAAGCATATAAAAGGGCTTGCAGAAGAGATTCCCCAGAGATTTCCCAGAGATACCTAATACTCCTCCAGCAAACACCTAGTCCCCGGTCCTTCATCCTGCCCTGTCCAGAGAGTCCCTCCACTAAGCCGTCCTGAGACTGAGTTTAATTCAGTGGTTCTTTGTGAACGCCTGGAACGCCAGCTAATTAATCCTGAAAATCCCCGACAGCTGAGTTTAATTCAGTGGTTCTTTGCGAACGCCTGGAACGCCAGCTAATTAATCCTGAAAATCCCTGACAGCTGAGTTTAATTCAGTGGTTCTTTGTGAACGCCTGGAACGCCAGCTAATTAACCCTGGAACGCCCGCTAATTAATCCTGAAAATCTCCTACGCCGAAACCCGCTGGTCAAATAGCAATTAACGTAATGTCAAAATCCCAGCTCCCTTGTATTTTAAATTCACCGCCGTGCTATTCAAGCAGAATTAAAAGCTTCAAGCTACCTAATTAGAATTTACCTGAATTAACCCCTGAGAATTGTAGCGTCCGACTTGCTTGGGAACTCTGCGGACCGCACTGATAGCGTCGCCAAAGAGCTCTCCTGCAGGTGTCGAGGATTGATAACCTCAAAAGTCACGCCGAGCCGGAGCTTCGTTCCTCAAACGAAGTCCCGTCGTGCGGCGAATTCCGCGGAGTATTTCACCACCGAACTATAGTTACACGTATAGGGTGAAAACCCGCATTAGCAGTTTTAATTGTTATTTGTTTACAGAAACCCGAATCTGCAGTTCGGCGAAATTTGACAGGCTGCCCGGTATTGCATTCAGCGCGCAGCTCGTCCCGAAGAGCTACGAAGTTGCAGTCCGGCCGATCACGACGTCTTCAAGCGAATTGCGTCCCCGAGGTCACGCCCGCTACAACCAGGAAGCTGCTTCCGTCCGCAGAATCCGCCCGCTACAACCAGAAAGCCGCGTTTTTATACGATAACTAATTTTGAGTAATTTACATCTCGTTTAATTAATTACACGAACAATTTACTAATGTATCATAGATAAACATAATAAATGTCATACAGGATACTCCGTTAGTGTGTTTTGCTTATTTATGGTATATCTGAGCTTGCGATCGAACCCTATCTCCGAAATATGAGCTAACCCGTGGTAGATAAATAGTACAACCCCTATAAGCGGGGGTGGATGTTACATGGCGCCCGAGCAGGGACGTGAACTCAGATATATGTACATAAATTGGCAAACACACACCTGCAGCTCCAGATGGCGCCCGAGCCCGGTAAACTCTGAAAATACCGAACCAGTAAATTTTGTTGTAATTTGAATAATGCACAAAACCTGTTTCAGCCTAGCCGTCCAGGGGAATCTACCAGAGCCCAGAAACCGAGATGTTCCAGTCTAGAATTCCCAGATCCCCGTCCAGGTCCTGTCC
Source organism: Agriotes lineatus (assembly GCA_940337035.1). NCBI lineage: Eukaryota > Metazoa > Arthropoda > Insecta > Coleoptera > Elateridae > Agriotes > Agriotes lineatus. Next base: position 144,968,512 of record OW679199.1, on the reverse strand, counting down.
GTTCCAGATAAGATCTTTCCGAGATCCCGTCCAGTCCAGAAAATCAAACCGAGATGTTCCAGTCTAGAATTCCCAGATACCCGTCCAGGTCCTGTCCGTTCCAGATAAGATCTTTCCGAGATCCCGTCCAGTCCAGAAAATCCTTCTCCGACCCTCCGGGGCCAGCAGCTTCACTGCTGGTACGGGATTTTGCGTCCCCGAGGTGCCTTAGCTAAATTGCCGACAATACTACGGACCGCCCGCGTAGTACCGTCTTCTGCATGTCAGAAGAATTCCAGAAAAAGTCCGTAATCCGCAGCCCGTCCGTGAAATGCCAGATGAAGACAATCCTGATGTCTCGTCCGCCGGAATATCTGCAGGTACCCGTGTAAGCACCTGGTGCGCCTGTAAATGAATGAATGTAAATATACATGATTGCCGAATGCGAGTTTAAATGCCGCCCTAGTTAGTGAGAATGCTAGAATGCCAGAATGTTTGCTAGTGCTATCCCGAATGTCATTCTTCCTTTTGGAGCGTGCTCTCTGCCACCGTAAAACCGGATAATGACAGGAGATCGTAGACGAATAGTCGAAGCTCGAAGGAGAGAATGTGTTTTCCGTACCAGAATACCGTCCAGAGAGCGTATTTTAGAATGCGTCCCAGAGCGATCCTGCGCACCGTTTTTTTTGAAATTGTATGCTGGTCTCCGCAGCCTCTACAATTTCCCGAGTAATTGTGTGAGAATGTATGAGTATAGGTTATCCTGAAACCTAGATGTTTCACACGCTGAGAGAATCCCGGAATACTTGAAGGTCGAAACCGCGACTGTACCGGCTCCAGTATTTAAATGTTGAAAGTTTGAACGTTGGCCGAATTGCAAACTGAAACCGCAGTTTTGCAACCGCCTGCAACATAAGTTTGTGTGCACTCCTTGAATGTGGCATTTCGCCCCAGTGCCTGTAAGAAGCGCGCGTTCACTCCGTCGAGTGCACATTTTTGTGCAATAGAATGCACCCCGTGAAATGGCATCCAGGCCATTACCAGAAACATTTTTGTGCAATAGAATGCACCCCGTGAAATGGCATCCAGGCCATTACCAGAAATATTTTTGTGCAATAGAATGCACCCCATGAACTGGCACCCAGGCCATTACTAGGAAAACATTATTCCTGAATGAATGATATCCTGTAGGACCTGTAGGTCGAAACCGCGACGCCGCCGTGTCCTGAAGAGTGCATGTGCATCGCATATGTATGTTCCTCCGCCGACAGAATATAGGTTGAAACCGCAACCTCTGTATTCGACTAGGCCATTATTGAGAGTAAAAAATTGTACTCATCCTGTATATAGTTTCGAAAGAAACCCCCGTTAAAATTGTACTCATCCTGTATATAGTTTCTAAAGATTACAATTTTACTCAGCCTGTATATAGTTCCCGATTATCCCCCAGTTTGAATGTTTTCTGTGTCCGGTCTCAATAATCACGAGATCTCCAGGTGATCTCTGCATTGTTTTGAGAACCCCCTTGAAGGAGGTGCCCACCGAATTCCCGTTTCCTCCGAAGGGACCGGCATATGTAACGCTAGCTCCCGTTTGAATCCGATTAATTCAATATTAAATAATATTTGCTGATTTAAACGTCGCCGACCTCTAGCGTTATCAAGAACCCGGCGTGTCCCAGCAAGATAAGATAGCGCAGCCCGTGAAAACAGCGCAAACAAAAGTATGACGCGCGCCGTTTCTCCCCACCTATCAGCATTTCAAAGCATATAAAAGGGCTTGCAGAAGAGATTCCCCAGAGATTTCCCAGAGATACCTAATACTCCTCCAGCAAACACCTAGTCCCCGGTCCTTCATCCTGCCCTGTCCAGAGAGTCCCTCCACCAAGCCGTCCTGAGACTGAGTTTAATTCAGTGGTTCTTTGTGAACGCCTGGAACGCCAGCTAATTAATCCTGAAAATCCCCGACAGCTGAGTTTAATTCAGTGGTTCTTTGCGAACGCCTGGAACGCCAGCTAATTAATCCTGAAAATCCCTGACAGCTGAGTTTAATTCAGTGGTTCTTTGTGAACGCCTGGAACGCCAGCTAATTAACCCTGGAACGCCCGCTAATTAATCCTGAAAATCTCCTACGCCGAAACCCGCTGGTCAAATAGCAATTAACGTAATGTCAAAATCCCAGCTCCCTTGTATTTTAAATTCACCGCCGTGCTATTCAAGCAGAATTAAAAGCTTCAAGCTACCTAATTAGAATTTACCTGAATTAACCCCTGAGAATTGTAGCGTCCGACTTGCTTGGGAACTCTGCGGACCGCACTGATAGCGTCGCCAAAGAGCTCTCCTGCAGGTGTCGAGGATTGATAACCTCAAAAGTCACGCCGAGCCGGAGCTTCGTTCCTCAAACGAAGTCCCGTCGTGCGGCGAATTCCGCGGAGTATTTCACCACCGAACTATAGTTACACGTATAGGGTGAAAACCCGCATTAGCAGTTTTAATTGTTATTTGTTTACAGAAACCCGAATCTGCAGTTCGGCGAAATTTGACAGGCTGCCCGGTATTGCATTCAGCGCGCAGCTCGTCCCGAAGAGCTACGAAGTTGCAGTCCGGCCGATCACGACGTCTTCAAGCGAATTGCGTCCCCGAGGTCACGCCCGCTACAACCAGGAAGCTGCTTCCGTCCGCAGAATCCGCCCGCTACAACCAGAAAGCCGCGTTTTTATACGATAACTAATTTTGAGTAATTTACATCTCGTTTAATTAATTACACGAACAATTTACTAATGTATCATAGATAAACATAATAAATGTCATACAGGATACTCCGTTAGTGTGTTTTGCTTATTTATGGTATATCTGAGCTTGCGATCGAACCCTATCTCCGAAATATGAGCTAACCCGTGGTAGATAAATAGTACAACCCCTATAAGCGGGGGTGGATGTTACAACATATATACAAGAACATATATACAAGAAAATTTACAAGGCGTCGGGATCATCGGAGGTTGAGGGGAACGTTTTCTAAGAGGTCCTGGAACTCCTCGGGAAGATCTTCGGCGTCGCCGAGAAGGATGGAGGGGGGAAACCTCTTCTTCGTCCTGGGTCTCCTGGTTTGGAATGCTGGGGTCCTGAGGATGGTGACCGTGTGCTGATGGTCCTGTTCAATCGCTCGTTGCACGAATCGACCTCGGAGTTCGGAGAGTCTGCCGTCTATAGGGGGGATGCCAGCAAGGTCGCAAACCTCCTGAGAGGGATGAAACCAGTTCAGGTGCAGCATCTTCCTGGCGACGGCCCTCTCCTTTGCCCTTGGCCTCTTCATGCTGGAGCGACGTAGAGCGCTGAAACAGATAAAGCGGGAATCAATAATGGGCCCAATAAATGTCTTGTAGGTGTGGATGAGGGTGCGAGGGTGGTAGCCTCAAAAGCTGCCTCGGAGTACGGAGAGAATGGCACTCCTTCTCTGAATAGAGTCGAGGCATCTTTGAAGCTCGGGGAGCCAGCTCAGGGTGGAAGTGAAATGGACCCCCAGGTAGATGACTGAAGTGCAGAGCTCTAGCCTAGAGTTCCATAATGTCAAGGCGACGTTGTTGGGGTCCAGTGATGGAGACGGAAGGAGCGCTTTTATTAGATACGTGAAGCCATAGAAATAGAAAAACATCCAAATAATATTAACAGGGAAGATGGCTTTAAGCTTAGTAAAACGTGGACCCCTGTGATACACAATCTAAAGCATTACAACCATTGTGCGTCATAGGGCCACGCCCCACGGATTACGTTGCACTCGGATGACCAACCAGCGTTACGCCACTCCGCGCGCCTGGCACAGAGGACTATAAATAGCTGCACACCGACCTTCGGTTCTTAGTGCGACTTTCACTCTGATGATGCAAGCTGCAAAGACTGCGAAACGTTAGTGAATATGGATGCACAAACAGCAAAACGGCCAAATCTGCCTAAGTATCCTCGTTCTCAAGATACTCAAACAACACGAGCCGCCAAAGAGCATGGCCATCGAGCGGGTTTTTGCTCGACTTCACAAGGTGCAAGGCACATTAAGCTAAAAATGCTGGGTGTTCATATACAAATACTACGCGGTCTAAGCCGAAATTCTATGCTAAGGAGAATAATTCGAGTAACCGCGAAAGCATCAAACAGTACATAGTACGTATTCGTTCGAAAATGCAAAATCTAATTCTTAACCCCATTTTCAAATCCAACACTAAAACATTCAATTCTCAATAAAATTAAAAACGGAAAACACAAACAAAGGAGAAAGCGGAAAGTAGAAACAGATTAATTAGAAATAGTCTTTAGCGGGAGGGTATTACAATGATTAATAATTTTGATATGCTTTCAACGTCACTTTTTGTATTTATTAACCAATACGTACCTTGAAAAACACTGCTGGAGCCTATGGTTTGAAAATATCACAAATTCATTAAAACCCCTCGCCACACAAATATTGACGTATTATATAAAACAACTTAGATATTTTAACGCTGTAATTCATATTAGTTACAGAGGTTGAGTCCTCCAAAGCTATTTATATACAGTCATATTGTAAATTATTGTAAAACAACTGTGTATAGCATAAGAAAGTGCTGATCCGGTTCAAATAAATTTAAAAAAAAATATTTAACAACTGCTAAATACGTATTTCGACAGCCACGCTGTCATCATCGGTAGCTACGAAGTTACATTGACCGTCAACCATGTTCATTGGCCCTCGGTCACGTGCTCCGGGTCAGACAGTATAAATACATGTAAAATGCGCGGACATCGCCCTCAGAGTCACCGTCTACGTCACTTGAGTGTGTTGCGTGCTACAGTGCTTATTCTGTGATAGTTTTCTGTGATTTTCGGCCTTTAGTGCGCGCAAGAGTGAGGGACGCCTTACTCGCCGCTGCTATTGGCCATTTGTGCCGTTGTTAAACACTATTCAGTGTTACTAATTTAAATTTTGTTTCAGCTCTCTCCATCCATTCTGTTGCCGGTGCGTGTGAGTTAAATATACGACCTTCTATCAAGAGTTCTGTGAGGCTCTCCATCTATTCTGCAGTCGGTACGTGTGGTGCAATACCTTAATCAAGTGTTTTTTAGAAGTTCTTCCTCCCCCTCTCACGCTTGCACCGTGCAGCGTAGACGGGGGCCCGACTGCTAAGATGGCGCCCACACGTCCTGCCCAGCCGAAAGCATCATCTTCAACATCCCAGCCGAAGCCTCCGACCACTGCTAGCCTCCAGAAGAGTTCACCGCCCGATGCAGCACCCAAGAAGAAGATCGTTAAGCTTCCACCCACCGCCTCACAGCGAGCCCCACCTACCTATGCCGACACCATTGCATTACGACGCACCCGTTCCACTATTTCCATCATCAACGAGGATTCCAGGTCTCCGGTTTCCTCTCCTGTCGAAACTATTGCATCTCCTCCTGCCCCGATCGATGACGATTCCCAGCCTGACTCCAACCCCTGGACTGTCGCCTCCAGCAGGCGTCGCACCAGCTCCACTTCGTCAAATAACTCCATTGGCTCAACATCCATTAAAACCCGCCTTATCTCTGGTCTCCCGAAGAATGCCTCAACTCCTAAAGGCCTTGAATCCGAACTCAAAAAAATTCCTGGGCTTATCATCACTTCGATCTCCGTTTTCAACAACGGCACTGCACGTGTCAGCTCTCCCTGCCCCGACCTCGAAACGAAACTTCAGTCGCTTTCCTATCACGTCGGCCGTCCCTTAAGAATTTTATCACACTCCGGCCCAGATCGCCGCAACATCGCCCCCCGTCTTCCTACTTTCTCTTGCGTCCTGCGAGGAGTAGAGTTAGACGTCTCCGCCGAAGACGTAAAGGAAGCCCTCCGCCATGCTGGCCTTGAGTTCAACAACACCTGGCGCATCCGTTCCAAGGCCACTGACCAAGAAACCAGGTTATTCAGAATCGTCACCAGCTCGCAATCCACCTTGGACACTCTTCTCTCCAGCGGGTTACGAATGTTTCACCATTCTTACTCCGCAGAACCCTCCAACCCTCCTAAGCCTCAACCAGTCCAATGTGGCCGATGCCTCAAATTCGACCACGTAACCTCCAGCTGCCAAGAGAGGAAGTCTGTTTGTGGAGTCTGTGGTGGGGATCACAACACTTCCTCCTGCAAACCCCATGCCACGCCCAAGTGCGGAAACTGCAACGGCGACCACGTTGCCTTTTCCGCGAAATGCCCCAATCGCCCTACTGAGGCCGCAACGGCCGACTCCGCCGCTCCCCTGAAGACGGCTGATGCCCCCCTCCCTGAGGATTTCTCCAAGGCTGATGATCCCACTGTTCAAAGAATCATCCGCTTCTTTATGAACACTCTCGTCAACCTATTCCCAGACCTGCGTGGTCGAATTCCGCACGTCTTGAAGCCTCTCATCTTCCAATTCTTTGGCCTGCAGTTTGCGGCCTCTTATGCGGGCAACTGGCTGCACGTATCCTTGGTGTAAACTGCTTCTTCTCCTTGTCCACCTCTCACGTCGATTTCACTTATGGATCTACAAATCGCTACGATTAACACCAACGGCTGGACCAGGAAACGTCCTCTTATCGAGAACCTGGTTCAAGCCGAGAACATTCACGTCCTCTCCGTCACAGAGACCCATTTGAAGCCCACACAATCCCTAACTCTTCCCAGATTTCAAATCTTTCGCAAAGATGGCCCCAGAGGAAGAGCAGGCGTCGCTCTTGCCATCGATGATCGTCTTCCATCTTCTTCTCTAGATCTTCCAGAGGAATTTTCAGATCTTCATTGTTGCGCGGCGACTCTTCACACGCCGTTAGGCCCTATCCACATCTTCAGTTTGTACGTTCCCCCTGATGATCCCCTTCCAGAAAACCTTCTCGAATTCGTAGCCGCCCACCGTAGATCCATTATCATGGGAGATTTTAACGCCAGAAACACTGCTTTCGGCGACATCGCCACGAATATCAAAGGGGCCGAACTTGCCAATTGTCTTCTACTTCTAGACCTCTTCCGAATTCCCAACCAAGCTCCGACATTTATTTCCCATCTCGGATGTTCCATAATCGATCATATCATCGTCACTGATCGACTGGCCCCACACTTCACTGCTGACGCCTTTACTGGCACTCCTGTCACCAGCGACCACCTCCCTCTCGTAGCAGACATCATGGCTTCTCCACCACCTCGCCAGGGTTTCAGAACCATTCGGGACTGGAACAACGCTCGCTGGGATGACTTTCGGGAGTTTCTAGAAGATCGCCTCCAAAACATCCCCTCTCCCACCAACACCCAAGAAGTTGACGCCACTGTCGACCTTCTCTCCACTACTATCCAAGAGGCTGTTCATCAATCGGTCCCTACCAAGGCTATCAACATCAGCCGTCCACCTCTTCCACCTCAAGTCATCGCCCTCATCCGCGAAAAGCGGCGCCTTTATCGGCTTTTTACTCGTACCAGAGATCCCCAAATCAAGACCCAATGGAATCGCCTCAACGCCATCGTTCGTCTCCAAACGACCAGATTTCGGGAACAGCGTTGGAGGACAATCTGCTCTGGCCTCGACTATCGTGAGGGGGCGAGATTCTGGAGGAAGCTGAAAGGCCTCACGGGGCAGCGACGCTCTTCTGGGGTTCCGCTTCACCATGGTGGCGAGGTTGTGGTAGACCCTCAGCGACAGTCCGAAATCTTTGCCGACACCTTGGAACAGGTTCATCAAGTTCCGAACGACCCCAACTTCTCTCAGGCGAACTATGTCCAAGTTCATCAAACCCTTGCTGGCAATCCCAGTATTCGCCCGCTTCGTCTCATTCCTCCAGCCCAGGCCATTCCTGACATCAACCTTCTTCTTCCCATTGAGGAGCAGGAAGTCCTCGACGCCCTGGCCTCTGGAAAGAACACCGCCCCCGGGAACGACGGGCTCACCCGCCGAACTCTTCGCCAACTTCCCGCTGTAGCTATCACCCTCCTGACTTTGCTTTTCAACTGCTGCCTCCGTTCCGGCCACTTTCCTTTGGCTTGGAAAACAGCCAATGTGGTGATGCTACCGAAGCCCCGCAAGGATCCTAACCTTCCCTCATCTTATCGCCCAATCGCCCTTCTCAATGTTCTGGGCAAAACTTTCGAAAAGATCCTCGCTTCCAGGCTTCGACAATTTCTAGAGGCTCACAACGTCATTCCCGACTTCCAATATGGTTTTCGCCCTCAACGAAGCACCACCAACCTTCTGCTTCAGCTCCAAACCGACGCCACTCTCGCCATTAATTCCGGTCAATGCCTTCTCGCCGTCATGCTGGACATTGAGAGAGCTTTTGACTCAGTCTGGCATGCCGGTCTGCTGAAAAAGCTTTTGGACTTTCACGTCCATCCTTTCTTTGTCCGTATCATTAACAGTTACTTATCCTTCCGCCAACACCAGGTTACAGTCCGCGGAAAAACCTCAAGGTCGTTCTCCCCAAGAGCCGGTGTTCCTCAGGGCTCGATTCTCGCCCCTCTACTCTTCATCACTTTTTGCGCCGACATTCCACTTCCGCCCAACCCAAGAGTCCAACTTTTTCAGTACGCAGATGACACCGCCATCTGGGTCAAGGCCATCAGCAGCGCCCGCGCCACCAACCTTCTGTCCCCGTCACTTCTGATCCTCGAACGCTGGTTTCAGCGCTGGAGAATCAAACCCAATCCAAACAAAACCCAGGCCATCATGTTTAAAAACCCACGTCACCACAGCAGACCTTCACTGGACCCCAACAACGTCGTCTTGACATTATGGAACTCTAGACTAGAGCTCTCCACTTCAGTCATCTATCTGGGGGTTCATTTTACTTCCACCCTGAACTGGCTCCCCGAGCTTCAAAGATGCCTCGACTCTATTCAGAGAAGGAGTGCCATTCTCTCCGTACTCCGAGGCAGCTTTGGAGGCTGCCATCCTCGCACCCTCATCCACACCTACAAGACATTTATTCGACCTATTATTGATTATCGCTTTATCTGTTTTAGCGCTCTACCTCGCGACAGCGTGAAGAGGCTAAGGGCAAAGGAAAGGGCCGTCGCCAGGAAGATGCTGCACCTGAACTGGTTTCATCCCTCTCAGGAGGTTTGCGACCTTGCTGGCATCCCCCCTATAGACGGCAGACTCTCCGAACTTCGAGGCCGATTCGTGCAACGAGCGATAGAGCAGGACCACCAGCACACCGTCACCATCCTCAGGACCCCAGCATTCCAAACCAGGAGACTCAGGACGAAGAAGAGGTTTCCCCCCGCCATCCTTCTCGGCGACGCTGAAGATCTTCCCGAGGACTTCCAGGACCTCTTAGAAAACGTTCCCCTCAACCTCCGATGATTCAGATGTCTCTGTAAATTTTCCTGTATAAGTTGTTCTTGAATATATGTCAATCCAATATCTTAAGACCAAATCCTGTAAAATAAAATATCTTAAGTTTAAATTTAATTTTGTAAGCAAGTATATCTTAAGTCAAAACCAAATATTGTAATGAAATATCTTAAGCTAAAAACTAAAATGAAATGTTTTTTTTTTTTTTAAGCCCAAATAATTTGTACAAAGCCGAAGAGGGGTAGTCCCCTAAACGGTAGTAGGTTAGGTTTAATATAATTTCTTGTATAGACCTAGCTGAATAAACTTTGAAAATTGAATTGAATTGCGGACATCGCCCACTTCCATTTGTGATTTCGTCACGAGTACATCGTTGCCTTTTTGCTGTGTTTTTCGTAGTTACCGATGATGACTGCGTGACTGTCGAAATAGGTATTTAGCAAATATTTGTGTGGTGACGGGTTTTAACGAATTTGTAATAAGTACCTTATATTTAATGTGGGTTGTTTGATGCTTTATATTCATTTCCACGAAGAGTGTATAAAAGTAAACAAATATTACACAGAAGCTTAAAAAATTAAAACGAGATTTGGATGGTCCACCTATATCAATGTATTATCTTTAATGGTAATTTTCAACTTATTAATATAGCGGTATGTAAAGTTTCAAATAAACAAAAAAAGATTTTTTCTAAAATCTAGCAGCAAAATTTGTACTTAATTTAATCTTTTCTCACAGTTATTGCAGCCCTGTTGTTGGAAATATAATCTGACAATAGCTATTTACGTCTAGAAGGCCGGAAGGGTAAAATTACGCCAGCAGCCAAAATTTGAGGACCAACGGAGGAATGCCTTTATTTGGCTAAGGGCGTAATCTACTTCCGGCCTGAGGTACGTACAACGTTTTAAGCACAACTGCGTGGAACAAACACTTAGAATAAATTTAAGGTTTTTAATGCCAAAAATTGCTACCACAGTTAAGGTGCCGGGCGGTAAAGTAATTTGAGGGCAGCAAAGTTACTTTATTTCATTTTGGAACCATAATCTTGTTTATTGGCCCTCGATAGAGGGCGTAAAATGGCTTTTATAGCCCTAGGACCTATAAAGTTGCTAAGCAGTATAAAAAGCACCAACAATGTAGTATAGCTACACCAACAATCTGCATAGAAGCCATAGCACAACAGAAATGCACAGCGCCAGCACAACGACGACGCAGTAGTCTGTAGCCAAAATACTGAATCCTTGAATTTTATCCATTTTGAGGACTAAAATGAAATAAAACGTTGTATGTACCACGTGCCTAATCACGCTTATAGCTCTTGGGAAATTTAAAGCTCTCCGCTTAGCGTCGAGCTTTAAATATTCCCTCGTGTTATAATCTATTGATTACGCCCTTAATACATAAATAACTATTACAGCCCGCGTTTTTATTTTACCGCCCGAAAATTACTTTACCGCCCGCCGGGCCTAAAGTTGTACTTGCGGTCGTGGTAACTAAGATGTAAACTTTCATTTTCGGCCCGGTTGTGCGTAAAATTTTAAAATGATAGCCTAATCTATTTCGAATATTTTGACTAGCAATTTTCTAGTCATATACGGAGTGTTTCATAACGTACGGAGGAGACTAAAAAGGTAGCTAGAAGGGATCAAAATTAAGTTATTTTCTTAAACTTCTGACCAAAACCCAATAACGTAAAAATATCAGCAATTTAAAGTTCTTGTTAATTAATGCCCACTTATTGAATACCGCTTGAATTAATTAGCATTATTTCCTTCATATCCATACTATTGCGTAATCACCATGGTTTCTGCGAGTTTAATAATGACAAAAATTCAAACGTTAAAATTTAACCGCTGTTAAAAATGTGTCAAAATTAAATCGCTTGTGAATAATTTTAACATAATTATATGCTTCACCAACTGAAATGTGTCTATTTATTTAGGAAATAATTACGCCGAACATCCCGCGTGCATGTAAACTAGCCTGGATACATTTTGACGATTTTCTTTCAAAATGTTTTGCTAAGTTTCATTAGAATACCTCTAGGCGTTTTCCAGATTTTTGAAAAAATTAACTTTGTTTAGACTACAACATCCTGTATCTTGAAAACGAAGCCGTGTAGGTCCCACGTTTATATGAACTTTTATGCCTGGTTTTCATCGCTGAATCTATATCTAAATTTACGGAACACCTTTATACTGGACACCCTGTATATGTTTTATTTCATTTTGACGAAATATTAAATAAAAAAATTAAAAATATTAAATTCAGGATATAAGTTTGCCTATTCATCTTCGATTTGATATAAATGTTAGTAATTATATATTACACACTACAAAGAGAAGGAATAATTGAATGTAAATATTTGTAGAAATAATAAAAATACGTTGTTCTTAATTGAAACCTTTTTAATTCACTATTGAATTAAATCGCTAAAATTTCACTTGTGAATAATTGACTGCTTATGGAGGTTGTTATGGAATGTCACTTTAAACTGTCAAAATTGAATAAATGAATTAACACTCAAACAGAATCTACTACTACTTGTTTTTTAGTTATTATTAAATAGTCAGCGGTTCTCCATCAGTGAACACCAATTTTTAAGCAGTTAAAAGAAAAATTTAAATAGCCGTGATTTTTATGTTATTTTTTATTAATATTTTTAACTCAACATTGTTTAGTTAACTCTCACAGATCACATACTTGATCTTAAAACGTAAATTACTACCTCAGTTTGTAGCGAATATTCGTGGATTTATTCAACTGTAAGTTGCTGTAACTTTCTTGATATTGGGTTTTGGTCAGAAGTTTATTAAGAAAATAACTTTATTTTGGTCCCCTCCAGCTACCCTTTCAGTCTGCACCGTACGTTATGAAAACCCTGTATAATTGTACTAAAAGATTAATTTTTAATTTGAAATTTTGAAAAATTTAGTTGCTGATTTATTTCAAATTTGTTAAATTTTTAAAGCTACACTACCACCGTTTCGCAAAAAAATTAAAATTGTATGTTAGGTTCTATTCAGGGTGACTCATAATTATGTGTAAAACATTTACCAAAGCTTCTTTAGGCCAAAACAAAGCAATTAACCTAATTAATACACCTTAGTACCAAAATGCTCCCTTAAAAAGATACAGGGTGTTAATGAAAAAAACGTATTTCTATTTGTGACTATAACTTGGAAAGTAATTAGCTAATTAGTTTGATTAATCAACACTATAGTCTGATAACCAATGAAATTGGTCAATTTGTAAGAAACGGAAAATTAAAACTGATTGTATTTGAAAACACCTAATGTCGATGTCGCAGTGATTTCACGTGATCACGATTGGTTTTAATGAATTCAATTTAGTGAGTAGCCTTGTGCATGTGAAGTGTGCAAATCGGTGTCGTTCTAAAAATGAATAATAATCGTTTTAGAAGCTCCAGTATTGAATTATTAGTGGAAAAAGTTCAAAAACTTTGCCGTCGAACACAGTAAAATTGGAGTCATATATTTATCTACTCCAGTGGGATACGTAACTCATTACGTCACTCATTTGACACTATTTCCGTTAGGTGATGAAGCACCACTCAACTATGTAATGACTTCATTACCTAACTGAGTGTTGTAATAGCTTCATTACCTAACTGTAATAGAGTCAAATGAATGACATAATGACATTTACCTACTAAAATATTTTTGAAAATGACAGATCTGAGATTTCTTTTTATGCACTTTTCTCAATATTAGGCAGTTTTAGATAAAATTTTGTACAATACATGTGTGATAATGTATCATTAATGTACTTGTGTGATTACACACAGTATATTAATGATGCTCTTATCCCACTGGTATAGTAAATAACGATTATATTGTCGAATTAACTTTACAAATACCAGTCCAGGTAATTTTTTTAAGAGATTTTTTTTGTTTACATAAAAATTATTGCAAATTTATATGAACAGAAACTGCTTAAATTCCACTCCACCTGCGGTCTCGCGGAATTTTTAACACAGCTTTGGTTTCGAGAAATTTAAACGTAATAATTTGCATGTGAACGAAAAAATATCAAAAAATGTTCACCTTTTTTGGTATTACCTTTGAAAATACATTATTATAAACACAAAACAATAACTAAAAAATAGAAAACTATAGCAAATTTATAAGATGCTCCCCTCCAGCCACAATACAAGCATGGCAGCGTCGTACTAACGATTCATACACTTGCTGAATATTATAGTTTTCACGAATTTCACTAGCAGGTTCGAAAATTCTTTGCTGCAAGTGCTCCCTCGTGTTAATTACCTCACGGCAAAGCAGCTGTTTAAAAAAACCATAAAAATTAATTCAGTGGATTGAAGTCGGGACACCATAGCGGCCATCGCACAGGACGAAACCGGCCAATGCATCTGCTGTTCAAACAGTCATTTAACCATTCTGTAACGATTCTGCCATTGTGAGGAGGTGCACTGTCTTGTTGGAAGAACATCTGTTGTCTAATGTTTAAAGGGATGTCTTCAACTATATCATGCTGCTGGTGTTCAAGAAAGTCTTGATAACCATTTTGCATCGATGTGATTATCGAGTTCTTGCAGCTCGAGTAAAGAACCATTGCAGATTCGTCCCCATACATTGACCGAAAATCGTTGCTGGAACCTTCTACTCCTTGTTACATGAGGGTTCTTTAACGAATAATGGTGCAGGTTTCGAAAGTTAGAATTCCGTTCTTGGTAAAAATGGTTTCATCGGTGCATAAAATAGATGACATAAAATTGGGGTACTTATCCTTTCAAGAAGCCACCGACAAAAACTACATTTTGCTCGGCATCCCCACGATGAAGAGCTTGAACACACGTATAATGATAAGGGTGTAGTTCCTCTCTACGCAGAGTTGGCGAAACAAAACTTTGTGAAAGTCTACTTGTAGTAGGATTGTTTAAATTCGATCTAATTACAGCTTCCTCTTGCATTACATTTTCCCGTTGCGGTGCATCAGCCACACCCAGTCTTCGAAAGGCTGAAGTCGACTGTAGCCGTTCCTGCGTAAAGCGTCTTCCCCATGTGATGATTTCAATCGAGAAGACGATTACCACCTTAGTAACGCATGGAAGGTATCTCTGAAAAATCAATCAAACTATAAACAAATTTCACGTTAGTAACCAAGCGGAAAAACGACAAGCAAGAGAAGAAGGCACCAACATCAGTCTTTAGAAATTTTCTGAAGAAGCTGACAGCATGAGCAGCGAAACCATTAATTTAGATGTAGACGTAAATACACATCAAATACCGAACGAACATGTTCGTACTTGTCTCAATATCGTGTGATCGAAAAGTTTTATTATCCTGCAGAAGGCGTGGAATTATTTTGTTAAAAATGTATGTTGGCAAGCATTTTAAATCTGCCAGTTTAAGATTATATCAGTAATGTCATTTTAACAAATACAAACATTTTTGTTGAATACATAAAAATGTTTATAACAAAAACAGCTACGGCTGTTCAAAGTAATTTCTTCCATTTTCCATACACAGGACCACTTTGTGTTCAGTATTAAACATTCTGTCAAAGTTAAATGATTCTGTCAAAATTGGATCGGTTATATTATTAAGTAAAGTACGTTTTTTTCCTATAAAAATTTTCAATGTCAAGATAAAATTGGTAAAACTGCATTTTTATAATTATTAGAAAATTTCTTTTCGTCAGGTTTTTTCCGTAAACGACTTGTGTCATTTTGACATTTAAAATTAAATTGTCAGCTTTTCTATTTTAAAACTGAATACGCGTAAAAACGGAATCTTTTAAAATTAAATGTAAAAAAAGCATTTCTGAAGTGTGCAGAGGAACTGTTGGATCTGCATCCTAACACAGCAAAAGAAGACGTTTACGAAACATTAGCAAAAGCTTTTGATGTACATAGAACTTTAATGCCAGATTTTAAATTTCCCACCAATTTTTAGTTCTATAAAGTTACTAAACCAAATGTTACCAACATATATTTTTTAAAGGAATCCAAGTTATGCCAACATAAACCCTAAATTCTTTGACCTTGAAAATTTTTATAGGAAAAAAACGTACTTTAGTACCTTTACTCATAACTACATACACACACGATCATTGAAAATTAACAGGGTTATACAACACATGTTACACATTTGAAACAATGTTATTAGAAGGTTACTATAATTGTGTTATCCGAAAAGTACTTCATCTAATGCATACGGTCTCATAAAAGTAGCCCGATATTACTGAAATTTTGCATGGGGCCATAATGTTGGTTGCATAGCCCTGTTCATTTTCAATGATTGTTTGTGTACATTACATTTTAAAAAAATCCACAGTTCTCTAAAGCAGCGTTTCTCAAACTGTAGACATCGGCGGACCTCTTACTTGCCTAAAAAAATTCGAGGACCCCCATGCAATTTTATCGACTATAGACAGAGTATGACTTATGTACCCCTGTGACCTTGAAAAAAGTTTACTTTGCTGCTACATTAGGTGTAGGTACTAAAATTAAATAATATTTGAAAGATCTATATTTTTAATATTAAACTAAGGCTAGTACCTATTAAAACACTTACAAAATTAATAGAATATATAGTATCAATGCAGGCGTACAATAATAATAATAATAATATAATGTTAATTCTCAATCATACACAATAATAACTATCGAGAGATAAAAAAAAACTGTTCCTCAGCGGGCTGTGGAAATTCAACGTACGAATAATATGTTGGTGACACTGTACGTCAATGTCAAATTCGAGGTTAGCAGGTTAGGATTTGCGTCATTTTGTGTCATAACTGACGGAAAACCTAACCTGGTAACGTCGAATTTGACATTGACGTACAGTGTCACCAACATATTATTCGTACGTTGAATTTCCACAGCCCGCTGAGGAACAGGTTTTTTTGGATCTCTCGATATTTATTGTTAATGCGACGGATGGTGTTGTTTTACAGAGAGAATATTTCACGAATAAAATACGAAAAGTTTCTTTATTTACATTAGCTTTTTGACAATGATAATAACTTAACAAGAATTATAACATATAACATAATTATTATTATTAAAGAATGCCATGTAATACCCACATTACTTACTTATTTAAAAAAACGGGAATATTGCTGAAATAGTATTATTTTGCATTAAATGTTTGGCAATTTATCGTACAATTTTGAAATATAATGGTAGGTTTTGCATTTTCATTACTATCACCTAGCTCGTTAGCTACAGGCAATACGTTTGATGCGTTACTTGTTGACGCCGTCGTTGGTGTTTCTTGTACTATAGTAGTCTTTGTTGCACGTAACTCACTGACTAGTTGCAAGTGGTGTTCGTCATCCATTTGTAAGTAGGGCCTTATTGAGGAGGTACTAGAATGTCCTGTTAATTGAATTAACTGCTGTTCACCTACACCTTTTTTTGCCAGTTGAGAAACTTCTGACGATCTAAAAATTAAAATATTTCGTCAGTAATTAGATATTAGTAAAAAATACGACATGCATTACCTTTTTGAGTGGTTCGCAATCTTTCTATTTGTATCATCTAGTCCAATTTTTCCGCAGCCGTTTTCGTGCATTTTGAAATTTCATTTTTTTCCACAGGCATATTTTTATACCAATATGAATTTTTGTAGTTTGAGTTGGGAGTTAAAAACATTCTATCGGTAGTTATATTGGATGTTCTTTTTTCCATTAACTTTTTAAACAATCTAACTGGACATTTTTCTGGGTGGTTTACGTTTGCAGTTAGCCATTTATTTTGCTAGCACTTTTTGTCCCCTCCTTGGCAAGTTTTCGTAAATAACGGGTTATAAATAATCCGATTGGAACAACTACCATCATTTTTTCTCTCCTCTTGAAAAAACCACGTCATACAATTCGTCGCTTCCCCTCCACGCCAGGCAAGCTCGTATGAAACAACATGGTAAAATTTTTGTTGGAGACCATTTGGGATGTTCTCGTCACAAGAATCTATTATTTGGTTAAGCTCATCCATTCTTAGAACATCGGAACTTCTCTTTATTTTTTCAACACGCAACTGTAAATTCTTTCTTAAAGCACTTTTAGCATCACGGGCTTTTTTAAACTCGATATCTTCAAAGGAGTTAAATTTCACACCGTGTTCTTCAAAGTATTTTCTTTGGAGCATTTTCGCAACAGTGTTCCAAATGGTTTTTACACTATATTCTTTATAATCTTCACCATTCGTTTTTTTCATATTAAAGCCAAAATCACATAAAATATTGGCTAATTCAGTCACTGGTGTCGTAGGCAACAGTACATACTTTTTCTCGACGCAAAAACTCATAAAAACTCTCCACAAACACTCTTGGTTCTTCTTCGTGTATTCGGACTTTTTATTTTCGATTTCTTCGTTGATTTGTTGCACACTCATATTCCCAAAACGACTCATTGTTGTATACGACGAAGCGTTGACAGGATGGAGCGCTGATGACTGACGCGGACGGTTAAACAAACAAAACAAACAGCAAATTTTTCGTCGTCCACGGCAGACACGATTTTTCGATCTTTTTTTACTACTAATTTTGACATGCTACCATAAATATTGATGTAACAATGAAATAAACGTACAAAATCTAAGTAAACTTCACTTAAAAGGCGTACCGCAGCTTTTCCATGCTATAATTGACTGCGGCGTAAGTAATTAATGTAAAATTTGTTTATATAAAGGATACGCATTGTTACTTGGCAAGACGCGATAAATTCCCTTGGGACTTTATCGCTGCGATAATTTCCCTTGGGAAATTGTCACTTATAAAGCCATGTGATTGGTTGATTTTCTAGAATAGAGCCACATCATTGGATACAAGTATGATGAGTGAAATAATCGTATGTAAAATCACAAGAGACGATAATTTTATCGATAAATTTTTCGAAAGCACTATTTTGCTTAGAAAGATTACGAGTGTAAATCGATCTCTTTATTTTCTGATAAAACCCCGAGAGCGAAGCTCGAGGGATTTTATCTTTGAAAATAAAGAGGGCAATTTAGACGAGTAATCTTGCTTAAGGCAAAACGTGCTTAAGAACAAATTTATCAAGAAAAAATTACGTCGCGTGTGGTTTTTGTTGATTAGAAATGTTTGGCTCAAAAGTAGAAAGCTTTAATCGTAGTTCTGGTTCTACATTTTTAAGCAATGTCTGTATTTTTATTTTATTTATACAATTGTAGAGAACGCTCGTTCACATAAATACGTCGTACAAAATGGCATTAAATGCGCCAAAGCTTTTTTTGCACGATAGAACGATTTTACTTAGTTACCGCGTTTGTTGAGAACTCAGTAAGTTATGCTTACCGTTCTAGAACGGTAAGTAAAAATTCGAGGTTAGCAGGTTAAGTTTTGTGTCAGTTTTGACACAGACTGACGCAAAACCTAACTTGCTAACCTCGAATTTGACATAACTTACACTGCCACCAACATATTATTCTGACGTGTCATATTTTACTGATGTGTGAAGAAAAATACATTAATATCGTGCAAAAACGTCATAAGCATCACGAACGTTAAGGAAACACCGATCTCAGACAATTGTCTCCGATCGGTAAAATGTCCTTACCGTTCTTAATACTTAATATACAAATCGCAGTCGTAACCAAAAGTCCGTCGCGTTTTAACATTGACCCAAATTTTAACCACTGATGTGTTCGTTATCGAGTAAGCGCACGTGCAGTTGTTTGGCAAGATGTGTCGAACTTTACCGGCTGGAAAAACATTCCTGAAATGGTTCAGAAATAACCGCGCAAAAAAGTAATTTTTAAATCTGTGTCAGTGTGTTATACGAGTATAAATCTATATTATCTATTCCTATTGATCTATAATAGCTCTATAGCGGACCCCAGTTTGAGAAACGCTGCTTTAAAGAATAACACTTTTCGATCATTTGGTATTTCAGTGTGTATTTGTGCGGTCTGTTCTAAGAAAAAAGTTCAAAAACATGACATGACATTTAAAAAGTTAAAAAAATATACAAAACTTTTTGGGTTACTATAATTTAAGTTATTTTTCCGTTAATCGTTTATTTATGCGTTTCATTAATGTATAGAAAATCGTTTATTAATGACACCTATAATAAATAATTTTTCCGTTCATTGTTTATGGGTTTCGTTAATGCATACAAAATCGTTTAATAGCCCTTATTAATGCATGATTTTTTTATTTTCTAAAATCATTTATATATAATGACACTTATTAATGGATGATCTTCTATTAATAAACGATTTTAGTATTGGAAATCAAAGTCAAAATTTTTAAGTATCACACTTTTGTCATGCAATTAAATTTTCTCCAATTTAATAAGATACAATCAACGAAAAATTATTCTAACTAACTCGTGTGTTAATCGGCGGTTAATAATCTCAACAATTAACGTGTTCGCTGGCGCTCATACGTTAAAATATCTGGATTATTAATCGCTCTCATTAACACACTTGTTTGTTAAAAAACTATTTTTATTTGCTTTTCTATTAATAAATGATGTTTGTAAAATTATGTAATCAAAGGTAACATGAATGTCAAAACATTAATAGTGTCTGATTTTAGTCATGCAATTGAATTAGATTTTTTCAATTTAATAAGATACGATCAACGAAAATAGCTATTTATGCAACAAGTGCTAAAAGTCGACGTTTATGCACGAGACATGAAAATTATGAAACGAAGCCGAAGACTGAGTTTTATAACATGTCTCGTGTATAAACGACTTTTAGCACGCGTTGCATACAATATTTTATCTACGACCTTAATTTTACCGTTATTAATCCATAAATATCGATTTAACAAATGTTTGCATCCGCGACACTTCCAATTTATGTCATAATAAGTAGTAGGTCATGCGCGGGCAAATGTTTGCGAAGCCAGTGCTGTCAAGGTGAGTTACGAAATGTAATTATTAATACTCCACATCTGAGTGTATTCATTACATAACGCTTTAATTATTTTAAAAACACTTTACCTGTAACGCAAGAAGCAACTAGAATAACTTTACAACTTCACTTCCAGTTCGAAATTGTAGTTTTATAACCTCACTTCACTTTTAGCACTACAGCTAAAAGTAAACAGCTGATTTCTTTAACAACGGTAAACTATAAAACGTCACTTTTAGTGAAACAAGCTAGCGCTAAAAGGCCTACTTTTAGTAGTGGTCGTAGATAAAATATTGTAACTAACTCGTGTGTTAATCGGCAATTAATAATCTCAACAATTAATGTGTGAGCACTAGCGAACACGTTAAAATGTCTCGATTACTAATTCCTCTCATTAACACTCTTCTTTGTTAAATAACTATTAACAATCACGCGGCAGTGTGGTACAATCCCTGGAAGGATAAAAAACTTGGAAAAACACTGAGAGAGCGGAAGCTGAAACTTTCTTTCCTAATTAAAACATGCTTTATCTACGTTGATGTCACAATATGATTATTATAACACTAAACACATTGCTACACAGGAGTCCATAATAACTAAGGTCGGGACAGATTTAATGATAATCATTTTCAATAAACTGCTCAGTGGCGTACGCTAAATATTTTTTGAGAAGATCAAAATTTAGTAGATTGTCGTTACTAACATCATCTGTTCTTTGACTATTCAATTTCTAGAGTGATTATAGTGCATACATATACCTGATTGATTTTCATCAAAAATGTTTGCAGTGATTTTTTTTTTCAAAATAACTATTAAAATAACTCCAAGTAATAGCTAATAGTACATAAGTAATTGAATAATTATTCTTATCTATTCCTGTTCAGGGTGGAGCTTGTAATGGACTGTATGAATTTATTTTGGACAAATTACAGGATATGTCTTAGGGGTGCAGGAATTAAAAAGGGTGCAAACCAACGGTCTCGAGCGGTCTCACACGAGATGATGTAGCAAAAGACCTGTCAGTGTTACAATGTTGGTAGATACGTGATTAAAACGCTAGGAATTTTTGTACCTCGTGTTGGTAGAACCTTTTCAAAATTATGGTTGTGTCAATTTTGAATGTCAAAGTTTCTTAATTTGAAATCTTGACAAATTTCTTTTTTTAACATGGAATCATCATCATCATCAATAAACTCGGATAAAAAAAGAAAACCAAGAAATATTTTAAATGCAAAAATGAAGCAAGCGATATTAAATTATGACATATGTGTCCAAATGACAATCATTTTTTTAGTGGAAGAAACGAACTAAAAATCTATGTACCAACATTATTAAAACTAGGGACCCTGCAGAAATGCAATTTATCCCCTAGAAAGTCGACCTTGAAAATTATTATAGAAAAAAATTTACTTTAGCTGTTATTGTGATGACCTATATATCCAAGCTTGCTATACAGTGAATTTATTTTAATGCGCAATGCGGTATTCCCGTGTCCATGAGGACTTGATTGTTACTATTGGTTTCTAAGGGTACGCCACGCCATGTGTAAATGCGTTTATTTTAAAATGCAATATACGAACCGTAATTTTATTGAAAAAGAAGCATTAGAAAGAACAACAGGGCATGTAATAACCCACATACTTGCTGTAAACTCAAATCATTATACCATTTGATAAACAGAATTTCTTCCTCCTTAGAATATATTATGTTTTTACATACTCAATAACGTTTCCATATTGCATTTTAAAATAAACGCATTTATATATTGCGCGTTATAATAAACTCCCTGCATTTACGAACCTTGAGATAGAGGATTTAAAACTCAGTTTTAGAAACACTTATTTGAATTGGAAATTTTTAAATGTCATTATAGCCAGGCTATTTAATCTGCTTTAATAACTTTGCTTATATGTTAGGGTGGTGTATGCAAATCTTTAACAGTACCTAATGACGCAATCGTTGTTGTATTTTTTAATAAGCCTTCGGAAAATCGGATTACAGTTAGCCGTAATAGTTATTGACAACCAGTTTCTTACTTACTAAGAAAATAAAAGTATTAAGAATCATGCCCAAAACCGGGCGGATTCAAGCTGCAACCATATTTACTGGAGTAATTATGGCATTATCTTACTAAATATTGAACAGATAGGTGTGCCCAAATAACCTGCCTTGTGTTATTATTATACCTCTCTAATTTCAAGAAAATAAATAAAATAAAGTTAATATTAGCAATTTTCGACTACATACCTAGTGTTTCACTTAATCTGCGAACATAGGAAAATACCATGGGAAATCGTATATATGCAGATTCCTGCTTGCCGCTGAATTGGTAAGATTGATAGTCGTACTAATCGAAAGAGAAAAATAATGCGCTTAGTTTGATACTACTTTTCTTGAATTTGTTGCTTGTTTAAGACAGATATAGCTTCAAAATTGTAATAAACATTTTGCATTTTATTCATAAAAAACAGACCAGCCACGATCAAATTTGTTTATGCCAAAATAAATGTTACTTTTATAGTAAAATGAGTTAAATACGTGAATTGAAAACTGGCAGAAAATTCAAGCGGCAAGCAAGAATCTGCATATATTCGATTTACTAGTCTATTTCCTTATGTTCGGATCCATTTTTCAGCGTTTTTTCCGTTTTTGGCAGTCTGGAATTATGGGTAATTGAAAAAGCTTTACAATGCAGCAGAATAGACCATAGATATACAAAACTAATAAAATCTATCTACCAACAAGCAACAATGGTTGTTCAACTACACGAAGATACACAACCAATTAAAATAAAACGTGGAGTAAGACAAGGGGACTCTCAATGAGCCCAAAATTATTTATAACAACACAAGAAGATATATTTAAAAACCTTCAATGAGCCCAAAAAGGAGTAAACATCAATGGGAGGATGCTCAACCATCTAAGGTATGCTGACGACGTTGTCGTAATAACCGATAATTTTGAGGACTTGCAGCAAATGTTTGAAGAAATTAAAATTGGATCCGAGAAAGTTGGTTTAAAACTAAATAGACACAAAACTAAAATAATCACAAATCAAGAAGAGAACAGAAATGTTGTAATTGACAATCATATTATAGAATATGTTGATAAATACATATACTTAGGACAGGTGATTAAATGCAACAAATCAAGCCAAGAAGCGGAAATACAGAGACATATACGGTTAGCATGGTCGACATTCGGCAAACAAAGCAAAATACCAAAAAATACCTCTAAAATTAAGAAGTGCGGCCTTCAATCAATATGTATTACCGGTATTATCCTACGCTGCTCAGACATGGTCCCTAACAAAAACTTTATTAGAAAAACTAGCAAAGACTGAAAGAGCTATGGAACGACAGATGTTAAATATTAAACTTAGCCATAAAATACGGAATGTGAATTGAGAAACAAGACAAAGTTAAGAGATATAAAGGAAGAAATAGCTTCGTTAAAATGGAGGTGGGCTGGTCACACCATGCGTCAATTGGATGGGCGTTGGAATAAAGAAATACCACAATGGAGGCCCTATATGGAAAAAAGAAGTAGAGGCCGGCCACAAACCAGGTGGATCAACGATTTGAAGAGAACGGCAGAATTGGGTTGGATTAGAAAAACCCAAAACAGAGATCTATGGAAGTCAACAGGGGAGGCCTATGTCCAACAATGGATGTCGACGGTCTAATAAAGAAGAAGAATATTTCCCTATGTTCGCACCTTGAGTGAAACACTTAGTATAATATAAATTTTTCGGAGCGTAGATTTGATAAGAAACACACATTCCCTTTACGAAAATTTAAGTAAATGACATAAATCGTGAAGACTTTCAAAATGTAATTTTTTAAATTTCAGATTTTACACAAAAATTATAAAAGCTAGTGTTGCAACATAAAATGCAAAATGGGCCTGTTTTACTCCCAGAAAACTCCTAAAAAACATCGTATTTTGCAATTAGCTACACAAATAACCAGTTTCTACGGCTGTTTAGGAAAGAGGTCTAGTTACATAGCTTATTTAGGTAATAAATCACATATCAAGAATAATGTGAATTTCTTTCATGTGGCACCTACTGTCCCTGCGCCTAAAGGCTCCCGCCTAAACGTCCACGCGCCTAATAGCGTCCGCGCCTAAAGAATCGCGCCTAAACGTCCAAGACCGAAAAATGTATGGTCACGGCCTGTTTTGAGTCATGTCGAAAAATGTAGAGTTGAAACCTGGTTGCGGTCAATAATGTCGGAAGACTGTTTTAGTGAACTATGTGTGCTGAGTGCTCTCAAGAAAATTGTTCCGGAGAAAAGGAAGGGGCTAGAATACGAAATTTTAAACATATTTGTAGCAGATTCGCGAAAACGGATTTTAACTTATAATTTTTTGCAAAATTAAATTAAACAATAATAATAATTAATTGTGTATTTGTGTATATAAACTGTTGCCTCCTCTGAATGAAACCCTGGCTACGCCCTTGATATTAGTCAAATTACTAAACACTTCCCTCACACGAAACCAAAAAGGATTAAAAGATAAGAGATCTTGTAATCTTTGCCTGTGCCAGGCAGATGCATCAAATGACAATTTCATTACGCGTGACACATCTTACTAAAAGTGGGTTGCCTAACCTTTTAGCTTAGGCATGTTCAGGAATCGTCTTGAAAAAGCAATATTTGGCCTCTGTAAACAATATGGATTTTTTTAAAGAAACTAAATCCGATCAAGTAATTTTCTACTATCTAAAAGTATAATAAACCAGCGAACTCCTTTTTAAATTAATTTTTGTAAATGTAATCTTCGACAAGAAATTGCAACTCTTGAGTAAATAACAGTTTTGCTAGCATAGCGTGTTGCCTAACTCCTTTTCCCAAGCCGTCTTAATGATGGGCAAAAATGAGAATCGTTTTCTTAGTTCGTGTAGTGCATTTTCTTTAATTACAACTAAAACAGTAATATATTAAGTCATTAATCTGTACTGGACATGTCATAATAGACAGTCCTTTAATTAGGTCACCATGGTGTATGTTGGAAAGTAAATGAATATACACGATTTTCGCCCTCATATGCATCTGATTTGATACAGCGTTTAATTAATGTCGCAGTGAAACACCGACATACGCAACAAAATTGCAACCAATTAATCGTACATTAGTTTACGACAATACGGGCAGCGTTAATAAAATCGTGTAATTGGCTCTACGCGCTTAAATTGAAGTTGCGGCTGCGCGCGCACAAAGTTACTTTGAGTCACTTACGCCGTATTGTTGGTTGTCTAACGGTAGGTAGACTGCAGTTGTGGGCTTCTCGCTTGTGGGATGCTGAGAAATACCAAACAGGTTACACAATCATTAAAAATTCCTGCTGAATAACAGCTGCATAATTTGTTTACAACCACGGAGGACGAAGGCGGTGCATTAATTCGTGCAGTTTTAAACTTTTCCTACAGCATTTATATGTAGGTATAATCATTCATTTTAGACTGTAAATAACAAGAAGCATATGTTAAACAGTGTCTCGGTGCACTTCAAACGGGGAAAAATCTAGAATTGGACCTCAAATTACTCTTTATTTGAATCAGAAAAGATAGTTTCGGGGCGTAGAAGCGCTGTAAGGTAAAATATCGAACGTGAATTCGCCCTTCCGGCGCCGGTGCATTACAAGGCAACTTAAGCCCGTCGAGCTTGTTAGGTTATTTGCAGTCGTTGTTATTGTTTTGTTTGTTTGTTTGTTAATGGACAAGGTCTAGGCATGCAGAGTACCAAGTACCTTATTATTATTGTTGTAATACTCTATACTGGCACTAGATTAAAACAAAATATGCGTTGACGTCAAATCAGTGACAATCACGGTTTGGAGTGCACCCAATACTAAAAATTGCATGCACTCTGGAGTGCACCTAGACAAAGCGTGTTTTAAATTCTGCCGCGATATTTTTGGCGACGCAGTATTGAATGTTTCCACTAATCTAAATTATCAACATATTTCTGCAACGCTCAGGAAAATGGCGAGATAAGTAATTTCGCAAATTAAAAAGGCCAAACGGGTGTAGGCGCGCAAACGCAGGAAATAGATTAATATTGTTTTTAACAAAGTTTATTTTTATAGGACGCAATTTATCAGTAATGCTGATTAAAATAGAAACTTAGTGGTTATAATTCTATTTGCTTCAAATGGGGGAACCGTTTTGCAAAAATTAAAATTAATACATGTTTAATTCAAAGATTTTTTTCAAAATATAACGATAGACTTTTCGATATTAGTATAGTATGACGCCACATCGGAAAAACTAAAGGTATGTCGCCACAACACAAAAATACTATTTATAGTATGTCACTACATCAGAAAATTGTTAGGTTAGGTTAGGTATTGAAATCTTAATACACAATACAAAACCTAACCTAACATAACCTATTTTGTATTGTGTATTACAATTTTGTACTGTATTAAACTTTTCATGATTTTTAATGTATTGTGTATTATTTATTAGCATTTTCCTGATTTTCAATTTTTCTGATGTGACGACGTATCTCGTTTTCCCGATATGACGACATACTATACATAGTATTTTCCGATGTGGCGACATACTATAGGTACTAATTCTGACATTTTACTTTGAAAACTTTTTGAACTTAAGGAAATTTAATTTTCTCATGCTAAAGGACATCACAGGTTTGCTGTACACTTTAATTTTGTTTCTGCTTAGTTTAACAGCACATGCTTGAAGTATTAATATGGACGTTTTGATAGTCCCAGTTTACACTGCCATAATTTATTAGTGACTAAAAAAATGCAAATGCAGAAACTTACCTTTTGCTGTGGAACAATTCTAAGTATTTAAAGGCTCATCATTCGTTATCAATTTCGCATCAAGAGCAGAATATCACAATTACTCCTATCTGTAAGCTTTCGAAATGTAAGAAAATATTTTCTAAATTGCATATTACAATGCCAATTATTTAGAACTTTAGTTAATGTTCTCAAATGTTCACATATATTTACACTTCAAAGCTCAATTTAGTAGTTTATTGTACCAACTCTCAATCGATATAAAAAAACACCTAAAAACTTACGTATGGAGCATAGTATTTCTATGGTTGTGAAATACAAAGAGAGCCTGAAAGCTTTTGAGCTATGGATGGACACGATATCAAACATAGAGATGTGGGAAAGGAGTATAGAAGGATGAGCTCTGATGAGTGATATACAAAAGAGAAGAGGTATTCTAATCACGCACATTGTGTGACATGAAGTTTTTATAAGAACAATAATTGAATGAACACTTACAATGCAACAGTTATATACAGTTAAAAGTGACTGGCAGTAGACAGAACAACATGGAAAATCACTGTGTCGAATCAAACCAATGGAAGAGAGAGAGAGATTGTACGTCATCAACAAGAAAAGTACTTGGTGTACGCATTTTTACTTACCAGATTGTCGCTATCACAAGATATTAAAACACAGAATAAATTGCATGGTTGAAGCTTTATTCACCCACATACTGTTTCAAAATAAACATAGCAATTAGCAAAATAATGTATAACAAACAGTATCGGCTGAATGTTCAAACACGAGCCATTTACACAAAAGTAGGTATTGTATTAAGGCATCTCGATTATACAGTTCAGACATACGAATAAACCTACTAGCGCGACATTCCCGATGCAGCTTAGCAAATTGGCTGCTAATATAAAGACTCAACAAAATATATGTCTAACATTTGAATAACTTAACAAATAAAGGCGACTTTGTCACAAAACAATCTGTACAAGCTAGTCTAGGCTATTTACAAGTTGATGATGTGTTCCCTGGCCGAAGGGGCCGCCGTGGTCCCGCGCCCCGAGGGCGATCTTGGCGGCCGCACGTGGAATGTCAATTTCTTACCGAGTGGAATCTCACATCACTGGAATATACAGCACGTGCACACTGCTACGCGGCAAAGTCCACTTTGTCCCACGAGAGAGCAGCGGTAAGGTCAGCGGGTGACCGAAATTCTTCCAAACAGAATGGATCAAACGGATCTTGCACCGTGCCCAGCAAGGGGTCGTAGCCGCTCAGGTCAGCCTCTTGGGGGGCAAGAGGGGCAATGGAATTGCCATTCTGGTTTTCGCTAGGAAGCAAGGACTCTAACCAGTCGTCCGTATCCATGGGAACAGACATTGAGTCCATGTCAGAGTTGTGATTGCAGTTTTCTGTCGACTGCTGTCCGCCTCCGAGCTCCATAACCAACTGGCTGAAATCCATATTTTCTAGTGTATCCAGAGTGTCCAAAAGATCAGCAGGATCCAGCCCTAGCGCTGCTTCTGGACTGTTGGGATCCATGGAAGGTTGAATGTTGTTAGGGAAAACTGGTTCTGTTGCTTTTGTGCCTGCCGATCCCGGAGTCGACGGATCTTGGGCAGCGCTTGGAGGAAGTTCGCCGTTTTTGATTAATATTTCTAAGACATCATCAACAATCTGGCTTTTAACACTGCTCTTCTGCTTTTTAATCTGCTTTGTAGCTTCCTCATAGAGCGGCGGAGGCGGTTTAATTTCTTCACTATTGCATTCCATTTTGACTTCAGGAGGATTAAGTACAGGAGTCACAATTGTATTGATAAAGTTCGGTAAAGAGTTAGCACGAGAGTGTCCATTCACTAATTTAGCTTTTCCTTGAACCAATTGATTAAGTACAGTTGCAGCATCGTTCCCATTAAGGAGCAAACCTCCAGCCAAATTCTTCTGATTTTGGAAAGCTACATGTTGCTGTTGTTGTATTCGCTGCTGCTCTTGGGCTTGCTGAGCTTGTAAGGCTTGGAGTTGTTGCATATGCACAGCCAACTGTTGATTCTGCTGGCGAGCTTGCAAGTGTTTCTGCAGTGCCAACAACTGAGCCTTCGGTTCCGCCCGTGTTGCCGCTTGCAGTTTCAACTGAGATATTGTAAGCTCCCTTTGTAGCTCCTCAATCTGTCTCTGTTGTTCTCTAACTATATCATCTCTATTGGGGGCTGGTTGTATGATTTGCTGTGGAGGCGAAGGCGATAGCGGACTGCGAGGTTCGGCAATATCCATCTTCTCCTGGGTATCTTCCATACACAAAGAGATCGGGGAACCAGTCTCCTCTTGTTGAATAGGACTATGAAAATCGTTGCTATTGGAATTAGGCACGGCAATATCGACACTCGAAACACTTGACGGGCTAAGCATCTCACAGCCGCCTGTGAAAGGCTTTAGTCTTTCTATAAGTTGGGGTTTGGAACCTGACACCGGCAAGCTGCGACGTTTCAATTCTGCTTTTAAATCACTCACTTTCATATCTTCTAGGCGACCCATGAGCTTAGATGGCACTGGGGACTCTGCAGGGGTAGGCACTGCAGCTGGGGTTTGGGGGCTTGTCGAGGACGACGGCGTTTCACTACCGTTTTTCTGAGACGCCGGAAGGATAATTTGCGGATACTTATGCTGCAACTGGAGTTGGAATTGTAAGAGCAACGTCTGTTGCTGAAGCAGCAGATCATACGAAGATTCTCCAGTGGAACCATTGTTCGCTGCGGAATTCTTTTGAGCACTTGGTGGACCCTTATATTCATGGAATTTTATTGTGCGAGTTTTTGGTGCCGATTTCGACTTGGACTTTTTCCTATTCTTATCTTTGCCGGGAGCATCACTCTTAGCGGGTGACTGAAGGGGTCGGGGGGTAAGAGAAACTGGCATAGGTGGCGGAACAGGAGTGGGGGGTTGTTGTGGCACGGGACTGGCGATAGACGACAACGGGCTAAGGGTGGATGTGGAAGACACCAGCGATGCAGGACTAGACGCCGAACCGAGGGACAACACAGGGGCACCAACCGACCTACCCAAGTCTGCAAACACTATCTCACTACTATCTTTGCTGAAGACCGGCGTCGCAGTCGTCACCACTACTGCGCCTTCTGTGGCAGGAATTAGCGACACCACTATTCCCGCAGATTTAGCCGCCGTTTCGATGACATCCGATGGTCCGGGGCTAACGAGCGTATCTCCCTCGGAGCTCTGGGAGTCGTCCTCGAGACACACGTAGCTTTGGGGATGCTGCGGCCTGTTAAGCTGCCCTTCACAGGTGGCTTTATATGGAATGCGACCAGATTTAACTGCACTTTCGATGGGCTCCTCGGTATGAAGAATGTTCTTCTGGATGAGTTCCAGAGGACCAGGTCTGTGGGACAATTGGTCGTTTAGCTGGTCTGCCAGCCGGGCCTTCTTCAGCATCCGTTGTCGCTCGGCCAAACTAGGGTCCACATGGCCTGGGTCCTCATCCAGTATATGCCTCCTTTCAAGTTCCTGCCGCGATGGTCGTTGCTGGATCTTCGCCTTCAAAATGTCCCCGGTTTTGGCGCGTTCCAGCTGCCGGCGCTGGCCGTGATAAGCCGCTGGCGTTTTGTGAGCTGCACGAAAAAAAATGCGTTGTACTTAAACCACTTAAAGAAGAATCCGTGAAACTTACGCGGCATGATTCCTTGCGCTACCAACTGATCGAAGGGGCGCCGGAGCATCAGCTTCACCTTGAGGGCTACAATAAACAAAACAAAATATAAGTGACATGCTGTGGAGGTGCATCGATTATGAATGATGTAGGCGGCACACGTCTCCGGAAGAACGTATGCGATATCCGACACTGACCTAGACGGGGTCAACACTCAGAACCTCTTTGGTTTATTTGCCGACAATACGTCGGCAGCCGGTTCCGGATGAGGATTTCGGATATGCAAATGTACCGTTGTATCGATAGCTACTTACACTCTTTATTTTGCTCTAGCGTGTTGAGGAGCGGCGTGGTGTCCACCACCGCTTTGGGGGGCGAATCCCTGGACGTGGCGGGAGGCCCGCCCTCGGCCATTGTGTTGGTGTTCTTGAACCACTCCGGGTAGATAGCAGCGATTGTATCCACCAAATCGCGATCCAACTGAAGCTGCCAATACCCGGAGCCAGAATCACTCCGGTGACTGGACTCTGCAACAAAGCAAATCCCGTTTAGCGTTGGTCGTCTGCGAGGAAAGGGCTTTGGGGAGTCGCGCGTACCTAAACTCGAAGCTGTTGAGTTCTAACGTTACGACGCGACAGGTCCGACGTTCCCGGTTCGCGTTCATCGTTTTCGCGACAAGCCGGGGCAAATAATTACCTAATTAAATTAATATGCCAACAAGAGAAAGGACGCCAGCAGACTGAACTTCAAATGTTCTGAGCGTGTAGGAGTTCTGGGTGCCACTCCAACCGGATCCGTTTAGCATTATTATTTACATTTTAATGTGTTTATCTGTTTTTTTTTAAGAGGGCGTAAGGAGGAAACTTGCGTCTAATACACGGGTGTGTGTCAAGAAAATTACTCGGGGCACGGTGCTAGTACGTCCGTAACCGTTAATTTTAATTAATGTCCTGAGTCGTGGCATCTAATACAATTACGGGACAAAATTTCGTTAGATGACTGAACCTGATAACTACCAACTTTATAATTTGTAGCACGTACGTAGGCAGAACTTGAAGCCGCAAAGTAACAGCCAATGATTAATTTCTATATAGGATACAGGGATACGCCACTAATTGCAATCTTGGGCAGGACTTGTCTAAATACCTACACAAACTAATTACTAAGAATAACGGTTCACTGGGTGACAATTTTAATGGCGCTCGTAAATTATATAATTATTTTTGATGGAAGGATTCTAATTGCAATAATTCGAAACTACTGCCGATGCGTATTGTCAGAACTGAGAAAAGTGCAAGTTAGTAGTTGTTATTCATGAAATTGGCCTTGGTTATTTATTTGATTAAACAGATTTGTTTGTTTGTTAATGGACAAGATTTGCACATGGGGCATCACATATAATGAGACACCAACTGCAATGGTTATATTGTCAAAAACCCACTAAAATGTCCAGCTCGGACATCGAATACTTCAATCTCATATATATCTGAAAAGAGTACATGTCATGTATTCTTGGTCAAACCACTCATGATAGTCATTAACACTCTCAAGCGATGGTTTAACAAATCCAACAAACTTGAGCAAAACGAAGAGCTAGTCAAGAGTGAAGTTCAGCTAAAACAATACAATTCCACCACATCGCACAAGGCCGCTGCTCTAAAATTAATCCTAATTTGCGAGCCGTGCGTGTGCTACCAAACAATTTGTATTCCCAGTTTCGGCCCAAAACTATTGTGCGGCTGCTCTATTAATAATCCCTTAACGACTGCTACACGGCCACTAAAGTTCGGCTTTCCGCACTTTTAAGTGATTCATTTGTTGATGCGTTCGCGTACTCGCGGGTTACGCAACTTGTTCATTATGCGTGTCAGTCAGCGCCATGCCACCTACGCACGGCTTTGCGGTGCGTATTCGTGATTTGCATCCGCGTGTAGGATTATTATTCGAGAGAGACGATATACTTAAGGTTAATTATAAGAGAGGCGAGACCTGTGGATTCTTGTTCCTGCATTTCGAAATCGGCACTGATGCAACAACGTGGAGCCTTTCGGCATGGCTGAGCGTCGAAACTACCTAAATATCGAGAAACGCCGACATGTGCATGATCACGTTCGAAACGGGTTGCACACATGGTAAATATTCGATCAGGAGGTTGGTCAGGTTGTCTGCGGATCAGTGGGCGAACGAGTGGCGAAGAACTCGGCGACGTAAATTTCGAACAACCTTCGCTTTCTTCAGAAAAAAAAAGCTTCTCTCCTAATGTTCGGTTCTGCTCATAAATCGACAAATGTTTAGATATATGCATTTCAAACGTAGGCTTTTTCGAATAAGCACATAAAAATTGATGAAACGGATTAGATACGTAGTAGGCTTGTGCGATTATCAAAATTCATAATCCATAATCGATTGTAAAATAAAATCGATTAATATATTTTTTTAAATAGTCGACGTACCGATTAATCGATTAATTGTAAAAATCTATTAATCAATTAATCAAATAATCGTTTAATCAAATAATAGACTAACCTAATAATTAACGAATCGTTACTTATGTGAGTATATAAACGAATTAATCCTGAAAATTCATTCTTTTATTTTATGACAACTTGTACGTCTGTCACCTATCACTTCAAATTATGCAAGTGCAAAATAATTACACATACCTCCTCGTTACATTACTTGTCATTCAACAAATATCAGTAGTAAGTACTCCCCTCTTTAAAATTAACTCACTTCACTCTTTCTATATTTTTCTTTCAGTTTTTACATAAATACCTGTAGTCTGTCACCTGTTCATGGACCTCGATACTCTCCTTTACCAAGCCAAACGCATTTTCAGTAGTCTCACAGAGATCTCTCAACGTCCAAACAAATCCCAGTACGAACTCAACCAAACATCAGGATCCACAAAGACTTCCCAGCCAAACACGACAAAGCATCTACTACCTTTCTCTAACAGAACCGCAAAAAAACGATCAGCAGCAAATGCCTTCCACGTCTTCCTACCAAAATTCTCAAGCCACTGACGACCTAGTATCACGAACCTCGACTAGATGCAAATTACAAGATGTCACTTCAATAACAAGCTTGGCGAATTAGAACTCCATTAGATGAAAACCTTCTATCCACACCATAAAATGCTCACTCTGCTAACAATCTCGATGTAAACCACTTCCAGTAAAAACCATTCCCTATTATCCAATTCATATAATGTAATGTAATTGATTGACAATAAACTCAGTTCGGCACCCAAGTCCAGAAATTGCTTTTGTACATTATAACTGTATTACTTAAGGCATTCTCACCACATCCATTTTCTGCTTCCTTACCATCTTCACATCTTTAGTTTCTGCTCGCAAATTTAATGTTTTATTAACAACCGTTTACATTCCAAAAAAAACAGATTAAACTTTGTATAAAGGGTTTATTTTATAAATTTAAACGCTTATAAAGGTATTACATGTTTTTTGTACCAAATTATTTTACAGACTGATAAATATTATTATCTCCTTAGTGATTTATTTTGGCATATATTTTATAGTCCAACACTCTATATAAACTTTACTATATTTATCTAACACCCACTATGTTGAATTATAGTTATTTCTCGAATAGGTATTTGTCATTAATCCTCCACTTTATTTCAGATAATAATTAAATTATGTTAGCATCTCACTGTTTCTTATATAGCATCATTCAATTGAATTTTAAATTCTATTTCATTTCTTTACCAAATACATTTTGATAAATTCGATATACTTCTCATACTTAAATTCGTCTTTGTAATTTAATACTGTATTCTTGTAATCTTTTTAATCTGTTATTAAACCGTTATACTAAAAACCATTACAATATATATCTCCTTATTAATCCCAAACGACTAGAATATACATAGGAGCTACTTAAAGGTGGTTTAACTTTTCATCACTATTATCAATAAACGAACAACAAAGCTACCCCTTTTTAATTTTATATCCACCAATTACTGTGCGTCGAATCAAGTTCTGAATTCACCTGTTCCAACATTTCTGTATTCGGCACATTCTATCAACTTACATGCAAAATGTAATATTATGTGCACATACAGTACACTCTCTGAAATTTTCAGAAGTCTAAATCAGTCACATTTTACCTATTTTGTCTAATAATCCATATCCTTTCTCTCTCTAGATCTCTAAATTATTCTCCAGATATGCTATGTTTGTCTTCATCCAATCGTTCTTGTAGCGTTTCCAATGTTTTCTTTTCATTTTAGGGTAACAACTCGGAATTATCCGCAAAACGAAGGGTCTCCAATTTACTTTACGCTTATTATCTAGAATTCCATGTTTTTCTGAAGATATCTTCTACGAAGCAAGGGTACAATGTTGGTGTTTTCCAGTCTCTTCACCTGTTTCATATCGGTATCTAAATTTAACCATTATGTCCGTCTTACATGTGACAACCAATACTCATGGTCGGTCCGAATGATGAGTTCTGACTTCCACTTTTCCACTGGTGTATGTCGGCTAATTTGAATGCTTCTACAAGTGTCACACTTCGCGTTATTGCCACTTTGTACACAATAAGACGACCTAGAAAAGAACAACATCGAAGGAACATTTACATCCGCCTTTGTTATACTTTATCTTGTCACTTCACACATTCTTAAATAAATAAGAGCTAAGAAAATTAACAAACTAATTTAATATTCAAAC
This sequence comes from Agriotes lineatus, assembly GCA_940337035.1. Taxonomy (NCBI): domain Eukaryota; kingdom Metazoa; phylum Arthropoda; class Insecta; order Coleoptera; family Elateridae; genus Agriotes; species Agriotes lineatus. The sequence goes on along the minus strand of OW679199.1, from coordinate 144,933,218 downwards.
CTGCACAAGTTGTAGAAACAAAGTAAACGCTAACAAGACTGCCGAATATCGAGAAAGCGGCCCAACTTCACAAATCTGGAATTTGGTGATCTTTTACCTGCCCGGTTTCTCAGACAATGAGCATTCCCGAATGTCGAGCTTCATCGAGGGATTAGAATGTCCGTGAGCTGTTTTGCAAGACCCTTGACAGACACTTTATTCGGCCTTAAGGAAATACTTCTTCCACTTTAAGATGGGCCAATTATCTGTCCCTATAATAACATTTTCACCTATTTGGCGACTCTACTGATAACATCCAGCTTTGTGATCATATCTTCAGCGGTTGTCAGGGTAGTCTTCTTCACATTTTCGTTTCACTTTCTTTTCTTCTCTTGCATTTTTATGAATTTGAAAACGCCTTACATGTATTTTACATCGGCAAGAGCAGGAAATTATGGGTAGTTATCTGCAACTAACCATTAGAAGACCTATGAAATCGCCCATAAAGGTAATGGCTCTTGCACCATCTGACCATACGCATTTGCAGAGGGCATCCTGACGGATCTGAGGACGAAATACGTAAGCACTTCATCAGATCTTCATTGTCCGTATGATAATTTTAATCACCCGGACTTGCCATCAGGGCAAGAGCTGTGCAATATAATCGATTTTTTTTGCACAACCCTACTTCAACTTCATATGTTCAGAAAGATAAAGTTAAAAAGGAAATTAAATACTATTTACAATTTCCCGATATTAACCTTGATGAAAATCCATTGTTATGGTGAAAAGCCAACACTTATACATCACTATCAATCTTAGCAAGAATATATTTGGCAATTCAAGTTACCAGCGTTGCTTTTCAGCGAGTTTTCAGCAAGGATGGACATATTGTCAACGATCTAAGAACTTCACTGACAGAAAAACATGTCAGCCAACTTATTTTGATGGCTATGAATATTATTTGATTTAACGATGATTAAATTAATTGGTTAATCTATTTTTACAATTAAACGATTAATCAGTACGTCGATTTACAAAACATTGATTAATCGCTGGTTTTCTATATCACTTAATCGATTATTATTGATTAATCGATTTTAAATGAACAATGGATTAGTCGATTTTATTTTACAATCAATTATCGATTATGAATTTTGATAATCGCACAGCCCTAATCAGAACTGATCGTCAGTTGCCAGTGAAAAAAGCATAAAATATGTGAAAAGTATCGCTAAATGCACGACATGATTATAATGAAAACATTTCCATTCAAAAATAACTATTTCCACACACCAGATTCAATTTATCCGGTGATAATTAATTTTTTGGTAGGTTTTTCCCGAAAACCTTAATCAAAATTAAAAAAAAAAGTTCAGTTTCATAAAACTATGGTGTCTCTGTTAATATGATGGTGATCTATAAGTGCCAATGATTTCTCAACATATTTTTACAGTTTTGTCCAATTGAAATCTTTAGATTCTTCTCATGTTTGTTCTAAAAATATCATGACGGTTATCAAGTTTTTAAGTAACACCTATTGTTATGACGTTGTCATCGTCAGACTTGCTTGAATATTCGCCCTATAAGGCGTTGGTCTCTCTCCTGCCAGGAGTTTACGTAAAGCGAGATTGGGATATTATAGTGGGTGCCGGAACTAAATATTCGTGGCCGTTGATGCTAGCGGGTCTTGAACCCGACTTTTCCGCTCAAGAACCAGACAGTCCACTACTGAGCTATCCCCACTACCCATTGCTGTATTGTATAGTGCTTTATACACATCTTTATCCCAATCCTTTGATCTTGATATCCTACATAAGATTATCTGGTGCAATTAATTAACCATGCAAGGCATTTTATATAGTTTTCTGATTTTCACAAGAATTGGTTCGCCCGAGGTGGTTGACAGACAAGAGGTGTGCGGATAGTCTTTTCTAAGCCTTTTGAACTCGTTAAAGCCTCGTTATCCCGTGTCAAGTTCCATTAGTCCCTGGCTGATTTTGAAATGGAAAGTAGATTTTAATCCTAAGAGGTATACAAGTAATGACACTTCGCACGTCCAATTTACCGTTCAGTTTACTATATCAGGACTTCGTAATGCTTCTAGTGGCGTATGCACCGTCAATTCTTCTGTTCTAGCTTGGTTTATATCAGTATCAGCATTTAACTTGCAATTCTCATTCTAAGTAATTCTGCGAAATATCTTGCCCTGACCGAAACGATCAGCAGATCTAAAGGAACAAACGAACAGAAACTATACTATGGAAAACTACCCCAGTTTCTTTCCTTTTGCTTGAAGCGCAGCAAGTTAAGCAAATATTTGTTTGTATTTGCCCAAGACGACGGAAAATGAATTCTGTGTTTACCGGGGCGCGAGTATCTTACCCTGAGCTGATGTATGGGAATATGGATATTCATTTTCTTGAGGTAAAGCCCCTGTGTTTGATTAATGAATTAGTTTCGTATATGATTTATACTCCGCGGATTCTGTATAACGGGCGTTGCTCCGGCGAGTTTTCACGAATTTTAACGCTTTCCTACTTTAAATTCATGGCGATTCGGATTCTGGTTTTTGCCAAGCAACAGCGGAGCAATAGTTTTGTAATTTCCAAACTGCCTGGAAACTAGAATAATGTAACTATTAAAACAGCTCTGCAGCAAACATAACCACAACCTGGCCTGGCTGTTACACCAACGCTTTAATCACCAAGTTTCCCGGCATTCAAAGCTAGCCGTAGTAAAGATCAATGGTTAAAAATAGAGACATTTAGAGGTATTTGATAAAAATAGCGCCGGTTATCTACGATTAGCCCGCCATCTTTTCAACAATGTAGGATTCTGCCAAAAAATCGTGTTAAAAACAATCTAAATATTTCTGCGATTTCCTGCTAAAGCGTAAATAATCTAAAAATACCTGTAAGAAACAGGCCCACGGAGCCGAACAGATTCAATTTATGCAAGTGCATGATAGGCGTTCGGGCGATATTTGCTTTAACGAGTGCCAGCGTGCGTAATAAATACCGTTACAGGTTGCTAAGTAATCAAAGGACTTCCTGCGGTTGCAAACTACATGTAAATGTTATCTCTGTACTTAGGGTAATGAAACGTTGTTATTTAGACCCGTTCATCAGTTTCGCACATGGCCAGTCCAATAATTTATGCAAATTTGTCATCATTATGAGAATCAATGTTTATTTAGCCGAGTAATAAGCACCCGCCTCATTATGATAATGTGCGCCTACGGTTCATCGCACTGCATTTATGTAGGAATTCATTTGTGTCAGGTTCACTCAACGCTGCAAGCCGAATGGAAACAAAAATATTCAATTAAGCAACATAGCTTTCACCCGAAATTAATTAGGGGCACATCTACGTAACTCATTTTTTGCCCCGCCGAATAATTTAAATGTTTGTTCTTTAATTGTGATTATGTAATGTAACTCGTTTCCGTTTAGTAACAGTTCAACTGGTCGAGTCTGTACGCATCACCGTTGGCAACGCCCTTCCAAACTTATTGGCTAATTGAGAACCCTCGCAATAATTTAATTAACCTTTCAATTCGGCAAGGTGGAAAATTCTTTAATTTTGATTTCTGTCTTGGATTATTCTATCGGAAGTTATCTGCTACTCATTCAGGGTGATGTGAATTTATTTAATGTAAGATGAACTAGTCTAAAATTGCAGTTACTGGTAACTGGGTCACAAGAGAGAAAGTATCTTACGTATTTCATCTCTAGGTGGATGTGTCACCCACAACATGATGATATTCCTTTTGCGTCACCAATTTTCTATTCATGAAACTACAAACTAGCACACCACATAGGTGCCTTTATGCCAATTAAAATAGTATTTGCACCGGAGCCGGAACCCTGCGGGACGCGTCCTCGCCCCCCCCCCCCCCACCCCCCCCGCCAGACATTGGAAATTAGTTCTGGGTTGATAAACGTGGAAGCGGGCGCTTCTAACACATGAGAAAGTCGAACGGTGACGGTATAAAAGTCAGCCCGATCGCGGACGAAGTAAACCGTTTCGGCGGATGATGAAAACGTGACGCATACGCAGGCATAACATACGTTGTATAACAACATAAGAATAGTGTAGTAAAAACTAGTTCCATAAGAAAAGCGTGCCTTTAGAGTTTAACACGAAGGTTTTGCTTTCCTCTTATAATTCGATGATATACTTCTTACTCATAGAACTGTAGGTACTGGAATAAAACCAAGCTTTGTGCCAACCATAAAGCCAAGAAGTATTAAGTCATGATGTTCAATGAGTATTTAGAGATACATACTGCCTGCAGTATTTATCGCCAACTTCTTACTCTACTTCTCATAAGTGTTCTTCCAATCACATCGTCTTGATGATGCTAGCTGAGGTGAACATGACCGTTTCTACTTCTATTAGTCGTTAGTATCATTTATAATTCCGAAGAGATAATTAAAGCTCCTTCATAACACATTTATACAACCATCAGAGTTTTAAAAATGAAGCCAACTACATTCGCAAAATAAACCTCGCTCTTCTGCAATAACTTTCTCGCAAAGCTCATTTCGGCTGTCCTCGCTCGTGATTGTAATAATTCGCCCGAAAAGCCGCGCTTACAAGTCGGCGAGATGAAAACATGAACTGTCATGCCTCCCAGCAGCTCTCTGAGCGAAGCCTCCACGATCCCCAAAAGAAATTCGCAAGTCTGGGAGCGAGGTCAGAGCCCTGGGCCGCAGCGCTTCAAACTGAAATGAAGCCAAGACGTTCTCTGCTTTGTCGTACATCGTATAAATCAGGCAACGACAATTAGGATTGTTATTAGCTTCGAGTTAGCCGCTTTACGACTGTTTTTGACAGAATGATAACAATTTAAAGGCGTTTGCAGGCGTGTTTGTCGGTAGTTTTTGAATATAAATATTACGAGTTGTCTTTAATTTTCTGTCCGTCGTGCCGTTTGTCAGGCGCTAGTTAGCTCGAGAAGAACCTTGTCCCCATCTGCAAAATAACAGGCGATAATGTCTGTGTCACATTGAATATGTTACATTTGTGTATTAAGTAGCAGCTGTTTGTCAAAGGAAGGGTTGGTAACGCGAAAGAAAAATTTAAACCTTTTTCAATACCACACCCCAACTATACCGAAATGATAAATAGCATGATGTTCGTACTGCGTTCAAAAATATAGAACTACTGTACTATTTGAAAACTGGGTGGCAGACAGCTTTGCAGTTCAACGTTGTATAAATGAGGCGAGACATATTGAACATAAATAAAGTTTCAGTTACGTATCTAAATAAAGCAAGGAGAATGTATATGTATAGGGTGATTAATGTTGTAGTTCAAGATCAATCCCGAGGTATGATTATTCCACGAGAAAATCCTTTGAGGTACATTTAAAAGAGCAAGCAGACATTAGCAACTGTGCTTAGTACTTTTCCCAATGGAGCATAAAATATTAAATATAAACAAATACTCAACAGAGGAAATCATGTCATCTACATAAACAACAGAGGCTCCGAATTAGAACATGTATCCACAACAATAATAGTTTTCTTCCCAACTTCAAATGTGGTTTAACTATCTTCGCAGAGGGTAAATGCACGTGAACTTAGTCCAAGTCCAATAGGTATTTATAGAGGAAATCATGTCATCTACATAAACAGCAAACAAACTACTTTAGAATATGTATACACAAGAATAATAGTCCTCTCCCGATTTTCTTGAGAAACGGAAAGTGCCAGTGAGCTTAGCCGAGTCAGTAGATATTTACAGCGGTAATTATGTCAACTGCATTGACTACAACAAAGTTGCTTTAAAACATGTATCTACAACAATAATAGTCTTCTCCCTCCCTTTCCAATTTGGTAAAACTATCTTAACAAACGAAAAGCGACCGTGAATTTAGTCGAGTCAATTGGTATTTACAGACGAAATCATGTCATCTACATAAACAACAAAGAAGCTGCTTTGGAATATGTATCCACAACACTAATAGTCCTCTTTTCTCCCCCCAATATGATTGAACTACTTTTACAGACAGAACGTTACCGTGAATTAGTAGAGTCAATAGGCATTTGCAGAGGAAATCATGTCATCTACATAAACAACAAAGAATATGTTGCCACAACACTAATAGTCCTCTTCCCTTCACCCAATATGGTTCAACATCTCGACCGACGGAGAGTGACCGTGAATTTAGTCGTGTCAATAGGCATTTACAGAGGAAATCATGTCATTTACATAACCAACAAAGAATGTGCTTTAGAATATGTTGCCACAACACTAATAGTCTCTTCCCTCCTCCCAATTATTATGAGCCAAAATTCACTTTTAAATATCTTTGTAATTATCTGCCCTATTTTAGTTAAAGCAAAATTTTTGCCTACGTTCTAATTGGGCTAATATGCTTTAGAATATGTTGCCACAACACTAATAGTCCTCCTCCCTCCTCCCAATTGTTATGAGCCAAAATTCACTTTGAAATACCTCTGTAATTATCTGCCCTATTTTAGTTAAAGCAAAATTTATGCCTACATTCTAATTGGGCTATCAGTCTATTTTTGTGTTTCTATAGATGAAAATATTTTTAATTTGTCTCCAGGTTAGGCCTCGTGCTAGTTTGGTTGCATACCCAATATTTCCCCCGTTTCTCAAAATTTTTAAGCCTTATCAGCCCATTTCGTCCAATTTGGCTTCATGCCGTGATGCAGAAAGGTTGCTGAGTGATCTACGTTTGTGATACGTACCATGATCTGGGTTTTTCACAAGTAATCTTACATTGGTAATTTCCGTTTTTGATTGAGTTTTGGTTGGAATATTTGAATGACGTCTCGTTGAGGTAGATTTTTGGGAATTTCTCAAAATCAGACTTCGTCTGGATTTATCTGCATAGAGCACATGGTTACACTGCGGCAAAGTTGGGAGCAGAACATCGAAGAGGTATGCCTAAACTTCTGTTTGTGCCGAACTCCTAAGTTCTACTGTGTTGCATTTAATATTAGCTCCTTTTTATTCCCCTACGGCTAAATTCAACCCCCTTACGATGGCATGGCGTCTTGGGTTACTGCGTCTTCCTCGTCTAGGGCTCCAAATTTGCAAGTAGTCCTAGTCCAATTTACTCTTAGTGCGGAACCACTCACCTCGCGCAGACCACCTGTGACTTCTTCGACGTTTTCGACAGGTTTTCGTGTACACCTGCGACCTGCCGTACAATCGCCCATGGTCTGTTTTAATCCAGTATATTGTTCGACCTGCGTCGCATTATTGGTGCCAGGAATTTAAGCTACAAATCAGGATCCCCTTGTGTATACGTCCCGAAATGTCATGTTAGGATTTTTAGTGTGTTTGGCAAAATATCACATTGTTTTATCCGGCAAATATATATTCCCACGAACTTAGCATAAGCTTAGAAACGTACTTATTTAGCACAATTTATCGCTCAACAATTTACTATTTACAAATCAGCATAAATGTAAGAATTTAAACAATTGTAAATAAAGCAGAATTCTGTCGAGTAAAATTATGGATGTGTCTCACGTACCATCTAAGTGATTAGCAGTCAATTTGTGGAATTTTGTGAAAGCGTCTTGAAGTTATTATGAATTTCAAATAATTACCACGCGACTTCTGGGATATATAGCGCCTTGTGTTAAACCAAGATCTTGGAGTCAGTACAACCATTTTAATAATTATGAATAACAACTAACAGTTTCTTGCATTCAAGAATTTGGGGTCACATTCAACTCGATACCCTAAATTCAAATATTAATAATATCGCCGGTACTTCTCCGGCAATGCAAATTGCTAAATGAAACATGTCAGTTTGTACTTCTTGGTACAATAGTTATTTGTATTAAATATCTAGACAGTTATTGATTCACGATATAGTTACGATGACGGTTCTTAATAATAACTTTATGCTGCTGTGATATGAAGTGTGACATTTCAATCTGGTTTGCCATGTGTGTGTATTTTATTTGTGTATGTACCACCAACTACTCTTATTTTGTGATATTATACTGACTCGGAAATGTATGCCTTCGAATTTTATTTGTGCCTTTGCCGTTAATTTAATTTTTAGGTTTGGTTAGTAGCGCCTTCTGTAGTGTACCTTTTGATTAGCAAAGGCCTGGGTTACCTGCTACTTAGCGCCAATATTTTCTTTTCAGCTAAAGATTTGAGTCTTTTGTTTTACCCACGATCAGCTCCGGCTGAGAAGTCGGTTGCCTTTGCTTGTTCCTATTTAGAGTCAGACTGAAGGTAACAAAATATGGTTCAACTATTTTGACAGACGGAAAGTAACCGTGAATTTAGTCGAGTCAATAGGCATTTACAGATGAAATCGTGTCATCTACATAAACAACAAAGGACATGTTGGTATAACACTAGTAGTCCTCTTCCATCCTCCCAATATGGTTCAACTATCTTGACAAGACAGAAAGTGACCGTGAATTTAGTCGAATAAATAGAAATATACAGATGAAATCGTGTCATCTACATAAACAGAAAAGAATATGCGTTAGAATATGTTGCCACAACAGTAATAGTCCTATTCCCTCCTCCCAATGTGGCTCAACTATCTTCACAGACGGAAAATGACCGACAATTAGTCGAGTCAATAGGCATTTACAGAGGAAATCATGTCATCTAGATAAACAGCCAAGAAGCTGCTTTAAAATATGTGTCCACATCAATAACAGGCATTTTCCCACCTCCCAATGTGGTTCAACTATCTTGCCAGACGGAAAGTGAGAGTGAGCTTAGTCGATTCAGAGAAAATCGTGTCATCTACAGAAACAATAAAGAAGTTGGTTTAGAATATGTATCTACAACAGTTATGATCCTCTTCCCCTACCCAATTTCGTTAAACTATTTGGCAGAAGGAAAGTGAACGTGAATATAGTCGAGTCAATAGGTATTTACAGAGAAAATCATGCCATCTACATAAACAACAAGGAAGCTGCTTTAGAATGTTCATCCGCAACAGTAGTAGTCTTCTTTCCCCACCATTATTTGCAGCTATCAACAATTTCATGTTACAATTATGTATATGGAACATTATACCTTTTCTTGGTGTACACTGCATTTCATCCATTATATAACTCTAGAAAGACAAGGATATCCACTATCTGTTTTCTTCTGAAAGCTCACGCAGGGGAAGCTTCCATTCAAACCATTATTCTTAATCAACTAAAACCTTCTCATGTAGCTTTATTCCTTTCTTCATCCGTCAATCTACATCTCTCGGTGTATCTTTCTTAAACACTCTTGTATGAAAGGTGCGAGACTATATTCGTGTAGTACTTAAAAATTTATACGTTAGATAAACATCATACATCAAAAATACAAGCAACGAATGGAATATTAAGCAGATATGTGCCCAAAAACCCACATGTGGCCCCAGATCGGAGGTCCAGTGAACCGTCCTGCTTGTTATTCCAGAAACCATCAAAGCAGTGGTGAAAATGTGACACGCAGAGCGTGATTCACATGCGTTTCGTAAGGGCAGCGTTATTTGTGAGCCTAATCTCGGAGCGTTTCGAAACGAGTTAATTTCGGGGAAGTTCCAGGAACCACAATTTATATTCATTAATGTAGCCCCGATCGCTATATTAATGTTTTGCTGGGACTCAACGTGTGGACACATTTCGCTCGAGTTCACACAGTTTAGTGACACATTTTCCGTTTCCCCATGACGTGTTTACGCCGCGGCGCTGACCAGACGCAGCATCTGAGCGTCCATGTCGCGTCCGATTGCGCAATCGTTCGTGAAAAATGCTTTTCACACTTTTGGCCGCACGCTTTGCGACTGTACAGCATTTGTCAGAATTAATGGCCCATCTGGGCGCCTTTTAACGGTGGGCTTAGGACATCGAGGGAATTTCGCCAATAGCGAAGAATTAGCCATTTGTATTGCGGCCACCTGCGGCAATGACGAAACAAAAATGGAATTTAGCATATACGTGACGCGAATTTTTCCAATTTTCAAGGATGTCTCTGTTGAAGCCCAACGATTTCAAGTTTTGGGGCCAGCAGATTCAAGTTGTCCCAAATAAAATTTCCTAACCTAGTACAAAGTACCGAGTGTCCATTAATAAATCGCTTAATTATTTAATTGTGGCACCGATTAGAATTGCCCAGTGGAATTTGGCACGCCTCGCGCCAGGTTGTGCCAAAATCGAGTAACTTTCGACAATTCAATTATACCTACAATATGTTATTTATAGCGCCATTACATTCATTGATTAGCTTTACATTTTTGATCTCTGCATATGCTGCCCATATTTCATAGCAGGCAATTACAGAGTATACAATCTGGTAGTTCTGGTTATTTCCATCTTCTTCCTCCACCTATGCCGTCAAGCATGAGCACGAGATATCATGTGTGAACAGTCACGTCAACATGATTTTTCTCAGTGCTGCTTATTATCAGGGCTAATTGGTTGGAAAATCAGAAAAACGCATACTTTTATACTGTTTCTACTGTTGGTTGAACTATCAACCGATTATATTGTAAGCCATTTGTTTTTCTAAACGACTTCAATATAGCATAGAAAAATCTCTTCATCCGTTTGGGGTCGAGGTCATAGACTTCAATTTTCAGACATTTCCGTCATCTACTCTACGTAGTCGATGTTGCCTATAAAGTCAACTGAATCTTGCACCTTTGAACAACATCTGTTTTATCTGCCTTCCAATAATCTTGCGCTTTGTCTCTTCAAAAAATTATGATCATAAAATCTGCAGAACTTTCTATAGATATTCCTGCATCACTACGATTTCTCCATGGCCATTTGCGTTGCCTGTCGACGAAGTCGAGGAATCTCCCTGATTTTAGATAACGACTTAGAAGTGCTACTCCGAAATGCATTGCGAAGGTAGAGATGTAGTTTACGCAATTACCTTTCATTCACTGTGAGTTAGACAATTTCGGACTTGGCAAGCGCGTGACGTGCTGCCATGGCCATAGGCAAATTCGCCTTGCTATTACAATGACTCTAGTAGCCTGTCGCAATTTGTATATAACTGTGGATGTTTCAGTTGGAATCTTATGAGTCGCTTACACTGTTAAAGTATTCCAGCAATTTTATGATTTCTTTAAAACACGCCAGTTTCATGATTACTCGTTCGTATACGAAAGAAAAAAGTTCAATTTGCATAAGTCCATCCTCATCTCCCAACTTCCCAAGAGATTGGATCCTGCGACAGGAGCAATTACAATAGTCTGGAACATTCGTGTGGTAATTTCTTCACCTGTTAACGAGAAGTAATTCCAGGCAGTCTGAGCTTGCGAGGTGTCTGGCTTCGACTAACGTTTTGCGAGTTTTAATTGCAGCTTCCAGCTCGCGTTAATCGTTAATTAAGGATGTACCTCGCGGATAATTAATTGTGATATCATGCTAAGCAGCTACTGCTTGCCTGACGGGGAGCTTACGAGAAATTCCGGCTCTTCAGTTTTAATGCGGACTCAAAGCTGGCTGCGATACCGATACTAACAAGCTTTGTACGCGTTCGTTTGTTCTCAACTTTCTTTAATTATGGCCCAGACAAAGGCTCACCGTAATAATGCCAGTCTAAGTAGAGAAGCTTTTTTATATGGGCGCAGGCTGTTATCGAAGTTAGTTTTACTCCATATATTGAGTATGTATTATTAAAGTATTCAAACATCCCCTTTGTTCCTTTGTTGGCTTCCACCCTACCCCGTCTCAGTCAAGGTTGGATAAAATTTGCTTATTGTTTTCAGTATGAATGCAGACACTACAACTGAAAAATGCTTCATCCCGAAGAATGCAGTACCCATAAGTTTTTCGAGTTTATATTCCCCTCTATTTGGATTTCCAGACTTCCAAATCAAACTCCAAGTCGGGATTACAGAATGAAACTGGAAACTCCTTTTATATGCCATAATAACCCCAATCCTTCTTAAGGGTCTTAAGAACGATAAGCCCAGGAAAATCTGCCGAAAGCGGCGGGACTCGGAACGGCAGGCATTAATCAAGCAACTTCCCCAAGCCCGGCTCCTCCGCCACATGGTTGCTCCAACGAAGACGGAGCGTACGCTCGCACACGCGTGTTTATAAACAGCATCTACGCAACTTTGTCGAGCCATCATTTGCGCTAATGCGGCTCCTTGAATTATCCGCAGGTAGGCAGGGCTCGCGCATCTTTGGCAGCGGCACATCTCGATATTTCGCGAAGTCAGGCGGTGCTAATTTTAGGACAACTACAGTAACCTCGTTGAGAGTGACCTAACCTACCCTAATCTGACCTAAAGCTAGTTGGCCTAAGGTCGGCTAATTGCTGATCTTGTATGAGTTCGCGGAGAACCCCTGGCTGGAATTGACAGGTTGCGTTCTGCGCAAGAGAGAGGGTTAGGTTAGTCTCAGATTGGAAAACCGAAACCGCTAATGAAATCTGTGATTTATCCATCCAACGTAGGCGTTTTGCATACGTCCTTCTTTCTTGATGCCATTTTATGGTATCTCTGGATTCCACAAAGAAACTCGAGTTGACCATGAACCCAAACTTGAAAACGATAATAATAATAAAGTATATAACAAACGATTCAGATACGGATGCACTTCTTTTGTTTTATGTTCATCTGCTGTAATTGGATCAACAACACTGAATTATCTTTATACATTTTCATCGTGACTGATCAGCCGCAGTACGTCAACAATCGGTCGTCGTCACTGTGCCCTCTAAAATGCAACAATAAGCTAATGTAGCCTTCTTAGCCGACCAGGTAAAGCGTTCGATCAATAATCGGATTCCTCTTGGGAGCGCTGGGGAGCTCAGGTTCGAATCACACCCACTGCCGTTTTTTTAAATTTGCTAACTAATGTAATTCGCATTTCTACGTGTGTTTCCCTTTACACCGTTTCAGTATTATTACAAACATTAAAATATTTCTGCCTCTTTTGTACATAATTTTGAACACTCTTCAACCGTTATTCGATTTGGAAAAATGGTTTTTCTTGCGGTGCACTTTCTTTATTAAATAAAAATGCTAATTTCTCTGTATTTGTGTGTCGCATTTTCTAGATACCTCATCATAAATATTCCATTTTGATTCTAAGAAACAAAGTTACGGCTTTTACCATTCATTTCTGAACAAGAAAATTCTAGAAGAGCCAAAAACCAAAGTCGTTCTCTTCTATTGATGGTTGTTTCGAATTCAAGTTTCCTCTATAGTAACAATGCCTTATTACATAAAAAATGATATTCCTGGAAGTGTTTTCGTTCTTATTCTTATTGTACGAAAAAATGCACTTATCCAAATCATTTAGTCTCAGATATGTGTAATTCGGCGAGTTATTAATGTCGCTCTATACAATATCATTATGGTCTTTGCCCTTGGTACAGTAAGTAGCCTTCCTGGCAGTTTTCTATTTTCACTATAAATTTGCTTCCTAAAAGACGTTCAATCCTTTGTTTTAGATTGACATTGATCACAGAAGATGTAAGAACACGGCTGGTCTAGTTTTCTTCTTTGTTCTTCTTCGTATTCTACACGTATGAGGCTTATACCCTTATTCTTAATCTATTCAACGCTTGTATGACCTCTCTGCTATTTTTTATTTTACGCTACATCGCTATATGTATCATTCTGGTATTACTTGATCTTCAATTTTCCAACATGTAATGCCTATTCTTTCTAGACTATTTTGTTCTTGCAAATTTCATTTCTCAATTCTTGTTAATTTTCATTAATTTAGTACCGTAAATGGTGATATAGTTACCTATAGTTTTTAATGCCTTCTCAATATGCATGCTAAAGACTATAGGAGCTAGGTGCATAGCCATCTTGATTCCAAATTTACAACGCTACTTTTCGTGTCATGTCTAAATAACAGATTTTCTGAATTTTAAATCTGCCACAATCTGAAGAAACTCTACACCGCGTTAGAATTTGCAATGGGAACTTGGTCTTGCTCGTCTCAGCGCATATGAAGTAACATTTTAATATGTACATACATCCAATTTGTACATGTGTGTTTTATTATTTGTTAGTAGATTCTAACAAATGGATTTAGTTAAGTGTGTAAAGATGAGGCGGAAGCCACTAGCAGTTTACGTACGTGGTGATGTGTTTGTGTATATCCCTTGATATCGGGATGAAGCGCGAGGGTCTGAACACAGTGTGCTTCGAACTTTTCAGGGTTTGACCTAGCCTAAGTTAAAATCGAACGTTCCTACATTTCCTGGGCAAAGATGTATCTAATAGGGGCCTGTTAAGCTCACAGAGAGTTCCTGTCGACTTGAACGTGAACGCTCGCAAGTAAAAGCATTGGCGGGAACAACTGCGAGGAACAAATTTAGGTTCCGGTCTTCACGAGCAGACATTGAAGCCCAGAGCGGTGTGGATCCTCCAAGTAGTGATGTTAAGTTTCATGAAACTTATAATTTTGAAAAGTTTCATGAAAAGTTTCATGAAAACCTTGAAACTTATGAAACTTGTGAAACTTTTAGAATTCCTGTACATTTAAGTAGCTTTCAGCATTTTAAAGTATCTAATACAGTAATACCAATATATAATATTTAAACAGAACATTAATTTTACTTAAAAGGGGTTAGAAATTATGAAATTACAAGACACAGTTTTTAAAAATAACATATATAAGTAAAATTAGTATTTACTATTTAAACGTATTTTTATTCATTATTTTCTAATTCAGTGTCACCATAGTCATCAGTTGTTACCTCGTCACTACTAACTTCTGCCATATTTAATGTATAGTCTTTCATTAATTCCTCATCTTGAGATAGAGAAGCATCCGACTCTTCCGAGTCTGTAAATCTAAGTTCTTCTTCTTCATCATCATCAATTTCATGTATTTTAGGTTGCTTTGTTTTGACTTCACTAGCAATCTGTAATACTGACTTGAAACTTATAAGAAACTTTTGAAACTTATGAAACTTATGAAACTTTTGGAAATTTTTGAAACATGTGAAACTTATAAATTTGAAAAGTTTCATAAAATTTGAAACTTTTCACTGAAACTTTTCATGAAACTTTTCAAGCTCACATCACTACCTCCAAGCCAGCGTTCGCGCGCTGTTTTCTATTGTTCTGTGTGCCTTTTAAACAAAACTGCGTAGTTGACTGTCAGCAGAATGACGTGGTAGAAAAAGCTGTCTGTGTTGTGGTTTAATTATTGTTAGCATAAAGGAGCGGTAGAAGCAGCTGTCCGCTTCGTGGTTTGGTACTTATTATAGCACTCGTTAGCATTGTTCTTTTACAAAAGTGCACTTTTACATTGCTATTAGTCAGTTATTCTGTTCGGGTTTTGTTTTACAGATGCGATTAAGGCTAGCTGGATGTGGATAAAAGGAAAACTGTATTTATATTATAACGCTGCTGTTCAAAGAGTACTCTGAATGGGAAATTTAAATAAGGAAATAGGGAAAAAGACATGTCATTTTCATTTGTCCTGACTAAGCATATTAAATAGTTTCCTATATACAAAATATTACTAAAATGTTGTTTATTTCAGCTTGAGCGGTTCTAGTAGTAATAACATTATATGAGAAATACCTTCACAGAAGAATGCGATATATTACGAAAAAATTAATAGATTTGTTTTGGGTTACAAGAATTTCTTATATACCTTTATTACATTATTTGAAACCATTCAAATTTCGATATACCAGGGTCGTCCACATGGGTGGTTTCTTGGGGATTCTTAGTACACAGATGCAGTGTGAAAACTATTACTAAACAGCATATTTTGTCAGTTTCAAAGTGATAGAAAGAGTTTTCACTTTCAACTCAAATTGTTCCAATGGATTATTAGAAATTCTCTTAACTGGTTACCTAATATTTAGGTCCAAAATAGTTGGAAGACACAGTTTGGAACATCGAAACTTCTGAAGATGTGATGTTGATATTTACAAACTACAGATAGCTGCCCTGAGCTCATATCCAAGTAATTTTTACTACTGTCTTGCACAAAAACAAGCACTACACAAGGTTTATGTACAGAGTACAAGAAAAATCCACCAATTTTACTCCGAATGGCCGCTTATTTCCATTAGCGCAGTGATTACAGGAGCATGTTCGTTTCATGAACTTCGACAAAAATAACTGCCCCGTTGAGTTGAAGTATTGCTGCGTTCCTCGTCTAAATGCAATCATATTAGCGAAACTAGCACAAAGTCCATTGCCGCTGCCAAAAGCGCGTCTTTTATTTTCAAAAACTGTTTATAGTTACGAAAATTTTTGTCCTCCCGTTAATTAGTCCTCAGGCCGGCCGGCGGCCGCGATAATAAATTACCGAACTTATGGAGTTTTAGTGCGAAGTAGGCTAAATATTTAAGGACCTGCAAGCTCCGCGGGCCATTGACTTCGCATTCCAGCCTGATTGGTTAATTTATAACATCTGCCTGCATTATGTGCTAACAGGGAATGGTGGCTGCGCCGAATAAATAAGTAGGTGCAGACCTAGCTGAGACTTATTTATTTTCACGCTGAAGTCATGTGATTTCAATTACATGCCATGCCAACTGTGATTAGCGTTTCAACTGATTTATCTGCACGGAGTAATGCTGCTGCTGCCGCTGACGACTACATCGTCGTAACTGTCGAAGAAGCGTCGAGAAATTGGAACACCAACCCAAACAGTTGCTCAATGGTTCGCCCGTTTGGGCCGTGGGTTTACCACTGATTCAGACCTTAATCATGGCAAGGTGGATAGCGCCAGGTTGAGTATATTTTTAGCAGCGTTAATTGTAAACAAGGGCTTCGGCTGTTCTAATTCCGTGCCATGACAAAGCAGCAGTCCTAAGGGCCGAGAGGACCTGAAAAGTTGATTGTGCGTGACGACCGAATTCTGAAATTTTTATGGCCAGTGGACGAGGAAGTAATTCGTGTGCCAGTTGCTGTTGATGATGTTCAACGCCTGAGGTTGCACCTCACTTAAGAAATATTTGAAGAAAACAGTTGCTTTTGCCAGATACCTCTTGCGAAATGAAATGTTTTCCTAGATCCTGAAAACACCGGTGCTTTGTCCTCTGCGTCAAATGTAGATTTTTAGATGATAAACGCTGATAATGTGTATAGAATATAACAAATCTAGAGGTCCATTTTAAAACTTCCCATAAAAGGGTGACCGAGGAAAACCGAATTCAATCAACTTCTTTTGTAGAAAGTCTGTACATGAGCAACAGTTTAGAAGCAAACAGAAAAGAGAGAAGAATAAAAGTGTTGTTCTTCTATTGGAATTTACTAAGTAAATCAAAACATCGACCACAACTGGGATGGATTTGAAATTTAGTACCACAGAGAGTTGCATTCCAGTGCGAGGGTTTTGATATAATTTTTAAAGTGTAACTTTGTGGTAATTTATGTGGATTACTTGTAAGGATGTAAGAATAAGCTGTGAATATAAAGTACTGCTTGCGCAGTCTTGTAGTGGAGGTTGTGTGTGGTACTATTGTGCAGCTGAATCACACAATGTTTGATTGTTTACACTGCTGCAATTGGTACAAATATAGTGTACCCTGTGCCTGGGAATAGTGGACATCCGGTGTGATGACTAACCCTTGACCTGATATTAAGCAACAATCAGTGATTCAGGAAGTGCACCTGGACAGGCTGGGATGATTATTTTCCATAAATGCCTTGGGAATTCGGATTTTGCGAGGGCGCAGTTGAAATTCGCACTGGCGTGAATTGGGGCTCATTGGTCTGATTAGCACTCGCATAATAGCCACCCAATGCGGTAAGTATCCATATTACAGGTAGATCATCGCCGGTGCACCTGAAGATCATCCCGGATCGATTTTACCAGATGCTACGTTGGATCATTGCGGAGGCTGTAAAAACCGCCTGTAAGTGCTATCATTCCGAACACGTACTGCTTAATCTAGTATTGCTTGATTGCGTTTTTACGTGCCCGGCTTTAAAACTTGGCCTTCCGGGGTCGTCTACCTATGTGACTCAGAATCCCTACACCCAAGGGGCGGTTTTCTATTTCAGTAAGTTTCCAGCCTGTAATTTATGAATGGAAACAGATTTATATTCAGGAAAAAATAAACTAGCCCCGAATCACAACATTAGTGCCAATAGTGGCTTATAAGATCGGATGATCGAAGGAAATAGGCGATGTCAATGCAAATCATGATGCGGTGGAGGAATAATTCCTGATAAATAGTGAAGGATTTAAAAATAATAAAACGATTACATTTTTACCTCAACATAATATAAGTTGTAGTATTTACTTTAGCACCCTTTTGTTTTGTGTTTGTAAATATGGCAGTATCTCACTTATTAGTATTTTCATGATTATAAGCCTTTGAATAAATCATCAACTTAAATAATACGTTCTAAATATTTCTAGAGTCTAACCGAGCCCAAAGTTATTTTAAGTGACCGGGGGTTGCTTTAAAATCTCAGGGGCTTGGCAGTCAGTTAGCGACCGAAATCATGCATGTGTGGATGTGAAACCTGACGCGACCGAAGGGAACCATTTTTTCGCTGCGAGACCTCTTATGTGATTTTGAAGTGGTGCTTGTGATAATTACGTGGATTAATAAGAAAAGGGTGAAAGAATACGATCTGTAATAGTATTGCTTAAATGCAAAACTGTACTTGCATCTGAGTTGGACCCTTTTTCAGTGTTGATATTGATTGTAGATAACTTTGTTGTTTGGATAGTTACTCATTGTTTTATTGTTGGGTTGCTGCCCAAATCAATCCGCGCTAGTGCACTATGTGCCTGGATTGGGATTATCAGTGATCTAGAGAGTGTAACTGGATGGCCTGGAATACTCATTTCCCACAAATGCCTTCTGATTTCGGTCTTTTGCGGGGGCGATAACCGTAGAAGCAGATCACACTGACATGAGTTGTAGCTCATTGGTCTATTTAGCATTCGGCTAATAGGCACTAGATGCGGTGAGCATTCGTATTGCAGGGTTTTATACGTACATTATCGGCGGTGCAGCTGAAAACTGTTTCTGGACGAGATACTCTGCTGCTAGGAGCTACGTGGGAACGCCGCGGTGGGCCGTAAACATCCTGTAAGTACTATCATCTAGAGCACGTACTGCTAAATGTCGTAATGTTTGTTTATTCTTGTGTGAATGCCTAATTGTGGAATTTGGCTGTTTTGTTCCGGTGTCTTGCTTCCAATCCACTACCCTTAGACCGAAGGGGAGTTACGAATTTTTTCGGTAGGTCGCAGCCTGTAAATGTATGCATTAAGGTCGATATACATCCAGGAAAACATAAAGTAGCCCCGAAGCGCGAATCTATGTGCCTACAACAGAATATTTAGAGAAAAATAATAAAAGAGTCACATTTTTACATTAACGTAGGTTGTGTAGATAAAAACAAATGGTGGCCACCCTTTCTGATTTTCTTATATCAATAGAAGAATACAACTATTCTAATTCTTGTAACAGATTTGGAATTCTTCCGCAATCGAGGCGCAACTCCCTAACCATTTAACACAGACAAAGACTCAATATTTTATGATAGCAATACATCACACCACAACTTAATAATGGATTATGGACACGTTCTTTCCCCGTCACGTACGATTATCAGGCACTGAATTTTATATTTTGCGAGGACTGGCAGGCTATTTTTACGTCACCGCGATGATGGATTGGTGAGGTTTTTGATCGTAATTACCGATATATCTGTCAGTTGGGTAATTCGGCTAAAAAGAAAGAAGGATTTCGACTGAAGTGGGCGCATAACGGCGAGACGTAGGCGGAATCGTTTTATTTCGTCCTATTTTAAAAGTTTACCTGGGACTTTTGACAAGGTCCCAGGACGCTGTGGATCGTTAAGCCAATCGATGGTACTGCAACAGGTGAGCTGTCATGAGCTTTATTACATAGTTATTTCCGTACTAGTCAGAGGCAGTTTCGACTATTCGCGAGGCCTAGTTCAAAGTAAACAAACGTTTGAGTAAACAACACGTTGCACAACAGCAAAAGTATGTTTGTGGAACAATTAACTTATTTTTTGGAAGGCCTCGCGCTAAGGCAGCAGAACGATAAACGATGACACTTTCAACATGAGTTGTGTCTGCCAATTTGTTTCGGCTCTGGAATAATACCTGTCCGGACTGTCTTACAAAAGAGAACATTGAATCCTTATGAAGGTTTGCTAAAAATAAAAAAAATCCAGTTTCAGCACATCTTCAAGGATGGGACGATGAGAGATGAAGTGGTTCAGGCCTGGAGCAATGCGACTGCTACGGCTCACTTAGGCCACTTTTATATAAATAAGCCGATGGATTTATTTTAGTTTCAGAACTATTTATACAAACAGTAAACACTCCCGTCACTGGACCTGCTGTCGTTCTTCGGGGCGAAACACGGAAAGGTGCTGCAGGAAGCGTCGTCCGCGACAAATGGTGCCCCGGATTGCCCCAGCTCCCGTTTGGAGTGGCGAAATTAATTAGCAAATTCCGCGTGGGCTTTTAATTGGCGCTGGCATAATTTCCAATTTGACGAGTCTCCAGGACTGGTCGGGCGCGGCATCCTCATTGTTCCGTTCTTCGCGAAGTGTACACAAGTTGTGATGAGTATATGGCCAATTCCAGGGGCCGCTGATACTATTTTTACTGTGGGTGCGAGGGAGTGTACGGTTCTGCCAACTGGGCACCTATTCCATAGACTTGAGTGTCACATAGAGGTCCGCCTAATTGCTCTGTCCCGCTTCCTCTTCAATTCCTTAACAGTTCGAGGGGCTTTGACTGACACATATTGTGGCGACAAGGTCCGATGGCCGCTATTTCGAGACCCTCGGAAACGAGCATACCTGAGCGACGTCCGCGACGTGTTACGCCTGTGGTTTCGATACTTTCCGCACTAATTTCATTATGCTGTGCCGCGGCCCGTGGGCCGTGGAACTCCCATTTATTCGTCACCACTAGGTGCGAAGAGTTTTTGTAAAATATCAGCTGTCTATTTTTAAATCGAGGAAAGCGAAAGTGCGGGCGGTGCAAGGGCACCAATGCAAGTTTTTATAACGCAAGCAAATTTTTATTTGCTTCTAAAACACATTTACAGTTAACATACACCATTATTTAAATGCTACAAGCTACATTAAGCAGTGTTGATGTTTAGTCTTCTTTGTCGTGTTCAGGAAATGTCCATTGTGGTTTGTAAAAAAAGCTTGATGTTTCTAATAAAACTGAAGCGGTCTCTTAGTAATGTGGATCACATTAATATGCTAAGAAAAAATATCGCAGTTGGTGGATTCGAACCTGCGCTCCCTGGGAGAATCAGCTTTGTAGGCAGACGCCTTACGCGCTGGACCAGCACATGCTTCTAGTTGCATCATGAAAGTCACGGCGACAAGACCGATCGCAGGCGATGAAAACGTGCCAGACTCAGACACGCATGCAGAACACGCATTTATATAGAAGGATGAAAATGAATGATTAGAACTAACACCCTTGAATATTATACGAGTATAAGCTGCGAACATAATTTCTTTAAATTTTCCAGCTGAAATATCCAGGAAAAACATGAAACAACCTATGAATAATTGTTTATGCATTGGTTCGACAATTGTTGCCAAGAATGCAAACGTGTTTAGTTGTTTGTTTATAGTCACGGATATAGGAATAATAAATACATTTTGGATATCAACAATTTACGAGTCCCGGGTGGTGTAGCTTGAACAAGCGTCCACGTACGATCAGTAGAGTTAAGCAACGCTCTTTCTGGTCAGAACTTGGATGGGAGTTTCCCGGCTGCTTCTCTCGGCGCCTCGTGGTACGGCTCCCACGGAAATAGTTGGTCCCGGATGTCATAATAACATCATGACAGTCGTTAGTGGGGTTGGAAGTCCCCATAAAATGTACAGCGACGCCTATAATTGGCCTAACGGCTGTTGGCTGAGTACAAAATAAAAAATAAATAAATAAATAAAAATAGTATAATTTAATTACTTCTGATATATACAAGTCAATGCTCAAACAATATATACTGCGCGATTAGTAACTGGCATAACGGTGAAACTTCAGGAGTCAGTCAGAGCTCGGTGGACGACGCTTACAAAGTGCCGCGGGTACTTGCCCCGATCGTATTTATATTTTCTAGTCTCATTGCGACAGCAACCGGATTTACGGCCCTTGACTCGTCAGCCCAGATGGGTTGGAATCCCTTGTTTACGGATCAGCCACGCCATATTGTATCAGAGGGTTTTGCATCAGCGAAAGGATTTATGACCTCCGACTCGTTTGCCGGGGTGGTCAGGAATTGATGAATGATGGTTTTATGACCTCGACCCTCTTCAACCTCTTAACGTAATAGTTTGTGTGGCGAGTCGAGATTCCATACAGACCGTGTTCGGAGCTCCTGCACTGACATTGCGTCTTCACATCTTGTCAATCACCCACGCTCCTAGTCTATTTCAAGCGCCTCCTGCTAGCACATGACGGTTTTGCCTTCTACGTAAGTTTGCTCATCCTTAAGTATTTCTTGGTTATTATTTATTATCGTGGCACATGGCTGTTCGTGCCCGCTATAGGTGTATTGAATATGAAGGAAAACACTTCGAAAGATCGTAAATGCAGAAATGAAATAATCCCCAATAGAATAGATTTTTTTGCAGTAGACAGATTTACTTAGCATTTGGTCAAGAGTTCTCTATCTTGTGGCGCATCTAGACATGTGCACTTAATCGACTTTCCTAGCTTGTTAGCAACTTAGCAGTCTAACACAAACACTAGACGAGGGGAAGATTAGCACATAACCAACAATTTAGTTATGTCACTAGCTACACGATTTTTAAAATGTCCTAATTTTAGAAGATGGAAATCAATTTACCCTTCGAATTCAGATATTGCTCGCATACCCTTAATTGAGTTAAAATGTCAAACTTAGAATAGATACTTTTTAAATCGGTAACAGTGAGTGCTGGAGTTTAGCAAACATTCTAACAAATGATTATTTTTTCAATTTGCCTTACCATTATACCAGATACAGACTCCACTTGCAAGCTTCAGCTACCTGGAGTTTATTAAATTCAGAAGATGAAATAATGAGTCCTCCTACCCGATCACAGTGCAAATGGTAATTTCCAAAATTTGAGTTAAAGTAACTTATGTTCCATCCACTTGAAAGAATCAGAGTAGGTAGTAAAAAATATGTTCTCTGATCAGTGTTAAGTTAACAAAGTGATGCAAACATAATAACCTTCGACTTTAGAGGGATAGAAGAGAGCAATTCTTACAATGATAATATCAATTTTGAATGCTCTCCCGCATCAATATAAAATGCAAATGAAGGTGAAGCCACATACGATGCAGTAGAACTGGAAGTAATTAGTGATTTTCAAAAAAGGGTAGCAAATTAAAATGAGTTTTAAAATACCTCGTAAATTTCATACATTTATACTTTTTAGTTGCATCTGTCGAGATACTTACACAAGGTGCTTTTAACAACACTACACTTCATTTACTTAAGCAAAACAATTGTCAATTTTCATCGATACCTACCCGCCCCAGGGAAAAACCGTACCCGGAAGCAGCCAGGCTCTTGCATAAGTGAAATTCGAAAGCTGTTGCGATTTTGCCGGCGATTTACGGCGGTGAGGAGTAATTTGGGAGCCAAATCCGATTATTAATAAGCTGGATATTATTTATCCAATGCATATCAGAAATAAATTGCGCCCGCCCACGTCACCTCAGCGGAATTTCACTGTTGATGCGAAGAATTCCGGCTTCGAAAACAGGACTTCTGCTAAATTTTGCTGTTATTGCCGAAAACTGCACAATGTCTGGCCGATTTTATTGGCGCAGAACGAGCGTACGCTGCTCTAACCAAAACATCCATGAATAGGCCAGGGCTGATAAAATAAGCAATTACGGAAATATTTACTTTGTGCAGTTATCGAGGAAGCAGCTCGATTTGTATTACGTTTACGTAAGACTAGACGCTGATGAATGTGCGTGTAATGTTGCTGGCGATAAATTACCGTTTGCTCGTTTATCATTATTGAATTAATAAATTTTACCGGCGGCGGCGTAACTGCTTCCTTCCTTTGCAATGGAATATTAAAAGAACGAAGTGAAAACTGTAAGTTTAGGGTTAAAGTGTTCTTCTATTTGCATGCGAAACCTTGATATTTCACGTGATAAATTTGACAGTTTTGGCAGTATTAAAACTTCCATTTCATAAATCTTAGAAGTTCAAATTCTAAATTTAATTCGCGATGTCGCTGAATTTGTCAGTTTTCAGTATCCAACAGAAACTTTTTTCTTGTATATTTTACATACATATAGCAGTTGCGAGAACGCTACAGTATAAAAAATGTTTTTGGACGAGAACGTTCCCTTTTGTATTTGTTTGTGATTCGAACTACCAATCATATCCGTTAAGCGGTCGCACAACCGGACTGTCGAGGATGAGGCCACTCAGTCCTGGTAATTTTTTTTTAAGTTATAGAAAGATGTAAATTTCTATCCCTTGTCACATTTAAATCTGAAGTAACACACTATCGGGTCTCTCTACCCCATTGATTAATCGTCCACTCATTTTAAAACCGGTTCCGCAGTCTAGGCTTCGCAATCACTAGTTACCGTCTGCTTTGCAAATTCCCTTTAGCAGAAGCGGTCGCACATATGGTACCGTCAAGCATACAACATAATCAGTATAGGGATTACAGTAGCTGGCCAGAGTATTGTCGAAAAATGTTCAAGGTAAAGCAGCTAAATTCAACATTGACATCTCCTTGATGTCAAACACATAATAGGCGTGTAAAATGCACAATATATATTTCGACAAATAAAAATTGTCTTCTTCAGTTGTATACAATTTGAATAAAAACATCTGTAATAAAATAAACAGTACAAGTCAACATGTTAAAATTATAAAATAGTAAGGTTAAATGAACAAATTAACTGTTCTGAAATATTAATAATTTACCTGTTTAAAATGTAGCAATAATCATAAATTGATGTAAGATATTGAAGTATTTCTTTTGGTATTCATCCAGGATATAAAAATTGATTGACTAGACATCTATATTAAATCTAGGGCCTCTTAGGTATCACCTAAGAGGCCCTAGATTTAGAAGAAGACAATTTTTATTTGTCGAAATATATATTGTGCATTTTACACGCCTATTATGTGTTTGACATCAAGGAGATGTCAATGTTGAATTTAGCTGCTTTACCTTGAAAAAAAATTTTTCGACAATACAACATAATATGATAACGGCCATACCATTCTGAAAGCATCGGTACAACAGATTATGAAGACTAAATTCGTGTTAAAGAGCAGGCAGGACATGACAAAAACAGCATGAGGTGTGATCTCTTTTTAACTTGATGAAATTTTGATATTTAATGTTCAAATTTAAAAAAAATAATTATACTGGAATCTTCTTAATCCTCGTGGGATCAAAATCTGCAAGCCAATTTTAAATACATGCTTTTGAAATTAAGAAATAAAGAAATAACAATTCCCAATGGGATTTGCTCAATACATTTAAGTTCATCAAAGTTTTGACGTAACATAAATTAATTGGAAAGTCTAATATTTGAGGCACAACTAAAGCTGCTAACAATTCAGACTTGCCGAAATTTCTATATGTTTAAGCTTGAGTTTGTGTTTAAATTTAGATAGGTATCCCGAATTTACCTGCCAAATTGCCAGAGGACGATTGCTTCTCCAACACAAATAATATAATTTCTATCGCTTTATTCTATAGTTATTATTTCCGTTTACATTTTTGTCGTTGTATTTGGCAGGACTAATTACTCATAACGACTTAATTCGACATGTTTCATTAAGTAAGTGCACCTTTCCTTGTGTTTACAACTGAATTTAAATGTGTGCATTGGTCTTATTGATATTTCATGAATTACTTTCTACAGTTGACACACTCCAAAAATAACAATAACTCCAACAATTTGGGACATACTGTGCGTCACGAGGAACATATTCTTAAGCGTTTGTTGAGTAATTTTGTATGTGTTAATTACGAGAATTTTCTGAAAAAATGTTATAACGAGAAGTTGCATACAATTCCTTAATGGCATGTAAAAAATGCATAATTACAAGTCATTTTCATTTTGATTGTTTACAACCTTTTCTAAATTATAAAAACATGAAGCTTGTACACTCGCAGGCTATTACACACACCCGGATGCGCTCCGCATATTTGTTTTTCTTTCTCCTGCTGGCAACTCTCTAAAGGTGCTCGCATAAAGCCTCGCGCCGGCATAACGATCAGCAAGTTTTCTGTAACAGCGTCTGATATTAGAGCAAGGGTGTCCGCAATTCCCAAAATACGAATATATTCAAGAATATTTGGAGGAAAAGACAACGAATGATAATAATAATAAAAAAAATATATAAACCAACCATAAATAGAACGAGTTGGAATTTTAAATTAGATAATCTCTCATAAATAGCTTTTGCTGTTGGGATGCCATTAAAAGAGTTATGAACTTGAAAAGGGTGAAGAAAGTTAGGAGTTTTACATACATAAAACATAGGTTGAGCTGCTAGCGTGTTGTGACGTCATTGTAGATCTGTTTTTAAGCATATGACGCCATCGTTGTTTACTCACATTGCAGCAGTATTTCCTGCATAGATACAGAAAATCCTGAACATTGTAAAATTAATTATGTAATTAATATGTATAATCCCTCTAGTCTTTGTCATTTATGGTTAACGTTTTCATACTTATGATATTCGGAACTGATCTAGTTTAACCAGTTTAGCCACGACTATTATGTGCAATAATGAAAAAGTATTTGCATATGTGACTATGATGTAGTAAAAAGGCTCTCCCCTTATAGTATAGTGATACACTTTCAGCTATGCACCGCTGTATACATCAAGTAGGCCATGATACCAACTGCAGAAGCACTCCGTGTAATGGAATTGCTAAATAAAAAAGTACCTCGGCAACGTTAACCCCACAGCTACGCATAAAGTATTTGCATCTTTTACCCGATTCGAACGCCAAAAGCGATCCCGACCGCAAGGATCCGCTCCCGCTGGCCGAGCACGAATGGACCTTTTTCCCTAATGGAACTAATCCCTGGGCCGGACACGCGGGAATGCCCGTACTTTGAATTTTGCTTGCTATTTATGAGAATGGGATTGTTGGAGTGTGAACATGGGAAAGCGACAATGTCAACATTTTCCATACAGCGCACGGCACAATACCGGCGCCACAATGAAAAAGGGTTTGATGCCCTAACCTCAATCCGACGTTTGTAGTGGCGTTCGATGCAAAATAAAGGCTAACTGTGCTTTGAGTGAGCCGAAAGACAATTTATGGGCCATTGTTTGCGCGGCACTAAAACCATCTTCCGGTTCCGCTTGGGATGTGACTTTGTTGTGTAATGGTGAACAAATGTTTTGTCATTAACACCCAATATTCTCTAGAACCTCTCTTCTTTTGCTATTATGAACAATAACAATAAAAACAACTTTTCCCAGGTTAACATATACCCATGGACATAACCTAAACCGATAAAAAATATTATAAAACCTTATATACACAGACGATATATTATTTTCCCCTGAGGATTTACATATAGATGATGACGTCCTAAGCCTTATACGGTTAAGTATGAAACGAATGATACAATTGGAAAATTATTAGAAAAAATAATAATTAATTGGTTTCAGTAATATTATGAAAAACCTAGGTATCACTATATCTCGCGAATGAATTTCATATTTAATTTGTTGTGGCTCCACATAAACATAGATATTGTAACAGTAGCCCACTCCACATGAAATTTATTTGATTACCCCATATATTTTCTAGTTCGACATACTATCGGAATTTACGTAATAATATTGTACACGTACTCCTATAATAAAGATATAAACCGCCATTATTTTATCATCGACCCAAAACAGACAGCAGTTCGCGCGTCCGATTTATCTAGACATATCGGGAAATGGGGAATGGTAACTACACCATCGTAAAAACATGCTGCATACTAGCATGGATTTACCAAGAGATTTAAATACAAATAAATATTCGCCTAATGGTAGGTTGATGTTGGTGGCTCCTGCTCCTGGTTTTATACCGAGGAGTCGTTACGGTTGGCTGCTCAAGTAGATATTATTGTATGCTATTGGGACTTGCCATTCCGCTTGGTTCCTCACTACGTGAAACATCTTACGATATCATAAGAAGACTCACGCCGACATCTACTTGCCCCGTCTAATCATCATCCCCAACAAAAAAGATCATTGATAAACGCCCTTATTCATCGGGTCAGCGCTATTTGTGACGAAGGCAGTAAACCACAAGAACTAATATATGTAGAAGAAGCTTTACGGAGAAATGGCTACAGTCGACGAGACATCAAGAAAGCATGCCAAACGCCATAAATCCGAAAGAACTCAAACCTAAACCTATTATTTACTCCCGCCTTCTCTTCATCGCCGGAGTAACAGAGAATAAGAAAGGTCTTGGATAAGAAACATATCCGGGTCCGTTATGGTACAATGAGAAAGGTCGAACACTTCATCCCTTCCAACAAAGGTTCTTTGCCCAGGTTACAGACAGAAGGCGTTTACCAGCTTCAGTGTACCTATGACAAATCTTACATCGGACAAACGGGAAGAAGCATGCAATGCAGAGTAAAACAACACCAGAGCCACATATGACTTGGAAACACAAAAATCAGCCATCGCAGAAAACTTAATAGGACCACTGGAATAAATTACGACTAGCCAGGACTGAAAACTACAACCCTCGTGTTATTCGAGAATACCTTGAGATTATTAAATATCCGAACAACTTCAATCGAGAAGACTGTTACCGTTTCAGTAACTTGTGGAAAGTCGCCTTGTAAAACCAATCGAACCATACACAAGTTTCACGTTAGCAACCTAGCTGAATGATAAGTCCCAATAGCTTACAAGATCTACTTGAGCAATGACAATGAGACCAGGGCCATGCCTCTTTCTCTGTTACTTATAAATGAATTTAGTTGAAATTTTATACAAAGATAATGGACATAATTTCGGATTGAGATGGCCGACTTCCCGTTTTACCGAAATAACACTAACTTCGATTTTTTAAATGGATTACCCTATAAATTTTATGTTTTTTGCAACTAAAATTACATACAACAGTGTTGCTGAACTAGCTTAGATATTACACTAAAATATTAAAAAAATGTATTAATTATTTTTCAATTTTAGATGAAGATAAAGTAGTGCATGATGCATAGCGTTATATTGGTATTTACATTTTCTATCTAATGGCACGATGGCCTTTGGTAGGTGCCATTAATAAAGTGACTTTTTATTTAAAAAGGTGTTTAGCAAATTTTATTCTTTTCTTTTATTAAAGGTTGGTTATTGACCTTATTGATAAAATAACTATTACTATAAGTTGCTAGAGTCAATTGGCATAGATTTTTTCAAGTTTTGAAAACAATATTTTTTTGTTTGAAAAACTAAAATTTTGCGAGACTATTGTATGTAATTTGACTTGTAGATTCCGAAAAGGATAAAATACACAGAGTGCTTCATTTAAAAATTCAAAGTTGGTGTCATTTCCGGTGAGACCAGAAGTCGGTCATTTTAACTGTATTTATCGGTCAATTATATCTAGTATCTTCATATACAACTGTCTTTAGATAACTTCTGAAGAAGTTGACAACATGAGCAGCGAAAAGTTTAAATCGAGGACCCAGAAGAACCTACCTTATTATGAACAACGGCAGTGAAAACTTGCATTTAGCCAATAGACGCGTATATGCAATATAACTATTCGTCCTTCACTCTTCAGAGTATTTAGTGTAATTCTTACTGTATATAGTTAAAATAATTATGTAAATACGTTTAATTACAAGTAAATAATTTGTTTATGCTGTAGCACCCCATACAATAGATGTAGGAATCCTAAAAATATTCAAGTACATATTATAAAGCAGAACTGCCTCAAATCGGTAAAAGAGCTATACAATGGTAGCTGAAAAAAGCACAGTGACAGATAAAGGTTTTTAATTGAAATTTTGAATTTATTAGTTACACTATATATACCATAAAATCGGTGGTCTCTTTTTTTTGTATGCTTGTTCGCTACCTCCTCCGAAGATACTGGACCGATTAAATTTTGCTAATTTTTAGACTTAGATCGTTGGCCGGTTTTTATTAAAAAAAAATACGAAAAAGTAAAGCTTTAATTAAATTGTGTAACTAGCCAAGCTAAGCGTAGCTCGGGTGATTTACTATTTACCATTATAGCAGCGCCTTATTCAACGACGCATCGTTGGTTCAGTGGTAGAACGCTCGCCTACCACGCGGCCGGCCCGGGTTCGATTCCCGGGCCTTGTATCCTTTTTTTAATTTATATTAATGAATCTCTCTTAAATTAGCGAACCGAAGCGTAGTTCGGGTGATTCACTAGTATACAGGGTGTTACAAAACAAATGCGAAAAACTTAAGGGGCTGATTCCTTGTTCAAAATAAAGGATAGTTTATTATATAAACATTGGGTCAAAGGTCAACCATTCGGGAGATATCGCACTGCACTCTTATTACTGAATAATTAAATGATCAGATAATAAATTTTTGATTAAATTAGTCGTATTTTGCATTCAAACTAAGTGAGCAATGTCAAATAAAACAACAATAAGAAACGTCTTAAAAAGTGATAACAGCCAACTAGATTATTTTTCTAAAATAAATTTCTTTTTCTCGACATGCAATGCTTTACGTTTTATTTTTTTATTTGGAAACGGTAAGTTTTATAAAAAAATTGCAAGAGACAAAAAAGTTTCTAAATAAAACAGGCTATCAATTGATATTTTTCTATGTTATTGCGTAAGTTTTTCTTACATTTAGTTAAGAAGAATGATAGCAGTAGTCTAATTCAATCTCCTCTACTCTTTTTAAAAAAGTTGAGAAATATGCAAAAAGTGTGTTTTTATAATAGCAATAATTCCATAAAATTTTATTGTTCTACCTCTTTTCGTTTTTAAGATAACAAATAAAAACATTATTTTTCCGCCATATTTGCAGTGCGATATCTCCCTAATGGTTGACTTTTGACCCAATGTTTATACAATAAACTATTCTTTATTTTGAACAAGGAATCAGCCCCTTAAGTTTTTCGCATTTGTTTTGAAACACCCTGTATGATATTGTCTGTATTTCTGGAAAACCAGGCATAGCAGCTACAAAAATATTACCTTAAAAAATATTTCTCACCGATATCACCTTCAAAATCTGTAGTGAGTCAAGGTTTTGCGACAGAATTACATTATAGATATTAATCTACAATACAAACATTTCTGAAAGCGATAATTTTGATTATATTTATAGCGGGCGCTATTTGAAGATAAACATTTTTACTACAGACATTATCGATAGGGGCTATTTCTGCAAGCGCCACTAGTTCTAAATTCTCAATTTTGACTTGAACTTGAACATAAACAAAAAAACAAAAACGTTGGCACGGCCTATTAATTCTGCACGTGCCTGTACACGTCCGAAGAAAACTAAAGCGTGCCACCGGCGGCCAACTACGCGCTTTCCACTTTGGAAAATTCATTGTGAGCTTAATCGAAGCGGACAGCTATCGCCAATAAAAACGGTGCGAAAATTAACAACAAAAACATGTGCACATCTGCAGTGCACGAGCCAGCGGTTCTTAACATGTTCTGCAACAACGGCCGCGGCACTTTACGAAGGCCGTAAAAATGCTACAATGCGCGCAGAATTGACGTGGGATGCGAACATTTCTGGCACGTGTATCAAACAAAATTTCCGCCGATTATTGGCGTTCGGCTGAGAAATTCGCCCGCATTTACCAACTGTTGGTGTGTAGCATGCACTTTGATGGCCGGGGATTATTTTGGGGGCAACAGGTCTGCGGGGGAACGTCTATAGTTTTACGGATCATTTCCCACTAACTTATTTGAGACATTTACTCCGGGGGCAATGCCAAAGTTTTCGCAATAATTATACTTGTGTAGTCTCCACTCTTTATGATTTCCTATAATAAACTTTATTTGTCTGACCGTAAACACTAAAATAAATTATGAAAGCTTTATCAAGTGCAACCTTTATAGTTTTATGACAATTTTCAGCATTTGTTAATTTCGTTCTGACACTATAACCGAACAAATAGGACATGCAATTGCTAGGACGTCAAGAACCACTCAAAATTCCATAAAAACGAGATATCATTTCAATTACGAAATATGCGTAAACATTTACAGGAGAAGATGTAAAAAATGTGGCGATGAAAAAATTAGTTTATTTTAGACCACATTATTTGGGCATGTGTCTAATTTTAAACTTGCGCTTTGGTGAATCTAGGTTCAAGGATTCCCGATCGCGAAGATTTGCACAATTTCGTGAAAAAAAATAGTTATTAGTATTAGTACCGAACACCAATATATTTGACAAAACTTCTACGAGCAGCATCAATGTCAACGATGTTATCATATGCTAGTGTTTCAGTTTAACCTTTAGAAATAAATAATTGTATGGACGGTAAAAAAAATACCAGACGAAGGCACTTGCACCTAAATAATACTTGGTCGTGCGTTTTCTTCGTACCGAAACGATGAACAGGATATCTTACTGTACGAAGCTATCACAAGAATGTTAGCGAAATACTGCAAATTTAAAGAAAGTCGGCGGTGAAAATTTGGAAGTAACGACAAAGGGCAAAGAAATTTTACAGCAGGTAGGAAGGGTAAAGTGTATCAATTCACATTCCTATAAATTGCAATTACAACTCCCACTAACATTAACTAAATTTACAAAAATAAGAGCCAGTTACCAATAGTTATGTAGAAACCCACGTAAGCAACAACTTTCCAAAACCCTTTAATGCCATTCTTTGCACCTATATCTTTGTGTCTTCATTTCTTCAATTTCAGGAGAAAAATATAAGAAAAGATCTACTTTCCCAAATGAGAAGCGATATCATGTACATACACATATGTAATGGATTCCATCGAAAAAAAATCTGTAAAAGACTTTACCCAGAACTTCCCTCGTCGACATTGTGACACTAAATCATTTTAAAAAGCAAATTAAGTTACGAGTAAAAATATCTTCACGTTTCTAATAAATTACATATATTAAAAAAAAACGTTACCGGTGGTCGAATTCGAACGGCAGGCGGACCGCGTGTGCAGCCCCAACGTTTTGTGGGATATTGTAAGGGACTGGGCAATTTCTACCTGCGCCACGGAGCACCACCCTTTCGATTTTTGCCTCGCAGCTATATTTAGTAACGCGCTAATTTGTGCCTCCTTTTTGTATAATTTTTGGTAGGAATAAAGCCTGCACTATGTACAAATTATTACTTGTGTCTATTACTAAGTTAAATAAAAAATAAACAAAAACTTATTTTTTAAGGTGCTCACCCTGTACATATTTGTCTGAAATTTTCACGGTTTCATTCCCGGTATATACAAATGTGTATGCAAAATATCATCTTCCTCCGACAAATAATATTTTTTGAGTTATACCGCCAACAGACGGACGGACGGACGGAATTGAGAAAACATGTTTTTCGTCATCTAGAGTCTAGCAACCCTTAAAAGTGAAGATCTGAAGAAATCTGGGAAGGTAATTTTTCGTGATTACAATACTTCCTTCATATTTCAGACGAGGGAAGTAAAAATTAAATTTTCAGAAGTGTGAAATAATATATTACAGCGATTTTGAAATTAGTTCGATTTATAAATTCAATTAACGCTAATGTTAGATTTACCTCGTGGAAAATTCCTTTGTGGCTATGTGTAGTTTCTTCCAAATCCTTCCCGCCTACTTCCCTTAAGTTTATTACATTCTGATGATCGCTTCCGAAGAACACTCTAAGTAGTATTTTGGTACAAGTGCAGTCGATTAAATACGCGTGTTTTGCAATTCCGAAATCTTCATCTGGTAAGTGTCCTTTGTACAGTCCATACAACTGTTTATGTTTATTTTAGATTTATTTGTGTTTAACTAACACCTGTTATCTAAACTAATGCCCCTAGGCGAAATGCTTAAATCCAACACATCCATTTTTTAGGTAAAATACACACTACATATTAATTTATACCTTCAAAGTCGTTAAAAACAGGTTGGCCTATGCTGCAAAACTGTAAATTAAGCGAGCGCTAGATTTGTGTGGTTACTTCAACTGTATATAGTGTGACGGTATGCGGAACATAAAAAAACGCTAATGGTAAATTTTGTTAAACATCAACGTTGGCCGTGGATGTCTTGTGCTCGCAGCGATGCATTTATTTAGACCGTTCCTCTCAAGTTGTTCATCGACCTAGCTCACTCAATTTTGGCTATATTATAATTCAAGATCTGTTTTGGCTTACGGTGCAATTTTAATTCTAACAAAAATTCACGAACTGTTCAGCAATTTCGTATTTGGAAAACATTGGAAAACAAAGCCTTGAAGTTTAACTGTCAAAACAGTGATTTTCAGAATTATCAATGAACAATTACTGGAATTCCACTAGACCGCGTTTCTGTAGAATAGGAATCATATTGTTGAAGGTTATTTCTAATAATAAAGGTTTGCGCTGGTAGAAAGATTACGAAGTATCAGAATAGCACGTTTTTCCTAATGGATTTATTCAATGGCAGTGGAGAAGTTGTTATTTCAACAGAGTGAGAGTAGGTACGGTAATTGCTGAATAAAGAAATCAATTACTGAACGAAATTACTGTTTTGACAATATTAAAATTAAAAACGAAATTTTTGTTTTAAAAGACAATAGTAATTAAGACGGCTAAATAAATATGAAATCACAGAATATCACATTTTCCTAAAATAGTCACAGTTCGTTATTTTTGAACTGCATAGAGGAATGTATGGACGAAAGCTGGTGAAGAAGAACAACTAAGCATTGGTAATTCTTTTACATTGCTTTTAATAGAGAGGGTGTTTATAAATAGATTGACAAAAACCTGTAGATCCATTCAACTACCAAAACAATACAAAACGTTTTTCCCACAAAAATTTCCATTGCAATCATTCTCTACGTATGCTGGGAATTCTATATGATCCTCTTACAGCTCGGTTGTAAAGATCAAGTGGCTTGGTAAATTACAGAACGTGTTATACGTGTCCTGTGTGTTTTCCATGTTAGGAAAAGGAAAAGATAAAAAATTCAGATAAGCTTTGTCTTAAAGACTTCCGTTTTCGAGATTGAAATCGTTGAATACTTTGATGCCACGAATACACAAACTTTGAAGAAAATCATTCCTACGAACTCTTTAAGAAATTGAGGATGCACATTTCAAGTTTGAACGATTTAGAAAATTTCTTCTTCTGCCCCGATCGAATTCTGACCGTTGTGACTCATGATTGAAGCTGTTGGTCTCGCCATCAGTTGTCAATCTATCTTTCCGTGGATGGCCAAGTGTTTAATTCCAACACGTCGTATGATATGGACCACAAAGTTTAATAGCATTAGTTGAATGACTGGCAGCAGCCACTTCTTGTTTTAGATGATAAGTTCCCTTAATATTGATAAATTTGTCCGGTGAGCGGTCAATCAATTTGCGCAATTTCAATTCCGTAGGTAGATATGGGAAAAATTAAATTAGCCTGGCGATCTTTCCAGATTTCTATCATTTTAACACAAGATAATTTTGCCATTCATATTTTCCTCTCAACTCCCACTTCGTAATTCCCATTGTTTGATAGTCGATAGCTGCTGTTAGAAGATTTGCTTCTTCAACAATCATTAGGGACGCTTAAAGGGGTTAAGTCTCATAAATTCTACGTATTCGGTATGCAAATTTTTCTTCGGGGGAAGCAGGATTGTATTGTTGTTCACATAATGAAAGTTGGAGATTTTCCTTCTAGCTATGGATACGCCTCCGTTTGATACTACAGTTTCATGGAATATTTGACAGTCTGTCCTATCTGACAATGTCTTCCATATTTTTTCACATATTTGGTGTTGAATTTTTAGGAGTAGTTCCGATTCTCGCGTGGTAACCAGCATTTCTGTGACTACACCGTCAGTCGCAACAAATTTATAATATCTGATTGTATCTGTTTTCTTAGGATTTGTGGTTCGAGTTGTTACGGTTGCTCTTGTACGTTTTTTGTGTATGCTGATCGTTTTTCAGCAGCTATTAGTTCTTGGCAATATCTACGCCATATTTTTACATTTGTCCTAGATATAAAAATGAAAAATTAAGTTGTCTAAATCGATCACTGTTGATTATTTTACACTGATAAAAAGTCAGGCAGTGTTTCGGTATATTAGATTCGAAGAAATAATACTCTCCAGTAAACATTAAATACAAATGAATATGTGCGTGTTTTTTAAATACTGCAGAATTTTTGTTTTGTTTTAAATTGATTCACTGTGTAAATATTTTATACTGATCAATAAACAATGAGTTTTGACTTGCTTTATATATTCCGCAAATTTTGTTTTGAATGAAATTGAAATAAATGGAAACATTCAAAAGTATAATTTAAAGATCTCCACACCCATTTGTCTTATAAGTTATTTTTATTATTATTATTCCATTTTCTTTACTGGTGTTTTTGACACTTCTATAGTTTGAATTAAATTTTTTACAACAGCTAAAGAAACAAAACAATAATATATGAGGGAGTACCCAAAATAAACTAAGATTTGAATTGAACGCGCGATCGGGAAGTAAGTAGTGGCGCAATGCGCCGGAAGGTGTCGCGAGTATACTATTCTGACTCAGTCTGCCAAGTGGCGTTGCTGTGGGTTGACTGATTTGTTTTCTGTGGCTTTTTTCAAGTGCATATAAACCAGTTCGGCGATTTTCATGTTGGCTGATGTAGAACAAACAATCCAGTTTTGTTTATTTTTTAGGGAAAAATGGCCGCTGAAATTGTTTCAATGCTTGTACACTTGAGGAAAGCCACATAAACCAGTTAACTGGCGACATCTTCCGGCGCATTGCGCCAGTTCTCGTTCGCACGTGACATTCAAATCTCGATTTCTTTTGGGTACCCCTCGTACTATAAACAAATTGTTGTTTTAAATGGCATTCATTTATATATTCAGTTTTTTTCCATCATTAAGTCCTATTTAGTACTATTATAAATATTACCTTTTAACCATCCAATTTTTAGAAATTAGTAGGCTCCATTGAGGTCTTACAGTTACATTCAAAAATAAATTTCAAAATATATTAGCTTCTCAGTACGTTCTTGATTATAACAAATTACCTACACTGCCGAACGACAACTTTAAAGAAAAAATCTTCCAGTGGGCGTTAATGGACAGTTTCGTTGGCCGTGAATGAGGACTGCCTATGTACGCCCGATAAAATTAGAGCTTTTAAATTTAGTATAAATACAGGTTGTCCCGAGAAGCCGTTCCCGCAACTGCAAATACCGCGGATATGGAGAATGTCGCTCTTTTCCGCCTGTTTGCAGCGACAGGCGCAATATTTCTAGTTAGCCCTAGATCTGTCACATAAAGTGACCCACATCCTTTACGCCATAAGCGTTTAAAAAAAGCGCAGACTTCCACTATTTAGCGCATAGGTGGCCTAAAGTTAGAACGTAAATCTCCAAAAATTACACTGACATGAATATTGTAGCTGACCATAGAATTAGCAGAAATAGAACGCAGAAAGTCACTCCGCTGAACTATCCGTCAGTTTTCTTCCATGCGAATACATCATGATCCTTTCTGTGCTGCAGGGAACCGGGTCGTGCATAATCCTGAAGGACAGTTCTTATCGGCCCAGTCAGATCAAGCCTGGCCAAAAGTTTGCAGTAATTTAGCGCCTGAAAACCGCGTGAAAACGGCGACCTTTGGCGCCCTTCAAAAGCAACGGAGACAGACCGGTAATGAAGAAGAAAAGAATAAAGAATAACGTAGTTTAAATTTGTGTCTTTGTAACTGGCGATTTTTTATAGAAGCTTTTGTCTGCACGTATTTCAATAGGTGTTTATGAAATGTGACAGTGACTAATACACATTAAAAAACGGAGACTGGCAAAGCTCCACAACTTTTTTCATAAACCGTAGGTAACTAGAAAGCTCGGACAAACTTAGAATAAATCGCGCAGACTACAGGCTTCATTTGTCTTTTTCGTTAATAGCCTCGAAGCGCAAATAGAAAATGAGAATTCGAATAATTGTATGCAGTGGCAGCACCTAAATCCACAAAAACAATCTCAAATGATCCGTGATTGTTACTTTTTAAATTTTGGAAACCTCAGCACTCTTCTCAATGGTTTAATTAAGTGTAGTGGTAGAAAGACACATTTTATATTACAGAAGTATTTTTTATCAACTCTTCTGATTACATCTACTAGTATTGAGAGAAGGGGGGCGGGGGTATGAAAAGTGATGTTAAGTCACTATTATAAATAATATGCAAGCAGAAGAAAGTGTTCTTATTATCGCTTAATTAGTGTAATTTGACCTTTTTTTCTTCGTTCTTCCCAAGCCAAGCTGTTCCAATTCACTGACATTAATACAAAGCGATTTTTCTATATTAAAAGAAAATAATTTGCGACACCTGATACAAATGTGGACGTGAACTGGCATGATACAGGTTTTTGTTAAAGCGTTTCGGCCACTACATTACGTAAGATTTAGAATGCTACAATTGCTTTACGGGAGAGGAGCAAATAATTTTCTTAAATTTGCTTTTGGCACAATCTTAACTCATACATCGTAAATTACTGTTTGGTAGTAGAAAAACTGAAATAACAGCTCCCCTTACTGATCCAAGGGTCGCGAGTTCGAACGCCGCAGCTGGTGACGTTTTTAAAAATAAAAAAGGGAAATGAAAACTTCTACGGACTGCTGTTCTGGAAAAATGTAAAATCATGGGTTCCATAAGGAGGGTTTTAATCATACGACCATAAAAATCGGTGTATTGTCCATAACAAACAACAACACCAGTTCACTATCTTGAAAAATTAAAATGTGTTACTTTCAAGACATCCTACAATTGTAATTGTTGGGGGTACAACCTTCGATTTTCCTTGGTGCGAGATGAATTTTGGGGATCGTTTTGGTGTATTTTCTGGTAATTCGATTTCTAAATTACTGTTTTCGATTGAATTTATATCTCCAGAATGTAAAAAATTAGGTAAGGCGTTATTAAGTTGATGTGTTAATGTTAAGTCAAGTTAATGTTATACAAATCATAATAGGGTATTCCTGAAACAATATAAAAACGGTGTTTACTGTCGTCTGAACTGACTCGGTAAATGAGTCTTTACAGTCCAGGTGCCTGTAAAATGTTACTGTCGTCTGAACTGACCTGTAAAAGTCTTTACAGGCCAGGTGCCTGGAAAATGCTGCCATCGCGACTTTACAAGCACCTTGTTTTTTAATAATCACATCCTTCATTAATCACTAATATTAATTTTTAGGATGTTCCCCAAGAGGAATAAAACGTTGTACGCGGCTCGCTTGCAATTAGCCTTTATTGGGGCTCACCGGATTACAGGGCTCGCTCCTACGTCGCTCTCCCTGCAAATTATCCGGCTCGCCCATAAAGGCTAATTTACTAAGCTTGCCACGTAAATAACTATTACGATTTCCTATGATTAGTCAGAGAACAGTTAATTTTGTGCAACATTTGTAATTCCAACGACGTGTGTGCGAAACAAAGAAAAGCATATTTTGTGCAAATGCATGTGTTTAGATGGGACATGCAGACGTTGTGTAGCTTGCTAATAACTATTGTGTTATTTTCATATCCTTGATCAAGATTTCTTAAGATGTCGTCCTGATTAGGGGCAACAATTACGTGATCATAAACAAATAATAAACTGCTTAAGATATGTTCTCGTACGGGATCCCCATCACATTTTCTGTTCTAATATTCTAGTACTTTCGTGGGATATATTTTAAATGCTTCGGCTATGCACTGTATCACAGAATAACAAGATGATATAATATACAGAATGAAAGAAAAATTGTCAGCTATTTTACGCGTCCGTATTGAAAAAGTGCCCATGAACACGGGTCCCAAATGAGCCCTTGCCAAATTATGGCTACTTTCTGAGGAACTAATTCTGAAATGAAGTACTCATTCTCCTGGCAGAAAACAAGCGCTCTCAGAAGTTTGTTTTCGTTTGACGTTATTCTGTCTGTACAGGCTTAAAACACGTTTTTGTGCTCGCTGAGAAAATGGCGTACACGCACTTGGTGTACGGTATTGCATATAATTTATAAACCACATTTTATTCATGAATAAACACAAAATCCATTGACGCTATTCATTCAACGATTGAAACAAAAGTTAAAATGTTCATATTTCTCTTTTTCATTGGAACCATTTTCATAACTTTGAAATGCACTACCCTACTTTCAAGTAGCAAACCGCTTTTCTGTCACTCCTTGTAGAAGAGTAACAACGTAATACGCAAACTTAAAACTTCAGTTATTAGAAAACCATCAGGGTGTTCTTATAAACACTAAAGCAAAAGCTTAAATTTCAAAATTCAAATCAATATGCGACCCTATAGCAGTTGTAACGGGAACTTGACTTTGCTCACCTGAGTGTATTTGAAGTAGCATTTTAATATACAGCTGATTTATACATGTATGCTCTTTATTGTTGGTTAGTAATATTTAAAAAATTAGATTTAGTAAGGTATGTACGCCGCGGTGTTTGCGCATACCTCGAGGTACTCGAAATGAACGCGAGGGAGTCGGCAGAGAGTCAAGGTGCTTCGAACTGTCGTACGCGCAAGTGCATGCCGAGTGCCCTTAGCCTTTAGAGTGTGAGCCAGCCTTAGTTATACATTTTCTGGGGATCTTCTAAAACTAAGAATTATTGCAATAGCGGCTTTTTAAGCTCACGGATAGTTCCAATGAGTCAACATTGTTGTTTTGACGGTTCATAGATTTCTTAAGAACGCAAAGAAAACCAAAAGTGGCGTAATAGCAAAAGAATCTATAGTAATATCTGCTAGGGACAAATCCAGGTTATTACACAAATGGAATTCAACTATCACCACTTAAGGTGTGTGATTTATGCCAGGTTCTGTTATTCACGATCAGCCATTCGAGTTCGGAGCTGCGTGGATCCCGAAGCCAGCGCGTGCGCGCTATTTTCTAATATGCCGTGCGTCTGTTAAATAAAACTTGCTTAGTAGGTTGTCACCATAAAAAGGTTGCACAAAAAGATGTCTGCTACGTTGTTTAATACTTAATTCTAGTAGTTGGCAGCTTTGTTGTTAGCACGCCACCGCTGGGGCATACGCTTCTCTTGTTGAGGAGGTTAGGCATTAGACCCCACGATTTCCAAGGCCGGATTAGGTTACTAAAGTTTAAAACCAAATTGTCTATCTCAGAACCAGATATTCGTATCTCTGGTCACCTCCACTGCTTCAACCTCCAATACTTTGTTACAATTATAGTGCTAGTTAGAATTGTTCTGTTGTTTATTTTTGTGTCAGCAAATTCGTTTTTTACTTCCTTTTGCAATAAAGGAAGTATTGGATTCACC
The DNA here is from genome assembly GCA_940337035.1 of Agriotes lineatus. Taxonomy (NCBI): domain Eukaryota; kingdom Metazoa; phylum Arthropoda; class Insecta; order Coleoptera; family Elateridae; genus Agriotes; species Agriotes lineatus. The sequence continues at coordinate 144,891,844 of OW679199.1, read as the reverse complement.
CCAAAAATTCGAAATTGAGTTTTCAACAGATCTTCACGTTTTAAAGTCCCCGGATCCCAAAAAACATATTTTTTTTCTTTGGTCTGTCTGTCTGTCTGTCTGTGAACAAAATATCTCAAAAACGAAAAGAGGTATGGCGTTGAAACTTCATATATAAGTTTTATGTACTATGTAGATGAGACAGCAAGCTTTTGAAGAAAATCGCATAACCGGAAGTAGGTGTTTTTTTCGATTTTTTCAAAAACGGCTCTAACGATTTTTTTCAAACTTTATATTTTTATTACATTTTTAATGTGTATTGATGTGAGATAGGTGATTTTCCAGTTGAATACTTCTAAAATGGATTTCTTTTGTTTTTTTGTCTATTTTTTTTATTAATTCCTATTTTAAATACAACACACGGTATATTATTACATTTTTGTATTCAGCTTAAAATTATAGAAAAAAATGTCTCTTCAACTAACTCTATATTTTGTACCGTTTTTGTAGAATTTGCAATTTTTGAAAATTTTTGCCAAATGCTTAGAAATTAAAAATTAAATTTTTGGCTAATTATAAGATCACTGTAAAAGGAAGTTGTGTGAGGGTATCACACCAGATTTTTAAGTATATCTTTGGAGATATAACATTTACATCTTAGCTCAGGCTCAACTTCTGAGTACATTACAACAAGAGCTGTCCTTAGCTACGAACTGCGGTAAACAAGGAAAATATATCTCATTGCTATTGAGGTAATTGGCAAGAGAAAAAGAGTAAATTAAAAAAACGTAGGGCATACATAGGCCTGCACTTTTGCGCATTACAATTTGGCGCCAAACGTGGGGTACCAGCCGTTGCGTTATAATTTAACATCCAAACGTGGAGGCAAAAGTCGTCGCACTACATAGTTCAAATTTGATGCAACATAAGACGAATAAGATCAACAGTAAGCAGCACATCTAAAAGTATAGGAAGGTTACAATATAAAATAATGCAGTTTTGCTTTACATGGCCCCATTTCAAGAATCGTACAAGAACTTAGGAATATATGTAATCGGGAATTATTAAATTCGTAGTAGTTTACATGCTAACTTCCTGGGGTTGTTGTCTATTCTAACGATAAAAGTTTTAAAACCTCTAACAGGAGGCATGTAAAAGTTTCAAAATTGTACACTGTGAAGTAAATAATCGCTTATTAGTTATTAGTTAAAAACGGCATCTATTTTATTGAGAAATGACAAATGAATTTATATGATGCTGGTCAATTGCTCTTCTATTTTGGAATACATTTTTATAATTTAAACATTTTTATAAATACACGTTAACCGTATTTAATTTTTTCCTTATATACAAATGTATGCTGTTTCTAACTGAGTTACTTTTTCAGTGTCATCTAACCTTCTTTATTAACAATTTGATTTAGAAAAATGTAAAAACTATTTCAATTAGAATATGGCCACCTATGTGGAGGTCTAAAAAGCTAATTTACATGTATTTATATGTTAATAAATTACAAAACGCGTTTAGTGCGATGGATGAAAACTTTTTAGACACAGGCATAGAAAACGATGATATGCCACAAATGCAAATCGGCCATGTTTTCCACCTACTCTTAAGCACGTGCCAACTTCACGTTACAAGACGGACAGGTCTCCAGGAGCTGTCATACTGCACTTGCACGCGGAATAAATTAGCAGCGTTTGCAAAGGTTGCGCCACTTCCTGCTTCAAAAGTTAATCCAGCAGGACTCTTCGCTAATTTTAATTAGCCCGAATTAGAAGTTCAACAGTCTATGTTAATTTGATTGGTCGTTATTCCTCTTGTTAACATTTCCAGTCCAGCAGCCCGATAATCCTTCGTTAAGCGGATTTTATATTTTTAGCCGGCGTGAGCCGTGGTAAAACAAACAGAATTTACATAACTAATTCATTCCGGCTGTAACAACTCATATTCTTCCCAGCTATTTTTAGTGGAATTAAATCTCAATTAAGTTGTAATTTATTAGGCAACGGAAGAGGCCGTGCCTGCACTGCGGGGTTCTTTAGTTAGTCAAAACTGTCACGCACTTTCCGGCTAATAAGCAAAAAAAAATCGGCGTAAAATATTATGATTATCTCCTGCAAATCCAAAACATGGGTCAGTTCAAACGGTTGGCACGCAGCGTTAAAAATTAAGAGCAAGTATAAAATCGCGGGTTATTTTTGCAGCCGCGCCCCATATTTCACGAATCAATGCGGACTTATTAATATTTCCTGTTGTTTTAGGATCATTAAACCGCGCGTCATTTCCCCATTGCCGCAAAGTCAAAACTGCAGTTTCGTGAAGCAGGAGTCGTCAAGATCACAACACTCGTAACTTCAGGTTCGAACTTCGAGTTTGAAGCTCTGAACACGCCGTTCGGCGGAAAATGGTGCTAATTAATTGCCTCTGGATAATTTGGAAAGTTCTGTGCAATTCCAATGCGCTATTTCGTCGGGTAACTTTGCAGGAGTTGGTTTGAAATTACCGACAGCCAATAACAACGAAATTAATTTATGTATGTTGATGATTAGGACAGGATGTCTGAATAACAAAAATATAGCTAAATTGCAGGGAACTGATAATTTACGAAGCTACAAAAAGTCGCCTCCCACGCTTAATATAATTTTCATGAAGTAAAGAAACAGCCTGACATTTTAAATATAGATTTTCTGCATTTAAAGAGTTACACAAACAAAAACAGTTAAAACTGAAAAACAAGTTAATTAGTAACACATTCCTTCATTAATATTTTAAATAAAGCTAATATCAGTTAATATTACACAAGTATATATACTGTACACTTGTGCAATAAGAGTTTATTTCCACGGGCTCGGTACTATTAATACAACTAGCACATTAATCGGTGATACGAAAAAATGGCGCAATTGGCAGGATAAAAATATGTTGAAAAGTGTTCACTGCCTGACAATTTAATTTCTATTCATCATTGTAGCAAGAAAATTCGGTACTTACTAATGTACCCTTTTCTATATTCTTAAAGCACAAATGTTTAGCTTAACCTCGGCAGTCCATTATTGCGTGCACCCAATTAGATATTCGACTGAAACAATCTATAGGTAGTGTTATATGTCAAAATTCAGTGTATGTCACTTGGAGTTCAAATGCGGATACAGTGTACAACGTACAGTAGTGTTCAAATAAATCTAGATTTTTTCCAAATGAAGGTTGGGTTAAAAATTAAACAATATCTCCATGGATTCCTTTGCAAAATATAATTACTTTGTACTTGCAAGTAAATATGTCATTCTTTCATAGTATGAAATCCATAGAAATATTGTTCAATTTTCAAAGCAACCTACACTTGGAAAAAATTGTCATATATTTATTTGCACACGACTGTACACAACTACCTCATTAGTTTTGGAATAAAGTAATACTACTGACGCAGTTACTAGACTAAAATCTTCTTCTCCTTCTTCCTCTTATAGACCAGTGGCCTGTTTTAACCACAAAGTGGTTCTATGAGACCTCTTTGCCCTTAGTCCTTATACATTTTTCACTGAGGACTAGACCAAGTTATATCGAAAACATACAAATTAAGCTCGCGTACACTTGTTAAATACAATAAACGGAGTAACATATCCATCCATGTTCGCTATATCCAAATGTCATTCAGCCTTAACTAAATTAATAATTCATACTTCTTCATATATTAATGGATAACTGGCGCAGTAGGTCGGATGAAGCGACATAGTTCGAACCGATCTATAAGAAGCTTTGAATGACGGATACATTAAGTTATAACTAAAACTGGAACAAATAAAGTCATTATTTCCGAAGTGATCACTAATATATGTATTTCAATAAAAGGTTTTCTTTCATGGATAATTACGTGAATTGGTTAAAAACTTAAACATTGATGGTATCGCTCCGTGTAGTAGATACATATTACATAAATACTTGGGAATTGACTAATTCCACAAAGGACGTTTGAAGTGGTTAACACAACATTCAAATTACAAACAATAAGATTACATAAACAAAAGTCGTATATGTCAACTTACCAGTAAGTTATGCTAATACTTTTATATGGCTTAATAATCTACACATACCCTAAACTAAACCAATGGGCCCTACAGTAAATTTGCTTTTACACATTTTTAAATCAACGATGTTGGTCTTTCACGGCGTTAGTTGTTTAAGTGAACTTCCTACAATCTACAAATTAACAAACGCTGCTAGTCTAGATTTGATAGAACCGCCATTTAAACGTTAATGTTAGCTCTATGATCAATTAAGAAATCAGCGAATTAGTCTTAACATCGAGAAGAAAATTGGCGTAGTTCGTAAAATGGGATATGCACAAACCATTCACACTGAAATATTTATTCCCACATATACAGTAAACATAGCCGTGTTTGTGCTTACATAATATTCTACTAGTCTAACATAGAGAAATAAAAACTGGGCGCTATTGGTAGGATAACAAGGGATGCGAACGAATGATCGTTTTTGTAGTTGGAATTTGCCGTTTTTTACTTTTCTTATTTGTTCTACTTTTCTAAACCACTGATATTGCTGTGCTATTACTAAATTACTGGAACTTGCAAACAATTAAAAAGTAAGTTCTGTATGTGAGGCAACAGCTCAAAGTTTGTTATTTACAACTTATTATCAGTTCGAATTTCATAAGTCGTTTCGTTAAGTACGTAAATCATCTTATTACTTTTAGATATGTAAGAAAGCACCAGTGCAATTGGTAGGATGAACGTGGACAACAAAGAATTTTTAATGAGCTTTCTAGACTGCAAACGTTTTGTACTTTTGAAATCGTTCACGCTGTTTTGTCATGATAGCTAAAATATACGGAATATACTTAGTAACAACTCAAAGTCAACACGAAGAGTTAGCTTAAATGAGTGTAAATCAACAAGCGCATCGCAAGCTCCATACAAATCTTGCCCAAAAACCAATTACTTTGCATAATTGCCCGCAACAAACATTGCACCCCACATCATAATTTTTGCCCGTTCGGGCGCTTCTGTTTGTTTTCCATGCTAATCGCCCCTTATAGCTCATAAGACGGATATACTAGCTTGCGGTGGGGATCTAATAGGGAAAACGGATTCGCCCTTTACATAAACGAGTCGCTCGATCCCCTCGTGCGGGGTTTCGGAAAATTTCCGCGAACAGGTTTAAAATTTGGAAAGTTATCACCCGCGCCGTGTTTATTTGCGAATCCCGAATTTTAACGCCGGCCACCGACGACACGCTACGCCCTTGGTCCTCTTTAAAGAGATGCTGCGCTAAGAATAGCGAGAAATTCCTGTCGATTCACCTGCAGTGCAGCAGCAGCACGTAACAACTAACAAGTAACGAAGTGGAAAGAGGTGATTGTGGCAGATTTAGGTTTGATCGAAAATGTTTGAAATTGGTTTTGATTAAGAGTTTTTTGAAAACGCAAAATATGCAACATTTCTATTATCGAAGTTCACTTTTATTGGATAAAAAAATGAAGAAAACCTAAACCAGTACTAGCCCTCAATCATATCTTATTCATTAAAACAGTTGGCAATTGCTTTCAAGGAAACTTGAAAACTGAGGTGCACTCATGCTTAAGACCTTAAACCAGTGCAAAATTCGAAAGTAGATTTTATCGGATATATCTCACTGTTTACCGGTGCTCAAAGCCGCTGGATAAATTCCAAGTCAGTAAAACTTATTATATGAGAGGATTAGATCAGCCTGACAACCATATTGCCGTTACAAAACCATGAAAAAATACGTCGAAAATCTGGTAGATTTATAAGGTTTATTTAAGGTTTAAACAGTGCACATTGCGGAATATTCTGGCGAATTACTCACGGGCGAGGAGTGAAAAACATTGCATTATTTATAGTATAATGGCTATTTTTAGGCAATTGACAGATGTGTTTTGGGCTTCGCTTTAAAAATAGGTCGCCTATTTTCCACTACACATTTGGCATCGTTTTTTCTGATCACCTCCCAATAATTAAGGCTAATTAGCGGTGATCGGGAGCGTGCGCCCCCCACGAAACGCGCACTTTAGAAATCCCAAGCAACTGGCGTTCGAAAGTTCTATTTTCGCCGGAACGACTGCGATTATTTAACTTTAGTAAAAAAATGCAAATAAAGCCGGCGACGAAAAAACATTGGCATAAAGTAAGTACACCAGCAATAACACTTTACGCACGGCTTCTAAATTTATAGCGTCAGCGCGAATTATAACATTCAGAAATAAGAGTCTTGAGATCGCCAAACAGACATAAATTCAAAATAAACGCTTTAATGATCGAAAACAGAGTCGCTATAGAGGGCCAAGGGATTTCAAAGGCATTACTCGCGTTTTACTGTGCTATAACGCGTATGCACATTTTTATACAGCATTAAGTCATTCGTACCACTACGATTCATTTCCTTGTCGTTGTGGTCATCAGGAATGACGATTTCTTTTACCAACGAATGGACTGCTGCATCCTCGTCTTCTAATGAAGGTGGCAAATGGTGAAACCCTGGGAGAGGGACATAAAACTTTCGATTAAGCAAAACGCTCACGAAAGATACGCAGCTGTAGACCTACAAATGAAACTCATGTCATGCTGGATCGCCACCCATCGTACTTCATCTTACAGCGATAAGCGTGTGTGTTAAGTAGCGTTCATGGGCGAGTGGTTAAGGCGTTTGATTAGCAATCATAATTTGCCGAAGGACGTATGTTCGAATCAAATGATTCAAATAATCAATAGACGCTGGAGACTGTGTGAAGAAGAAGTGGTGTAAAGGGAAGACTGGAAAATAGCACGAAAAGTAGGTGCACCACCCAGCCTAGACAAAACTGAAGGTCTGAAGGTTCGTGTTATGAAGGGACGAAAGAGTTAGGCCAGTTACCAATATAAAAAAATCTGGTGTGATACACGCACACGAGTTCCTTTTACAGTGATCTTATAATTAGCCAAAAATTTGAATTTAAATTTTTAAGCATTTGTCATAAATTTTAAAAAATTACAAATTCTATAAAAACGGTACAAAATAGAGCGTTAGTTGAAGAGACAAATTTTCTCTAGAATTTTAAGCTGAATTAAAAATGTAATAATATACCGGGTGTTCTATTTAATATAGAAGTTAATAAAAAAATAGAAAAAAACTACAAAAGAAACCCATTTTAGAAGTATTCAACTGGAAAATCACCTATCTCACATCAATACACATTCAAAATGTAATAAAAATGTGAAGTTTGAAAAAAATCGTTAGAGCCGTTTTTCAAAAATCGAAAAACACTGAAAAATCACAAGAGTAAACACCTACTTCCGGTTATGTGATTACACAAAACTTATATATAAAGTTTCAACGCCATGCCTCTTTTCGGTTTTGAGAATTCTGTTCAGAGACTCACACACAGACAGACAGACACACACACAGACAGACCAATGGAAATAAATAGTAATTTATTATACAAGACGATAAAGTTAAATTTTATCCACGAGTGAATCGTTTAACGTCGAGACGAAGTCGAGACGTTAATGATTCAAGAGAGACTTTATCTATCCTTGATGTTAAAGTGCTACTTTATCTACCCTTGCTGTTAAAGTAAAACTTGGCCTTTTGTTTTGAGTTGATAAAAGCACACTTTAACATGTGCTATAGAAAAAAAATATTTTTTTGGGTTCAGGGGACTCTAAAACGTGAAGATCTGTTGAAAACTCAATTTCGAATTTTTGGGCTGAATCTAATATGTACTTCCTTTATTGTAAAAGGAGGTAAAAATTGATTCATTCTGCAGTTAAAGGAACGATGTCTTTCTAAAATATTGCTTTGTTTTCAATTACATAGTTTTACAAGTTACCAATTTGTCAACATGTAATTTGGCAGAAGGTCAAAACCAAATAGTAACATGTAGCAACATAATTTTAACTTCCACAAATCAATAAGGAATAAAACACTTGATAACTTAACATCTTCACTGAAATCTACAAACGTTAAAAACCATTGATTGCTATTACAATTTTCCTTTCAGGACTAGAAGCCGCGTGATTAACCAAACCCTTTCGACCTAGTCCAAAAAAAGTGCCCAAAAAAAATAGAGCCGTTTTATAGTAATCCTTCGATCATCAGTCACTCTTTGATCGTTTGGTTCCCGCAATAAATTTTAAGGAATGACAATCTGTTCCGTGACGTCTGCAAACAGGCAGCTCGTTGCGAAGAAATGAAGTCGAAAACCGAAACTGAAAAGAGGCTCGGGAGGTCGAGCATCTCGCTGCTGACACACGATGAAAACAAGAAATATCGCTGCTGTCACTTCGGAGGAATGAATTTAGGTTGGTATTCTGCTCGGGCAGATTCTGCTACTCCGTTTCCCGACAGAATTTGGCGAACAACTATTTACATGAGCGCATCATGTCTGGTGGTTTATGTAAGAATTATACAGCTACTTTACGGCTTTATTTGTTTAGCGTTCAGTTCAGAGCGTTCTGGCGTGAATTTCCTCCATATACAAGATCGAACGTATCTCTAAATTTAGATATTTTGATTTGTATTATGCTGAATCTCTCGTTATTTTAATAGTAACAGCTAGTAACTGTTACTGGAAAAGCACATACTAGGATCGCATTGTCCTACAACCAGTGGCGGCTCGCTATAAGGAGCCAAAGAGCAATTGCCTCTACCACTATAAACCAGTAATTCAAGATTTTTTAAAATTCTGAACGAAACGTTTCTGTTCCATTCTTATCATTTAAAAGCTTACGCAAAGCACGAGTATCTTTTATTTCAGGAATATTAACTGTACGATAAGCGTAGTTTATGGACTGTACCGGGTGCAAAGCGGCAAAAAGGAGGTCAAAAGATAAGGATATTTTAAGATTCAGGTGGAGCCATCACAGAGAAGGCTTAAGCAGCCTCAGCCTCACCTGACTCCTGCGATAACACCCGCGACTGAGTTTCTGATGACAATTTTTGGAGATATGCTCACTTCGTGGAGTTCAGATGAAGAAACGCTGCGCCGCGTCACGGGCGGAGCATATTCGGGCGGGCATGTGTACAATTCTAACAAAAGAGACGTTGCACGTTAGTATTTTCGCAAAAGAATTACGGTATGATTTATTTTATTATACTCATAAATTTTTAAAATTGAATTTGTGTGACTAAAGCTAGATCCACACTATCGGGCTGCTCTCGGTTCGATCTCGCTCCGCTCAATTTTTTATACATTGTTAGCAATGGGCGCGACCTGAGCTTGAGCGTTACCTATAGTGTGAATGTGTCCATTGCTAACAATGTATAAATATTTGAGCGGAGCGAGATCGAACCGAGAGCAGCCCGGTAGTGTGGATCGAGTCTAATACGTATACAAGTTGCCTAGGCACATATGATGGGTCGCTACTTTTGCGTGTGACAGTACATACGTCAGCGTTAAAATTCTAAGGCTTTTCTAAAGTACAACATAAATTCATCTAAAAAGGTTCTTCTGATAGGTTTCCAAACAATGTTGAATTTTTATTTAATCTAGAGGACAAATTCTCCACGACGACAACGCATTTTTTTCAATTGTGCGGGACAGGCGACGCAATCCAAAAGTTTTTGGCCTAAACACAGAATAAATACCTAATAATAACCCCAAAATAACAACAAGCGCCAGGGTTATGACGACGAGTGAAGGTTTTGACAAATGCCGCGATATACTTTAAATATATCTCACAACACCGTTTTCGTGGGCCGAGCGCAAGGCCGTAGTGTAGGTAACGAAAACATTTTAATAAGCCGCACACAACGCAGTATTTTTTAGACTCTAACTGATAGTATCCTTACAAATGGGGCTTAAAAATAGTCTTGATTCTGCCTAGCTGGCGCTAACAATGTGCGTTGGTGCCCTGTCGCTAGAATTTTGGAAACCTGAAATGCGATTTTACAGCACAAACAGAATTGGGTGTTATGTAAACTTATTTATCTTCTCCCATTTATCTAGATTTATTGGTGTCATCGCTTACAAAGTAGTTGGATTGGTACCGTATTTTTCAATATTGTTTTCGTTTAGGTAACAATAGGATTAAGTCAAGGCAAATTTTGATTTAAAATCATGGCATAAAAGTTTCAGCTGAAAAACTAATACTCTCCCACAGCTCGCACATCTGCAACTTCCTACTCAGCCCGACTAAAAACTGTCATTATACGGATGGGGCCATAATTATACAGGGTGTAGAAATGCTTTACGCACCATAGAGGGATTTCAATGATAATTTCTTCATATGAAAATATTTGCTTCCCTAATTATTTTAGTGCAAACTTGTATGGAACTTTTTTGTAGAAAAAAATTCTGTATGTCAGCATTTGTCATTTTACATTTCGAAAAAATTTAAAGAAATAAAATTACAATTTTAGACAAATCAGTGGTGCCTTGAAATTACTCAATCATCTCAAAGCATCAACAAATTAGTTTGCTGTTTATTTGTTTGCATCTGTCAAATGTAACAGCAAACTAATTTGTTGATGCTTTGAGATGATTCAGTAATTTCAAATGATTCAGTAATTTCAAGGCACCACTGATTTGTCTAAAAATTGCAATTTTATTTCTTTAAATTTTCGGTTTTCCGAAATGTAAATCGACAAATTCTGGCGTAAACGGATACAGAATTTTTTTCTCTACAAAAAACTTCCATACAAGTTTGCTCTAAAATAATTAGGGAAGCAAATATTTTCATATGAAGAAATTACCATTGAAATCCCTATGGTGCGTAAAGCATTGCTACACCCTGTATATAACAGCAATAAGCATGAAAAACAAAATAGAATGCTTGGGTAAGAAAGAGATGGCCATACAACAAAATTATTCTAGTAGGCACAATTAGTTGACATGTCACAATTAAAGTGAGCTTCAAACCTACTTGTATATTTGCTACTATGTTTATTTCTTTCTTACTCAAGCAACATGTGTTATTTTCTTGTTCATGTTATCTCATTGTTGTTATTCATACCTGGAGCTTTTGCGCCAATTTGTATACACCCTGTATATAATTGTGGCCCCATCGGTATTATTTACACTTTCTAGATCTAGCCCGATGTGACTGTCCTTATCTACATTTTATGGCAATCCAGAACCACTATTCGATTTCAACTTCTTTAAGATGTTTTCCGACTTTTTGGTACCCTGGAGGTACTCGTCTGGTATTGCTGTGTTTGCGAGTGGTTGGTAGGGCTGTATATGTCAGTATTAGAATTAACTTCTTTAAGAGAAGAATATTAGACTTTTTCTGGTACCCTTGCATTGGCCTGATCCATGTACTCTAAATTTTTGGGGATTTCTTATTTTCAGACTGGGATTTGTCTTTTTTATATGGGTTGATTAGGATTGTATACCACTGGTTGTGGTATGTTTGCAGATTTCCAATTGTTTTGTTTTCGGCAATGGGGTTGGGTGTTTTGACCTTCTGATTGTGGTTTGGGATTGGAGTGGATATCTGTGGAGGTGTCTTTAGCGAGGGGTTAACCCAGGCTAGTCGCCGATGCGCCTTTTCCATCCAGCAGCGAACAGCCCAAAGCGTTATCCTTTAGGTAGTTCTCCTAGTTTATGTGCCTATCACCTAAATTCCGGTTGGTGGGCTTTCGCCTTTCGTATGTGATAAACCCTATCTTCACGTGGAATATATTTCTAGGCCTTTCTTTTTCCGTCCCCGTTTCTTAAGGTAACCCTGATGTTCTCTCCGCGGACTTTCATGCTCGAGGGCGTAGTTGTCACCCCGCTACGATTTTGACACGCATGGCCTGCCGGATCGCGTATGCTACGAAGATTATTTACTGTAAATTTTTATTTCATTCTAAATATGCAACTAGTAATCAACCGTCTGTTGTTTACCAGTTTCGCTTGTTTGAACACATTCTATCCAGCAAACAACCTTAATTTGTCTTGTATACCTTCCGTATTCATTTTGTTCTTGCAACTTGGGCAGAATAATAAACGGAAAGATAGCGATGCGTTACGTGAATTACAATAGCAAATAGCTTTTTTAGAACATCTGATGACATCTGATGAAGCTCAATTAAATTAGGACTTATAAATTTTGCTGCGCTCGTAATGCTACAATATGCCCTCTCATTAAACTAGTAGAATAATATACTATTTCACATAGTCTTCTGTTCGCTTTACACACTGTTTTCTTTGTCGGTCGATGAATCCAAGTCCTCCTCAAGGTAATGGAATTGGACGAAAATCTTATACTGCCGCAGCATTTTTTTTCAAATTTGGAAATAGATAAAAATCGCTGGTGAAGGAAGCAGTCATTCAAATTCCAATTCATGAATTTTGGCCATGGCGATCTCAGACGTGTGTGGAGGTGCGTTATCTTGGTGGAAAAGCACTTCCTTTACAAAATGGGGCCATTTTTCTTTGATTTTGGTTCTCAACTCTTGCAATAAATTGGTATAATACTCACCATTTATGGTTTTTTATTTTTCCAAGTACCCTACGAAAATAATTTCATGATAATCCCAATACACAGTTGCCGTAAGCTTTCCTCCCCACAAAACGACCACATTTAAACTCGGCAATTCAGTTGTTAAACATTGAAAACGAGGGAGCGGACTTCAAAAGTGTCGAATCCAACTCTGCTTCGATTTCGGTTCTTGTTAAACTTTTCAAATGAAACTACTTTATCACTGCTCGCAACTCAGTTTTTTTATTGCTTACAAAATCGCTCGAGACTTAGTTTGGCGCACTGTCGAACACAACCTAATTGACAAATCGCTCTATACTGTCATGTTTAACCTAAGAAATGATGGTTGTTGAAGATTCCTATAACAGTATTTGTTTGTACCCTCTTTTCCTGAACGTTACGTTACCCTTGAACTCTAGGTTATAGCGTGACTTCTGTGAACGCTGCTGTCAGAACAACGTAAAATTGCCTTCATTATCCAGCGTGAATCCGCGTAATGAATGTGTAGACCCTGCTTTACGTAAGGTAGGATGCGTATTTAAAGCTAGCAGCTATAGGTATGGATGTGCATTAAATGCTATTTTTAATCAATACAGATTTGTAGTATAACCCCTTCCCCCATTTGTGGTGGTTTCTTTGTTCTGACAGTTTTTGTGTTTGTGTTCCTTTCCATAACGTTACTCCCTTTTATAAGTTAGTTTTAGTAATTGTAATACGCAAATTACGTGCACAGAAATACAGGTTGAGCTCTGTGAACGCTGCTCTCAGAAAAACGTTAAACTGTCTTAATTTATCAGCTTGAACCCGCATAACCAACGTGTAAGCCCTGCTTTATCTACGGTAATAAAAATGTATTTACAGCTATCAGCTGTATGAATGTGTTCAATGTGTTATTTTTGATAAATACATAGTTGCAGAATAACCCTACTTGTGAGTGGCTTCCCTGTTGTAACAATCTTTGTTTTGCTCTTTTCCGTGACCCTGAACTCTTATTTTGTGCGTTCTTCTTTCTTTAGTTAGCTGTTTTCTACTCGGTGAGTAAAAGCCTCCCCAATACTCTTCCAATTATCTCTATTCTTTGCAACGCTATACATACTAGTAAAGCCTGCGATTCTTTTTATGTCTCTCGCAACGTGGCCAGCCTAGGACCATTTGAGCGACGCAGCTCTTTTTATGACATCTGTTACCTTAGTTCTGTCTCTGATCATTTATTTGTTTTATGTTCTCTTAATGAAATTCCCAGTATTCTTCGTTCGGTATCTCTTTGGTTCACTCTCAGTTTTTTTAATATTGCCTTCATGAAGACCCACGTTTCTGCTCCATACGTTGCGTTGTTACCGATAGAACGCAGTGATCATATAATTTTGCTTTGATCTTGAGTGGTATGTCCATTGTGAAAATATCTTTTAGTTTGCTGTAGCCTGCCCATGTCAATCTAATTCGGTGTTCAATTTCCCTTTCTTGGTTTCTTTTCACTGTTGTTATTATCTGCCCCAGGTACTTCCATTCTTCTACTTTTTCTATTTGGCTTTTATTATCATTTGTGAGTGATATGTGCGTCTCATCGTCTGGTTGATTAGTCATATATTTCGTCTTAGCCAGATTTAGCTCGAGCCCTATTCTTCTGGACACCCTTTGTACATCCTTGATCATTCAATTAGTTCTTCTCTTGATTTGGCAAATATGGTTACATCGTCTGCGAATTTCAAGTTATTTAGCTGCTCTCCATTCATGTTGATACCTTTATTGCTCCAGTTTAAATATTTAAATCAGTCTTCCATTACTAATGTAAATAATTTTGGGGACATTATGTCCCCTTGTCTAACTCCTCTGTGTATTTCTATTTTGTTAGTATTGTCATGAAGTCTCACTTGTATTGTAGCGTTCATATAGATTTGATTTATAATGTTCGCATAACGATGGTCTGTTCTTGCGTTTTTCAATGCTTGCTTAATAGCGCAAAACTCCACAGTATCAACGGCTTTTTTATAATCCAAGAAAGCCATTCAGAGGGGGATATTATATTCTGTCGTTCTTTCTATAAGGATGTTTGCATTATGTAGATGCTCAGTTGTGTTTAAACCCTTTCGGATGCCGGCTTGCTCTTTTGTTTGGTACAGATCTAGTTTTGCTAATCTATTGATTATTATTCGAGATAATAATTTGTAAATTTGGGAGAGAAGGTTGATCGAGCGATAGTTTTCGAGAATGTCTCTATCGCCTTTTTTTAAAAATTAATATTACCACCGCATTCGTCCAATCCTCTAGGATGTCTTCTTGTTCTAGACATTTTTGAAGAGGTGTTCTAGTGCCTTTACTATTATGTCTCCTCCTTGTTTTAGCATTTCAGTTGTTATAATGTCGTTCCCAGGTGCCTTTCCGTTCTTTAATTGCTTTATTGCTGTTCTTATTTCTCCTTTATCCATTAGTGATATTTCTTCCGAATTTACATTTTTTACAATTCTTTTTTGTTCTTCTTGGCTAATATCTGGTGCACTTGTGATCAATCAAGATATTTATAAAACTTTTCAACTACCCTTTGAAGTTCCTTGCTATCTCTTATCTGTACGATATGTGTGTTTCTCAATGCTATTACTTCGCGTTGTATTGATGTCTGTCTTCTGAATACTTTGACTGCTTTAATTTTCTTCTATCATTTTTCGGCTAATTCTGTCTTGTAGTTTTTAATGTGTGTTTTGGCGCTTTTGCTAACTTTCTTCTTTAGGTCAGAATATTCCTTTACATTTCTTTTGTTTTGTTCTATTAATTCCCTTCTTTTTTACAACATACTTTTTGTTTCGTCGCTTAATTGAATTCTTTCGGTTGGTCTTGTTTGTGCATGCTCCTTTGATCCCTCCGTAAGTGTCCTTACTAAATTTTCATTTCTACTGTTTTAGACTATCTTCTTCAACAGATATAGCTAAATGTTCCTCTAAGAACTGTTGAAAGTCCGTGGCTTTTTCTTGTAATATTGTGGCATCTGTTTGTGTTTTCTTAGTTCTACTCATTTGTGCTGCGCTTTCTAGTTTTGATTAATATTAATCGTTGACCTTACGAGTCTGTCGTTACTTCCGGTGTTGAATCTATTGAGAACCTCTACGTTTGGTATTATTTTCAAGTCATTTGTTACGATGTAGTCAATTTTGTTCTTTGTTTTTTTCGTCTGCACTTGTACACTTGTCCATTTCGATTTTCATTTTTCATGAAGTATGTATTTGCGTTATAGAGTATATCCTGTTCTAAAAATTCTGCCATCATTTTGTACGTTAATTTAGTAATTATACACAAATTATGTGCACAGAAATCGAGAGTGATCTCTGTACACGCTGCACTTATAACAACGAAGAATTGCCTTTATAGCCCAGCCTGGACCCACGTAATCAACGTGTAGGCACTGTTTTACCGAAGGTGGGATCAGTGTTTAAAGCTAGAAGTTGTATAGATCTGCTTAAAATGCTATTTTTAATCTATACAAATTTGTAGTGTTTCTTTGTTGTAAAAGTCTTTGTTGTGCTCTTTTCTGTGACGTTACATGACCCTGAAACTCTATTTTAGAAATTAGTTTAGTTATTGGAATACGCGAATTGCGTGTACAGAAATAGAGCGTGACCTCTGTGAACACTGCTCTCAAAACAGCATAAAACTGTCCTCATTGCCCCCCCCCCCCCCTGTACCAGCGTGATTAAAGTGTAGACCTGCTTTACCCAATGAATAATCACAATGTATTTAGAGCTAGGTATCTAAAATTGTACTCCATAAATCTTCGGTATGATTTCCATTATGTATGTTTGTGAAGCTATATGGTATTTAGTTGAGCGAACGTACGCCATTATTTGTAATAACAAGTGCAAAAATACTAGGAGTGTGAATTTTATTAGTTGTCCTGGCATACATGGTTGCTTGTAAATTAAAAGACAAAATTCACGTGTCTAAGCGGTTTACGTCCAATTGGACTTGATGCTGCAAATAATTTTTTTATCGTACAGTTGCATATTCTCGCCATCTTGATACATCTTTTGTTTGCACATACGTTCTGTGTTAAAAAACAAACTTTTTCTGTACGCAAAGATATTAACATAGATAAAAACCACAGAACAGTAATAATTGCATATCATTTATTATGTCAATTATCTATGTATTTACTTTTGCCATGCCCAATTATCATCAATACTTAAATCCTTACAGCTTTGTCAAAATTTGCAATTATTAAAAATTACACTGAACACGAAGATACGTTGTTACAAATATTTACGATGTTTATTAATCGTCGGTTATATCTCTTGTTTAACATAAATATTTAGACGTGTTAATACTAAAACTTTCTTGTACTTTTTTCCTACAAATCTATTCATGGAAGAGACGTTAGTTTCCTTTTATATACAGACTCAAAAAATATAGATTAGGGAACGAATAATTTAAAAAAACACTACACAATTCCCACATGTACTTATTTGCACTCTCCAGATTTAGCCCGATCTCACTTCCACCATCTATATGTGAGACGAAATTGTATTTGCAATCTATAACGGGCGTCGTATTTGCAGCATGGTTTTAATTTATGGCCTTTTTCTTCCAGGAAGGGTTATTACACACTCTGCCAAGCGGCTCAAAATCTCTAAATGTATAGCTTAGAAATGGGTGATGCGTTAAATTGCTGAATTGAAACTGTTTTTTATTTAATAAATAAGCGTAGTTGCCTTGTGACCAAGAAGTTTAAAAGATGCACTAAATTGCACTCTTTTGTGTTTCCAAAATAAACCATTTGGCCCTTCGAGCAGTTTGAATGTGCTAGAAGCTAGATCACCCAAAAGTGATTTGCAAGAAGATCAGTGGCTACATAGAGGAGCTCCTTTAATCACTTTTTAATTAATTCAATTTAAATATTATCAGTTGTACTTCTAGTCATGATAGTTAAGTTGCAGGGCAATTTTTAGATAGGCAACCAAATGTACATCAATTGTAGTCAATGTGATTAGTGCACCATAGCTTGAGCAACCTGGTGAGCAACACAACAATATTCAATTAGCCATTTATTTTGAATCAGGCTGTACAGTGATGAACGATGTACATATTCGCTTATTTGTGGTCAGGTTTTGTATTATTTTAAGAACTACAAGATTTGTCAATAATGTCAATATTAATGTGTTGACCATGTTGAAACATTCATCTACTGATGTAGCATGTAGCTATTACAACTGTTATTTGCGATTGTAAGGGAAAATATTCCCTCAATCTTTAAACAATAAGAGAGGAAAATGTGGTTTCTCCCAAAGCAGAGGGTACAAGCGGCAGCACTACATCATGATTGCTGTATCACGCGTGTATTGAACTGCTAATCATATCCTGTTTATGTTAGCACAACAATGCGCCCACACATTCTTTGCAGCAAGTCCTGAAAAGTGGTCTACGGAAACATGCACTTACTTGTAGCTCGAGCTTCTGCACAGGATGTTTGTCTAAAACTGCCACAGGATAGCATAGCTTATTGTTAAATCCTGCGCTGGTGCGGTGTAAGGTTGTAGTGAAATGTTAGTAGGGACGTCAGAGAAGTTAGGCGCTTTTGACTAAAACAGAAGAAAATGGAAAACTTTAGACAAGAGCTAGCAGGTTCAGTCAAGCAAAAGCGGGGCATTGTTCAGGATAGAGGGCGAGTGCATTTCGTCCAATACGTGGCTCACTTGACCCAAGGTTATTATTTTAGTGGTTGAAGTCGCTATCATGAACTTTCAAACTACATATCTGGCGAATGCTTCTTTTTTTGTAATTTCAACCCCACATCAAGACAGAACAGCAGCTCATTTTTATTTTCCACTTATATAAAACAAGGTTCTGCAGTAATCAAGATAAGCGATATAAACGCGTAATTTTCTATCGCCTTCAAAGTCAGAAAGTTCCTAGAGCTTATTTTCAATTCGGGCATTAAGGTTGAAGCAAATTTTACTTTAAGATCATAGTACGCAGTTGGCTATGCAAATATACCACGTTTTGTCACACACGGTTGCACAGGACCGCACTCACATAAATATCTGCAGGCCTGGACGCATTTTATTTTAATACACGTTGAAACAGTAATAGTTATGTTAAAATAACTCCACCGGCCATTGCACATCGTTATTGTCTTGTTTAAAATTAAACTTCAAAAACAGTGTCCTTGCAGCAACATCACAAATTCAATAATTACAAATTAGTGCTGATTTTACTACGATATTATGAAGAAAACTGTGCCTACCATTTGGTATTTTGTGCTACGAGCTATCACACTCACTAAAACTACCATTGTGTAACTGGACGACAAATTTCTGTTTGAAAGTTGACTAGCATGATAAAGCATAAGATATGTAATCAGCTTTATCAGCCGCAGGCAAGATACCGATTATTACATTTACAAATATTTCACCAAAACATCACTATCAGTGCTTAATCAAATATTAAAGCCGGTTAAAAATAACTTCAAAGCAATAGAATCGATTATTCTACAGCAATATTTATGTCAATCTAAAGAAAATTTTCAAAAAATCAGAAATTGTTATCTTTACTTGTTTGTTTTAAGGAGAATTTTGATGGTAGAGCCAACCACCGAATGTAAAATGCATATTTTACCCCCTCACAGACAAATATATTCGATATCCCGAGATTTAAATATTTCGCATGGGCACTGGCAAAAGTTAGCATAGTGAAAAAAATTGCCAAACTTTACAGGCTAATAAAATATGATCAACTAAATCGAATATATTTTTCAGTTTGCGTTCAAATGTATGATTCGACCAGAAAAACTTGCATCTCCGCTGTTTGAGATATATAGATGCATGTGTGATTGACGTGCGACATTTTGGCAGTAAATTATGACTATAATAAAATAGATCATAAATATCATAGTTATTTACGTTATTTTGCGAAAACCCAAGTGACTTTTCTATCGAAATTAGAGACGCGGCCTTGCTTCATCTGAACTCGATGCAGTCAACGCACGTGTTAACGACTGTAATCAGAAACTCGACAAAGGGCGTTAGCACATGGATCAGGCCAGACTGAGGTTGCTTGAGGCTTAAGCTTACGCTGAAATAGCTAAAATTGAATATTAAAATATGCTTATATTTGAACCTACTTCCTACGGCGTAACTCCCGCTACAGTCTAGAAACCGTTGAAACCGCTACAGTCTAGAAACCGTTGAAAAGCTGAACCGTTTCGATCAAGCACAAATACGTTGGTGACAGCAGGCAGCGCTTATCGTACAGTTCATATTCATGAAATAAAAACTACTCTTGCTGTGTGTTTAAAGTTTAAACTTTAACATAATAATGATGAACAATTTATACAAAAAATGTTGTATATACTGCTAGATACCCTCTTATTTAACATACAAATAAAAATGAGGAGTTAGCAGGAATGATTTTGACGAACTCCGAAAAATGACGTATCTAAATTCGTTCTTGTGGTAAATCACCGTGTGTTGGTTTACCCATTTTTTCGGAATTGTTAATTTTAGTTTTCAGATTTGGATAGAAGATGAAAAAGTGGAACAGGAATGCTGAAGGACAAACCTCCTATCTCGGATATGGACAAAATGGCGGACAACATTCGTTGTGTGTTTGTCCGTCTCGGCAATTTTCTGTTTTGGATTTTTACTTGGATTCGAATAGATGAGAAAGTAGAATGCGGATGTCTGAATAACTAACCGTCTATCCACCAATTTCGAGGTTGATTATTACAATTTTTTCAAAGCATTTGTATTTTCAGACATTATTTTAAATGCTGTCTAAATCTACATTTCCATTTCATGTTTCTTATCTCATTTGGTATAAGTATATACCAAGGGCATTATGAAGATGTCTGTGCCCGAAGGTATAAACATCCAAGTAATATGCCCGTGGTGCACGCAAAATTGTATGCCTACTGGTGTTTCTTAATAACTTAAATAATGGATTAGAAAGCTTTTATTGGATGATCATGATTGCTGTGAACGCATCGAGGTGCGTGATTGGTCAGAAACTTGCCGCTAAGAATGAGCGGGCGTGATGAATTATAATGCCCTAGTTGTAATTGTCGTGTAGTGGATCACTCACATATCTTGCAAATTGTTAAGATGTATGTTGTTTGACGAATCAGTAAATAATAGTATATTGTTTAACGAGTGACGAAAGTAGCATTTTCTGCAAACGACAGAACAATTTATCAAACAAGGCGTAGCCGAGTTTGATAATGTTCTCAAGTTGCAGAAAATGCTTTTCGACGAGTAAAACACTAAACTTTTTCTATAACCATGGTTCACTACTACTGCACTAAAACACTACCGTCCGAGAGCAAGGCTACTTGATGAGAAGTCCTGCCAATTTCGTGTTAATTTTTATAACTGTATTTTGCATTTATTACGTTATACAAAGTAAATTTATACGTTTTTGTGCTAAATTGTGTTTTTCCATTGTGCTTTGTAAAATTAAATTACAATTGGATATGGCAGAATGCACTTAATATCTGAAATTGCAACCACTTACTTTCGTCACTAGAGACGAAAGTTAACGTTATGGGATATTCTATCACTGGTCCCGGAACTGGCGTTTTCGGTTGGGGTAAAACGTGACGAAAGTTGTTCATTTATAATATTTTTCTATAACTATTTAAAAATGAACAACTTTTGTCACGTTTTACCCCAACCGAAAGCGCCAGTTCCGGGACCAGTGATAGAATATCCCATAACGTTAACTTTCGTGTCTAATGACGAAAGAAAGTTGTTGCAATTTCAGATATTAAATACATTCTTCCATATCCAATTGCAACCCCCTTAAAGAGGGGCGGAGCCCCGATAACCTCCCTGGAGAGGGGCGGAGCCCCGAGGGCCCCCTTGGAGAGGGACAGATCCCCTAGGCCCCATTGGAGAGGGGCAGAGCCCCTAGGGCCCTGTTGGGGAGGGGTAGAGCACCGAGGGCCCCCCTGGGAGAGGGGCAGATCCCCGGGGGCCCCCTTAGAAAGGGGCGAAGCCCCGAGAGCCCTCTTGGGGAGGGGCGGAGCCCAGAAGGCCCCACTGAAAAGGGACGCAGCCCCTAAAGTCTCCTGGGAGAGGGGCGGAGCCTCGAGGGCCCCCTTGAAGAGAGGGGGTATATCCCTAAATCACCGATTTCGTCAAGATCACTTTAAAGATAATTGAACTTTCTCAAACTTTTTATACACCTATATAGCGAACCATGGTTATAGAAAAAGTATAGTGTTTTACTCGTCGAAAGGCATTTTCTGCAACTTGAGAACAAACTGTTCTCTCGTTTGCAGAAAATGCTACTTTCGTCACTCGTTAAACAATATACTATTTTATTCCAAAAATTAATTAATGTGATCACATTTTTAATCTATCACAGTAACTGATATAAATAATTATTTTTCGACGGCTGACATGGAAAATTAATTTTTTTAACTGTTATTTGACAACAAAAAATAGACATTCGCCGCTGAGCGAGCGTTTTCAGTATTCTACCGCTCGCCGCATGAGCAAAATAAGTGGCCATACCAGGAAGTTTTTTGACAACGCTTGTCATTTGTTTAAATAATCGCGTCACAAGTCGTATACTATGCAAGTTATTTTAAATTTCTTGTTGATTGATGTTTTTAATATAGTGAAATACTTAATATGATTATTTTCGCCTTATCAATATGCTCAGTCGTCGAAAAATTAGTATGTATATTTCTAGCTAAAAGTGCTCTTGTCGATTTTGCACGATTACTGGTATCGGCTGCAACCAGCAATATTTATGCACAAGCGGCAATAATGCACTTTCAGCTCTTAACATATACTATACTATTAAATATACAGCGTGATCAGTTTCTATCAGATTTTACAAGGAGTGTGTATCTATGAAAAGATGCATGTTAAATAGACTAAATTGTGCAGACTTTTGAAATTTTATGTAATTTTCAAATCTGAGCTCAGTAATCAACTGAATTGTCCTAAGAGTATTTTGATAGAACTATTGCTTGGTTATGGTGTAATGTACATGTTATATTGTCTGTATATTTTTAAAATTTATTATCGTCATCGGTGTTGCTTCAAACTATTAAACTATTAATTAAGATGCTCACAATAAAACTTGTATCGTTAATATCTATAAAGTAAAGCTTTACCTTCATTTAATATTTAAAAAGTAACGTCCAAATCGGAAGTGAAAAACAATATTGTACCGAGTTTAACTCATTCTTGGATTAATAAATATATTTTATTGCAAATGAATGCATTCCTAAAACAAAGTTTAAAATACTCCTACAAAACCCTATTTTGCACAAACAAATAACTAGTAATGAAAGATGACTCTGTTAAAAATTCACTATATTTAACTTTTCCCACGTTTGTCTGTCAAAATTATTTTAATAATAAAATGCAATGCAAAAATAGATTTTGATTTCGCAGCGTTGAGTGTCAGTGTCACAGTCAGACGCGAGTGTTGCATACACTAAAATAATTCTGAGGGTAAAATTGATAGTGTTTTCAGTAGGACGTTGCGAATTTTAAAACCAGTGTCTGAATAATCTAATAAACTAATAATAAAAATAAACTAATTTGTGGCGTTCCTACCAATGTTTTTCAGATTGACGAAATCCAAGAGTATTGTTTTATCAGCTATGTAGAAAAATCATTATCTTTAATAAAAACATCCGAAAATTAATTTCAATGCAGTACTAGAGCACTGAATATCTGTTATGGGGTCAAAACAGAACTTCCCTCGCAAGAGCTCACCACGTAGGTGGACTTTCTCTAATTACAAAACTTGTTGTAATTCTAACATTGAATTGTAAATAAATATGTTTTAACGTCTTTAATAGTGTTCCAAATTATGCACAAAGGTGATAAACATATTTTAACGTTGCTAAGAATACTGAAACCGTAACAGGAAACATTTATTAATGGGAACTACATCAATTTGCAAATAAAAAAACCACTGCAGGCGGTGGCAATCGAACTTGCAATCCCAGGCGAATACAACTAATAGCCCGACGAGCCGAACCGAGCCGAGCCCGCATATCAATTCGGTTCACTTATGTCTGTATTATAAACGACCCAGTGAACGCTGCACATTTCTGCCGCTTTTCCGAAGTTCGCCCTGCATCTGTTGGCAAGGGTAAATACCTGACTATGTTCAAATTATGTATTACATTAATCTATTCCTAAATTTTATTTCTTTAAATTGCTTCCCCTGTATATATTTGACCAGGTACGTAACTAGATTTTTTTTCTAACAAGGGCAGGCTGGAGAACACAGAAAATTATACAAGTGCACACAATAACCCCGATATATATTTCTGTAAATTTAATAATAGTGATTATATCATTCCCTATAACATCAACTAGTAAAAAAAGGTAAAAATGAATACTTACGCACGTACTAACTTTTGATAATGTATATAGCAACGGTGATAATAATATACCTTCTTGACTAATAACGGATAGTCAAATACTTTCATAAACATCGCGTTATCTGCTGTATTTTTAATATTTATAAATAAACTGTTCAAACGTTGTTTATTGACTCGTGGTATAATCTAGCCGAATGCAACTTGTGTCTTCTTGATTATCAAATCATTTCTATTTCTACTCGATACATTGTTTTAGGCAATCACACTCGTCCTTCGGACTCGAATGATTACCTGTAAACAGAAATGATTACTTGGTAATCAACAACGCACTAGTTGCATTATACATATATGATAATAATAACAATACTACTCGTACAGCAACAATGAAAAACAATAATTATGTTAGTAAGTTGTAACCACTTGAAAAAACAACCCAATTAACAATGGTCGGGTGCTCAGCACTCTATTGAACCAGGCAGACTTGTTATTTAAAACAGTTAAAACGAAAAAGTGCAGCAATAAAAGCTCTGTTTACAGGACCTCGATCGAGATCAAAACATCCAGCCTGTGAGACACCTTCTGACGCAGGGGCAATGCAAATGCAAAGCATGGAAAAACAAGTACCCCGGCTGCTCCCATGGAGCACTCATTAAATCCGAATCACACAGCCCTGACGTTAGCGAGGTGTAAAATTAGCGCGAATTCAAAGAAACAATATAAAACGCCATGTTCGCGAGCATAAACCGAATTCGATTATTCTTTTATTTAGAAATCCACACGTGCCTGGCTATTATTTTTGATTCCGAAACTGCAAAAAGCCTGAAGGAATTTCGACATGTTTCCACCATCCCACTCCTGATTTAGTGCAGATCGCCGTGATTTGGCCGTACTGTTGGAAATAGAAAAAAATGGTTCCTTCCTGGCGCACTTCGCAAAAAAGATTAATTTTAACGCCGAGGACAAAACCTCCCGTTTTGCGTCACGTATAATAATTGCGCTTCCTGATGTCGATGAATTTTCGCCGATGAGTTCCTGGATGCGCCGAAGATCGAACATTCGAAGGAGCGATTATGAAACTCCGATGCACAACCTGCCGCAACTTTCCAATCAGCCAACAGGACGGATCAAACATCGCGTGCGAGTTGGCAAGCGATCTCTTCTAAAATATCACCTGGAGCAATTTATACTATCGCAACGAGTAACACAAGGTCGCTGGTGATTCTTCGTCTTGCTTATGCATAGATTTATGTTTATTTGCGATATTAATGGCGAACAAAGGCTTGGACAAATTGTGTTTGCCAGCAGCGGGAGTGCAAAAATGTTTTTCCACAAATTCGAAAATTATATTTTACAATGAGGTGTACGATTCTATAATTAAATTAATATATAGGCCATGCTATATAACTCAGTAAATATTTGGAATAAAAGTTGGTTAGTATTTAGTTATCATTACTGACAATATTTAATTATCAGTTTTTTGGAAAACAAAAGCCCAACGAATATGGTAAGGTAGCCCCCATATACTGCTATTTTCTCTTTTCAATGACGTAAAACCAATTTTTGAGAAACACAAGAAAAAGTGCTCGCAAGTTTATTTTAACAGTAGGTATTAAACTAGACACCTACGATCGATTTAATTTGTCAAAACAACTGACCGCGCCTTAGAAATTGCAACATAAATAACTGAAATTAAAGCGAAAAATTACTCATTTAATTTATACAATCTTGATTTTGTAAGTAAATAAGTTCTTGGAATAGGAAAATTTAGAATAGCTTATTTACCTAAAAAACATATTGAAATTTCAATGATACTGGGACATTAAAAAAAAAGGTGAACACAGGAAGGTGCTTGACAATTCTATAGAACAAATGAGTAGCATTTTTTATTAAATAAAAATTGATAACTCAATGTGGGTGTGATGGAAAAATAGATAGATACTAAACTAAGCAACTAAAACATATAGCACATTCGATACGTTTCGGCCAGTCTGTATATGCATTCTTAATTGCCTATTCTTTTTTTTCAGACAATAACTCGAAATTTTAAAATAGTGTTAACCAACGTAACAACAATTTACTGAGCACTTAATAACAGAATTATTTTGAAAAATATAATGGGCACGGTCAAATGAAGCCATAAAAACTTGAAGGTGTTTCTTTTACAGTTACTGAAGTTCTGTTATTATTAAGCACATTAGAGTGAAACATTTGATATATTAAGATATAGTATTCACGGCAGGCGATTGCTTACAAAATCAACACTTAAACAAAAAAAAAAAGAATATCGCAAAATTAGGGCAGCACTGTATAAAAGGTTTGCGAAGTTCGATTTTCTCTCACTACTAATTTAACTAATTAAAAGAATAAAGTGAGAAGCCGGGCAGCTCAGTTGGGTAGGTGCTAGGCTTGCATTAAGCAAGTCCTCGGTTCGAATCCCACAGGGGCCGGAATTTTTCCGCATCCTTAGCGATTGAAATCGGGCTTGGTGAGACAATTAACAGTTGGGCACCAAATTAACTGTGCTCTACTCAGAACCACAGACCTAAGAGATAGAGTAACAAGGTCAACACATCACCAAGCCACACACGTAACACAATGGTTGCTACGCAAGCATGAAAGGCGGGCTCCAACTTTGTAACCCGAATTCGGGGCAAGTTGAGCATTGTACCGCCAATTGCTAGAGTACGAAGCACCAGCCTCTACACCGCAAGGTAAAATGAGGTTACAGATAATACATGCATACAAAAAAGTAGGAAGTAAATTAACACACCTACTTCAATGTTGCAAACGTATACAAGTAGAAATTGGTAGAAACAACCATAGTAACGCTATCTCGATTGAGAGAGCTGCATTTCTCATTACCCCCCCGACAATCAACAGTCACGGATCACGACAATATTCAAGGGATTGAGCGGTTTGCAATGGCCCGCCCATACGTAGACACATCCTTCCGAGGAATTGCGAATTTCGTGAGTTGTTTTCAAAACCTGTTACATAATCTTTACTAACAGCGAAAACACACTCCAGAACGCCATCTATGACTAAATAAAATAGCCAAAGCTCACCCGTTAACAATATCGACGCAAAAGTGATGGCATTCCGAGTTCCTTGGCTCCACAATATCTCACAACAAGAAACAGACATACACAAGCAGGCACGGAAATTCAACTAGATATGTATATCAATGAGTAATACAATTTTATAGAACTACGGATGCACATGCGGCATATACGGAAGTAAAAACTCAACACTTATAAAAGTAAACTAATGAAGAATGAAATCATCGGAGATGAGATTTTTAGGAAGAGCAACATACGGAACTGGACAGCGGACTAATAAGTATAACGCGTAGTTTTAAAGAAATAATAAAAGAATATACATAGAAACAACTACTACATATAAACGTATGTTATGCCTGCGTCTGTCACCGTTCCAACAGCACCCATCGGGCGCAGTTTGCCCACCATCAGTCCTGTCCTAACCGTGTACTTCTACTACTAATCAGATTCCCTCTGGGGTTCGAGTCCCACAGACTGCATTGCTTATTTTCTTTACAAATATATGTAATTCGCATTACTAAGTGTTTCATTTTACTGTTTCAGTATTATTAGCTGAATTAAGATATTTTTTACCTATTTTGTACATGATTTTGAACACCTTCAACCGCAATTCGATCGAAAGAACTGATTTTATTGCAGTGCGCTTTCTTTATCAAAGACGGCAGCATTTTCTTCTGTAACATTTTTATTCATCAAAACTGCCAGGAACATTTCTTAGATTAAAATTAAATGGTATCATTAAATAGCGTCTTCTTTACTTTTTTGGATGTTTAGTTTCAGTGTCAGTCTAAATTGAATACGACTGTAAAAAAATAATTTCCTAATAATATTATTTTGATTTAGTCGCATTTAAAAGTTCGATGTTTCAATTAAATTTTCTAAATGTGCATAGATAATAGACTTTTAAGATTAAAAACAAAGAAATGTTCGAAAAAAGTCTAAGCACAACTTCGGCTACATGGAATTCGCAAAGAAGACGTGAACTACTTACTCGACGGAGGAAATCGGTTTAAAATCGAGTAGGTGATTAGCAACACCGTTAGCGGAGAGCGCCGATAATGTGGCCTTTCAGATTTAAAGGTGACAAGGACTAGACATTTGTATTTAGCATCATTCCATAACTTTTACGAAAATCTTTACGAGAACGAGATTTGAACTCGTTATCTTAGGGTTCCTAGTCCAGCAGTGTGCTACTACTCCACTCTGACCGGGTAGTTACAGGACCACTCCATGTCTATTACTGACAGTCCGCATACAAATCGACAAACAACAAACACATTCAAATAAAAGCGACCAATATCTCCCAAAATCTTTTCAGTTCCTTACATTGCGCACAAACTAACGCAAAAATCGTCGTGAAAGGTTGTGTCGTCCTCATGTTGTCGTGTTGATATCCATTAAGCGTGGCATACTTGATTTTTCTTAATTTTCCTATTTTTCTTCAACGCTAAAGCGGTTTTGTGGCCACAAACTTATGGGATGGCAATTAATTCAAACAATATACTATGTAAATTTGGTAAACAAATGGTTAATATAGGAATATGCTTGGAATTACCTGAGGGTGTTAAAATGCGCATTTTTAATTCAATTAAGCATTCTCAAACTACCATACGATTATATTCCTTTGATGTACTTTTCCAAATAAATTCTTTAACATTCCGATTTTTACATGGATACCTAAATGAAAAAAATAAGTCAATTTATCTATAACACAAAAAACCCAAATAAAACCCAGCGAGTACATAGTTTTTGGAAAACCCCAGGCTTTTTCAGCCCTGCTCTACTTGCGTTTCCATCTCAAGCCAAGAGGTAAAACCACGCGAACGGCTTGTACCTTTGAAACGACGCATGCGTAAAGCCTCGCGCCCACAAAACCGTCAGCAAGCTTTCTGTGAGACCATCTCGGTATAGATACTCACCGCTAAGGCTCAAGTATGTGTGTGTCTGTATGTATTTTGATTTTGAGCATTGATTTAATTCGATATGTTCTTTGTCTAAAGTTCACTTTTTTGCTATAATACATGTGAAACTGTTGTAAGGTTGGCAAAGTTGACAGTGAGTTTTGGTGGTTGATGTTCTGAGCACTGTCTACCCGTCGCGCTGACAATTTAAAAATTAATTATTTTAGGTTACCTTGGTCTCCTTCAGTTTTTGCCTGCATTCCTAATGTTCTTCTTTTCATGACATTTACCATTTTGTATTCTGTTGGTAGCTATTTAAGTAATAAGGAATGTAAGGACCTATTAACATTTGAGGTAGGCCAAGGCAAAGCCGCGGCTTGTTGCCTGCCGAAAATGTTAATAGGCGATACATTCCGAGTTATCTTATTATATTTTTCCCGCTGCTTATCGAAATTTTCCTACATTTTTGAAAAAAAAATCGTTTGGTTTGTCACCTGTCACCAGGATTAATTTTCGTGAGTGTCACATGTCACATAAACACTTGCAATTACAAACAAAACGTCTAAGTCTGCATCTTGCCTTACTAATTTTATTATCCTAGGAACTTAATAGTAATATTAAGTTCCGTTGTCAACTGAAAGCAGCAAACAATAGCTATTTAAGTCACAAGGAATGTAAGGACCTATTAACATTTGAGGTAGGCAAGTACAAGCCAAGACGGAGTCGCGGCTTGTTGCCTACCGAAAATGTTACTAGGGGATACATTACGAGTTATCTTATTATATTTTTCCCGCTGCTGATCAAAAGTTTCCTAGATTTTTGAAAAAATCGTTGGTTTGTCCCCTGTCACCAGGATTAATTTTCGTGAGTCGTGTTACCTATGAGTGTCACATGTCACATAAACACTTGCAATTTAGAAACAAAACGTCTAAATCTGCATCTTGCTTTGCTAATTTTATTATCGTAGGAACTTAATAATAGTATTAAGTTCCGTTGTCAAGAAAAATCAGCAAACAAAAATAATCACCGACTTACACGTTCTGTTACTATAAGGCTGTATCACTGACTTACATGATCAGCAGCAGGAAAAATAATATAATCGCCGGCTTACAAGTTTTGTTACTAAGGCTGTATCGCTGACTTACACGATCAGCAGCGGGAAAAATAATTTAAATTTGATTATTGTTACCGACCTACCTATTTATTTTCATAATAGTGATTTGTCATTCTGACTCTGACAGCTACCTCCGTACCTAACCTCACAGTCTGATTACTAAAATTTGTTACTAGAAACCAGAGGTAACAACACAAATTGTGTAGGGACCCCAACAAATACCAATAGAAACACTAAAGCTTTGACACTGACAGGTATTATAGAGAAAAAAAATAAACTGTAGTTATTTATATGTTGTTCCATTGTTTTTGTTATGGCCCTGCAGATTTTTCTTGTATATCGTAGTCTTGTGAAAGGAGTTTTGGAATTTACTTACGTAACTTCACGACAATTTTAAATAAATATTCACTTGGGAAGTCTAGCTTTTACTGCTGCAAAACATTTCAATCTATCCGAACTGTAACCTTCTTGTAAAATTTCATATTTATGTATTTCAAAGCCCTATCAAAGTACACTTGCGATCATTGAAAATGAACAGGGTTATGCATTTAAAATTGACTTAAAGCGACGTTTTTGCAATTGCGGGCAACGTTATTTTATTATTACGATGGGTAGAGAGTTAGAACAACACGATTCTACTTTAGAGACAAGAGGAATTCAGAAAACGTAATCAACTACTGTAATGTTGGTTGCATAGCCCTGTTCATTTTCAATGATTCTTTGTGTACATTGTCTATTGCAAACACGATTTATAATGGTACATCATTAGGGATGTCGGCGGGTACCCGGGTACCCGGGTCGGCCCGGGTAATAGTCGACCCGGGTGTAGTTTCAGGACCCGGGTACCCGACTAGTAAATTATGTAATCTCCAGGAAGTCAGCCTTTTTCGGAGAAGATGATAAAAACAATAGGAATAAGCGCTAGAAAAACATAACAATGCAGTAATAACAATAACAAGAATGGGATGGGGTGATCCCATACCACATAATGTTTTTTGGTTCATATAAGGAAGGCAATAAATCCCCTTCACGGAAATATTGAACCCGTCAATAGTAGCATTAAATTGCGTCAGTATGGGTTGAAGTAACATAAACATCCTCTGTGTGATGTTGATTGATGCTGCTACCAATTTCGGACAAAAAGTCACGTAGTTGAATTTGATAGTAGTACTTGGAAGTGTGAAAATATTTACAAATAACAGACGACTTTCGGTTAGAATTGGCGAGTAGGTACTATTTCAATTTAGTTCAATTTAAAACTCGCGCCGTAAAAGAAAGAAATTGTAGCTACCTCAGATGTACACTAACATTTTTGTTATATATTTCGGGTACCCGGGGGTACCCGGGTACTGCTTTCGGGTACCCGGGTTTGATTTTAGACCGGGTACGACATCCCTAGCTACATCTATCGAGTCTTATGTACACACTAATTGAAAAAAAAAATCAAATATGCTCAACTTCCAGTATTTTCTGTTTTAAGTAAAATACCATATCTTTCTCTACGTTTCCGCGATTTGTTTTCACTTTATTCATTACTTATATATTTTTAGTCATCTATATTTTGATGTCAACGTTGTAAAAAACCACAAATAATAGACAAAGGCAAGTAGAGAGGTCAAGCCAGCAAGCGTATTATATTAAAAAAAATAATGGAAGGTTCAATTTAAATGAAGCTAAAGAAACGGCCAAGTAAAACAATAATTAATTAGAAAAACAATACAAAACACTGTATAATAATAGCAGTAAGTTAAAAGTGCTTGCTGGATGTAATATTCCAGTTTATTTGTATCAATCCCCCTAAGAGAAACATCAAGAACAATGACGTGACTTTTATACAGATAGGAACATACAAAATATGAGTCTCGTTATATTCTTGGTTCAACTTGTTGAACATTATTTGCATTACAGATAATGGATGGTATTTTTACCTCCCGTTTAAGTTTGATCATGGAGTTTTTATGGTTAATGTAAACAACGGCAACTTTTATGTAAATCCCAACTTACACAGAAGCATACAGATACTATGGGAATTAATAGCAACCTTGGTTAAACACAGCTTCATCATGAGGCGAGAATACGGCCTATTGTTACAGCACATTTAATTTGCTCTATCTGAAACTAACGGACAGCATCAAGGATTCAGGCAACCTTGGCCGTGGCAGTATTGCCGACATACTTAAAGCCAGAAAAAGTCAAGTGTCGTAGTTACAAAAATGCAAAATTGATAATTAATTAGTTATTAGTCATTTGGCTCTAGGCTTCGGGGTCTTCCCCTTCACTAAGTTAATATCTAATTAGAACTTTTAGAATACAGTTCGTGTGGCATTCCTATGTTGATAGTGCATTATTGCGATTCAATAAATAAAATTAACGCAATTAAGAAAATCATTTCCTTTGCACGACCAATGGTTATCCGGAACTTCATCTTGATGTCCAATAGTCGTAATTGTTTAGCGAAATCTAAATGGACTTGACAAAAATTACAAAATGACTTGTGCCATGATAGTGGTCTCTAGATTTTCCAGGTTATTTTGGAAAGTAATTGAATTACCACAAATATTTCCACTTTTACATGTACAATTTTCAACCAACGCGTTTGATGCTGTACCTTCGTGTGGATTACATATAAGATAGATTCTGGTTTCTGTGTTTTAAATAAGTAAACTGGTGTTTAGCTAGGTTAAATGGGGAAGAAGGTAGTTAGCAGTGCAAATGTTTGTTGTTTGTAGCATAAATAATACCTTATTAAAAGTAGTTGACACAAGCGACATGGCGCTACAGTAACAGGTCGTGTGAAAAACTAGATTCGCGACTACAAAAAAAACGACTACACTTCAAACAAGATGTCCAGTGTTTGCGATAACCCCGACGGAAGTTATCGGGACTATCATAAAAACGGTGCAAACTGACCCTGACAACAGTAGCTATGACACCTCAAACAATGCAAAACTTACCGCGAATCAAGCAACCACCAACAGAGTTTCGGGACCGAGTGGCAGCCCGCAGGACCACCACAGGAACCGCCAAGTACGCAATCGATGCCCATTATGCGTATAATAGGATTTCGGATAATGTGCAACACGCCCTCAATTAGTTCGCGATTATATTCTGCTGCATACCTACGCATCATCGAGCACGTTCAACTTCTCACCAAGCTGATCCACCGCAGGATGTTCGGTTTAACACTAATTCTGTTTGCAATGCGTTTCCGCATCTATTGTCGTAACGGTTACGCCGCTAACGAGTGGCCCGAAAGCCCACCTTGGGGGAGGAAGCGTAACCGACGGTATTCTGGATATTTGCCATTTACCTGATGTAAGCAGCACTCTCCACATTTTTGCTCGAGACTACTACCTGAGCCACTTAGAAAAAGAAGGGCCCTCTTGCAGCCACACCGTTCCGAAGCACTCCACTAACTAATGCAGTAGGAATTGGCGCAGGGATTGATAGCAACTGTTGTTTGAGTGTTGTTTTTAATTGCGATGAAAATAAAAGTCATCAACGTCTGCTAATAAACAACAATTCTGCATAACAATGCATTGCCATATCGCGTTAATGATAACAATGCAGTATGGCGGCGCAACACATCTATTAAATGTATTTATTAGAAGTAAGACGAATTTAATAATAATAATAGTAATAATAATAATACGCTCATTGATTATGGTCAGATGGCCAAAGTCCTACTAGAATTTTACCAAGACCAAGACGTCCCAACAACACCGCCTGAAAAGCAAGCCCGCAGCGCTCCGACGTGACGTCCGCACAAGTAGGTGGATGGTTGAATTTATCGAGTCTCTTATCTCAAGAATGGAGGCAGAACAAATTCAATCATTGACCAATTCGACCTACTTGTGCTACTGGTGTTGGTCCCAACCCTAGCAGGGATCTTTTTTCATGCTACAATGGTACCATGGGACCCATGGTTTTGCACCTCTTCCGAAAGATGTCATTCTATGAAGGCTATCATCGGCATTGTTGAATTTTCCAAACCTCACCGGGACCGCGGATCGAACTCGCAACTCTTGGATCAGGATGTTTTCACTGAGCCACCGAAACCGCGTTAGGACATGGCAATAATAGCATTGTTTTATCTCCAGTCCTATTCTTGAAGAACTGGAGCTAAATTCTAACAAGACAAATATATGTCAAACCGAATTGAAGAAACGGGTATTACTATAATATACAACGAGAACATAGAGAAGGTTACACATTTAGTTGAGACAAACCATAACAATGGTAAAAGAAAAGCATGAGCTAGAAATTCGTTCGAGACTGAGGTGCTTTCAGAAATATTTTCAAATGAAATTATCCAGATTACCCGTAACTACTTACGGAGCTGAAACTTGCGGCCTTGCTAAAGCTATACTAAATAAACTTAAAACAAACCAACGTGCAATAGAACGTAACATCCTTCAAATTACCATGAGAGACCGTAAGGCATATGAATGGATGAGGGACCGAACGAGGGTATAGGGCGTAATTGGAGAGTGGCGGCATTGAAGTGGGAATGGGCGGGACACGTTGCAAGGGGGATAGGAAAAATGGTGTAATAAGATCATCAGATGGAGACGATGGAGTCAACGTAGAAATGTAGGGCGTTTTCAAATACGCTGGGTAGATGATGCAAAGCGTACAGCAGGTCTGAATTTGGAGGAGGTCTATACCCTTAGGGTAGAGAACGGCTAGATGAAAAAAAAGAATAATATAATAAGGCGGCTCTTAATAGCGTTATATGAGTATACCTAAGAAAGTTGGCTAGTGTAAACAGCTAATATGTGAATGAAGGCAACAGAATAAATCTTCAAAACATTCTCATGTCGAACCAACACATAAAAAACAGTTAGCCATAATTTCTGAATTTTTTCAAGTTTACTATACTTCTTTCAGCCGTTCTCCATCTACTGGAGAACGTAGGCTTCCCCTAATTTCTTCTAAACTATCGTGTATTGCGCTTTCGGTTGCCATCTGTTACCTGCGATCTTTTTAAAACATAATTTCTGCGGTGCCTACGCTTCTCATTATTCCTGGCCACCACTGCATCCAAGCATGGCCCGCCCAGCTCCATTTCAAGCTAGAAACTCGGTGAATATATTTGTCACTTTTGTTCATTGACGAATAACCAAGTTTCTTCTTTTGTCTCTTATACTAACACCAATCATTGCCCACGCCATCTGCCTTTAGGTTATCCTTAATACGTCGGAATTTTTCTTGATTAGAGTTATAGTTTCTAGTCCATAGGTAAGTACTGGTAGCATGCAGAAGTCGAAAACTTTTCTTTCTGGACAAATTGGGATGTCGGGGTTCTTTCCAGTACTTCCTAGTTACCCGAAAGCACTCCAGCCAATACGTCTTTAAAGTTCAGCAGTTTGATTATTTTTTCCCCAAGTTTATTTGATGACCTAAGTAGATATACTATATATAGGTATCGATTAAAAGCACATTCTCTCTTCTTCTCCAACTTGGCTCATCCACTGCTGGATATAGATCTCCCCTTTAGTCTTCCACTTTTCTCTAACTTGTGTGTCTCTCCGCGACAGTTTTCCAGCTAGCCTTGTGACGTCATCGGACCATCGGAACGGTGATAGTCATACACTTCTTTTGCTTTGTTGCGGTCGTCATTCTAGAACTCTCATAGTCCTTCTATCGTGGGTTGTCCTCATGTGTCCTGCCCAACTCCATTTTCTGGTTGCCACTAATTCCACCACATCGCTCAAACCAGTTTGCTGTCTAATGCATGTTAGATTTTCCATCGCTCTTTGAATTTTTAATAGCCTATTAATATTTTACCGTGCAAATGTTAAATCAGGTAGTACACATGTGTCATATATTTTTGATTTCTGTCTCATTGAGAACTTCTTTGATTGGAGTATGTTTGACAGCTTTCCAAAAGCTACCCATCTTAATCAAAGTACTCTGGCAATCTCAGCGTTTTGGTTTTCCTTATTCAACTTATGTTGTGACCTAGGTATATGTACGATATCACGGTTTCAATTGGCTCTCCATCGATTGTTATTGCATCGCTATGTATTGATGTTAACATATTGGTTTTAGAAGTTTTTATTTTAATGCCTATTTTCTTTGATTCTTTGTTTAGCTGCGATAGCATAGTTTTTAATTGTTGCCTTCAGTTAGTATTAGGACCACGTCGTCTGCGTATTTTAAGTTTTTTTAAAGTAAAAACCACCTTAACAGCGTCTAAGGGCATGTCGTCTCGTTTATCCCTCCGATATTACAAGGCCTTCTCCTGGGAATCGTCCATTTTTCATTTGTTTCCGTCCAGTTTTATCTCTTCAGCAGTAATTTCTGGCATTTCTCTCGAATTGACGTGTACAATAGTTGTTAAATTTTTTAGGCGTTATTCTTGGTCGAACATTCGTTGAAACGAGGTCCTTGTGTTTCATTATTTCTGAATCTTAGTCATATACCACAAAGAAGTTGTTTGGTCCACATTAGTGGACTTCAACGGAAGATCGATGGGAGGTGGCAGGGAAAATAAAAAAAAATGGGGAGCCACAACAGCTCTTAAGGGGATTACGGTTAGAATAAAAATAAAATTTTTAAAATATGTTGGTACTTCGATAAAAGATCCCTCATAGAGGGCTTTGAATAATGTGTTTCATCTAAAATCCTGTTTCTTAGCAGAAATGTGTAAGACTAAAGCCATTTTAGACAACCTTCTGAATAAATGTACTGCCACTGGACACAATTTTAAGCAAGATTTTGAAGGGGCCATCTGACGTGGTCCACTCTCAGGGAAGCCACAATAAAAAAAGGCTGAGAATCACACTGTTCTAAATCATTAATCTAGAACAGCTGCGCTTACAGGTAATACCATTACGCATTATTACTATTAATTCACAAAAGCACATTGCATTTTGTTTTTAACTTAGTAAAGGGCGCCTCTCCTAATAACATATTGCAGAACCCATTAATCAACTGTTCAAACAATTGTGTGTTGAGAAGCAATGTTTATTTACGACTTATTAGTCATTTCTAACATTAATCGATTAATCACAAACCCAAGCGTGTCGATCGTGTGAATAATTGAAGACAGTACATGGTAAAATAAATATCAACTTGCTGAGTAATTGATGCACTATGCTAGAAGTATTATCTCTCAGATTTCTCGAATTATGATCAATTTTAAAACTAGTTAGCTAGTAATCGTCAAATTTCTTGACAATTACAATTAAAAGAGCATGCAAAACTTCCTATTGCAATTAATCATTGATCCTCACCTATACAAATATGCAGAGAAAAACAGGTAACACCTTCAATTATAGATTTATAGAGGGACTTCTTCACTACTTTCGTCTGCTTGTGATTCGTACTACCACCATTGTGTCTTATACCAACCCCTAAATATGCATTAGCAAGCCTTTATCTTTCAGCAATCTTACATGGTTAGGCATATCAGAATCATCGCTAACCATATAATGGATCTTTTTGAAGTTGATCTCAAATCAGCAGTTACTATAACTATGGTGAAAATTTCGTTATCATACAGTGGAAATCGTCTTCATTTTCAACACATAGAACTTGCTCATCGGCAAAACTTAAGAGAGACAAGAGTTCTTCTATTTGAATTTCCATCTTGTTGCATTTGTTAGCAAAGTATTGGGTAGTTTATTGAAGTGTATTTGAAGAGCGTTGTTGCTATGCAACCCTTCGACACCTCTGCTACCATATCACTGCATACATGTTTAACTATGTATTAAATAAGAGTCATTTTGCTTAGACATTGCTTTCCCCACGTTAGATAGAGAAATGCTGTAGCACTGCTTTGCACTAATCAATACTATTAGCAAACTGGGAGGGACGTAGATGTTCATCTATCGTTCACCCTGCTGCACTTCTGAGTCGGACTTAAAAACGAGGTTCTTTCAGTACTTGTGTAAGTTGCACGTTTACAATCCAGGCTATATGCAGGGAGTATGCTACTTTCTCGAGCATTCTTTTCTACGCACCTAACAATGCTTGCAGGTTTCACAACTTGCTTTTGTTCAGAAAGCGACACGTGTTTTTACCTATTATTTTGTTTATGAACTGTTTTAAAATTTAGAATGTGGTATGTGAAACCGTTCGACAATGCCCATCTTCAAATTTGTATTTTTCACCCAATCGCATCTTGGCGCGTGTAAAATTTTGCACGTCAAAAACAGGATGAGCAAAGCTCCAGTTCAAAATGTGCGGATTTCTGACAACTGCACTAGATGGCAACACCTGTTCATATTTAGTTGTAAATATTCCCTACGCTTGTTTTTCCAAGAGTTGAAATGGTTATCTCTCCCATTATATAGGACTTATCCAATTAACTTATCGCTACATGAAACGGGGTACAACCTATATTTATGGGACACATAA
The DNA here is from genome assembly GCA_940337035.1 of Agriotes lineatus. Classification (NCBI taxonomy): domain Eukaryota; kingdom Metazoa; phylum Arthropoda; class Insecta; order Coleoptera; family Elateridae; genus Agriotes; species Agriotes lineatus. The sequence continues at coordinate 144,853,664 of OW679199.1, read as the reverse complement.
TTTCAAATCTATAAGTGGCTTCGTTATTAATTAATGAATCCTAACATTCAATAAAGAAGCAGGAAGCATATACAAACATATGGCTGAACAGTGGTAGCACTACAACAGCTGATTTGAATTGTTCTGAAGAGCCATTGCGTCATAACTACATGTGTTGATCTTGAAGCACGCGCTCTATGACAAAAAACAGAAGGCAATAAATTCAGGCGAAGTGTATTACATTGGAACAACCTTTATTTACATTCCAATTATTAAATTATCTATCTTTTGCACTATTGAACGCTAAGAATAGTACGAAAGTACAAGAACAAGGTATCCTCTCCTTAACATAAATGAATTTGGACTTTCATTAAAAACTGATATAAACACACTGGTGACAGGTATAATTACCACGTTTTCATTTAATCTATTGTCGATTGACAACTAGCAGCTCCAGTATGTGAGCTTCCAGCTTGTAGTTTGTTGAATAACTACATACTTTCAATGTTGTTTGTATTTCACTGCTATTAATATGAAGCCCAAAATACATCGGTACACAGATTTTATAGTGAAACCATCATTCAGCTGCAGCGAATATGAATCAGCGTGAGTGATTATATGATCGTAGGTGGTAAGGTGGCCACGTTTAAAACAACATTGGATTGGCGCGAACTCGGCTTATATTTTTCAGCTTTTCCAAACATAAATCTCGCAAGGATTACAAGTATCGTGAAAGTTTGGTAATATGGCTAAGCCAATCTTCTGTATAAGTTACGTATGCTGTTCATACCCCTGAGAAACACTAGAACATCGGTTTTGTTTTGAGTCTAAGTTCAGAGATTGATAGTAGAAGGCAATGAGGCTTTCTATACTGAAATGACGATGATGATCTATCTTCCTCATCTAAGCCATCAAACTGTTGATTGTTTAGGATTTAGGGTTGGTCGACGTTCAGTACTATATAGCTAATTCTCTCTCTGGGGTTGTTTGTTTGCAAATATTTGTGTGTGATGTTTATTTATATAACGATAAAGTATGTGCTAGATGTTCCAAATGTAGACCGATAAATCGGGAGGACACCAAACTGCATAACTTCTGTTACGGCACTATGGCAGTTGTTAAGGTCAAAATTGTTTACAATGTGGCGAGTAAATTTTTTACATTCAATACAGATACGGGCGTAGATAATTAGATATGTTTCTACCAAAATGTGCTGGAGCTCTGTCATGTTGTGACCACGTCTCGTTGCGCAGCTAGTGGAACATCTTCCAAAAATCACAGCAACAGCTTTAAATGTTTACTTTGACTTGTGTCTAATAGAACTCCGCTCTTTGACAATATTTTCAGCTAATCATTTCTTGAATTGGGAGATTTACAGCAAATATTGTTGCTATGCGCCTCTATGAATAAAGATTTCCTCATCATTATTAGCCTCATCAAGCATTCAATAGATAGTCTGCAACGAGACAGTTTTGCATCGTCTTCCACAAGCAGTACTCGCACTTAACACGCAAAGAGACATGCCGTTGCAACATGACAAAGCTCCAGCACATTTCAGAAAACGCGTATGCCAGCATCTGCATCATCAGATGTGAAGTTTGCTGGTACACTTATAGGACACCCTGTATTCAAATCGAGTAAGAGGTACAACTGCTGAACATTCATCATGGCAAAGTAATCGCTTTTTGGTTGGGCGAGCAGTTGGTACAGGCGGCAAAAAGACGACGCCGCCTATTACATAAACCCAGAACTTAACGGGCAGCCGGAATGGAGAAAACGATGTCAAACACGAGCCCCTCAAGAGGTGAGGCAGCGGCGGCGCATTCGCAGCACAACAATTCAAGCGGCGTCGCCGACGCTGGCGTCGCTAACGCTATCTTAGGAAGGCTATTAATACCCGGCACACATTCCCAAACCGTGTCGGACAAACTCTCGCCAAAAACCGGCTACTGCTGGAAGGGCGTCGCCGTTAGCTAGCGTGTTACTGGGTTAGGCCACACAACATCGAAGGGAGGTTAGGGTTAGGAGGGTTGGGGTGCACAGCTTTACCGTCGCAGTGTTTGCAGCGCTTGGCGCGAGGTTCTCCGAGTGGCCCCGTGCTCACGGGCATGTTCTAGCTGCAGCTCACACGCCACCTTGCTGCATGCTGGCCGCCGCTCCGTGTCTGCAGCACATCCCAACGACGCGGACAACGCTCGGCGTCGGCGTCGGCGTTCAACAGCTCACTGGGGCCGAGCGCGCGGCTCGCGGGCGTGGCGACCGCCGCCGATGCGCCCGTTTCGTCATCGGCTTGGTGCGTTTTCCAAGGTTAACTGCAGAAGGTCGACTATTCGGGAGGACGTCGAGAGGGCTGGAGCCGCCTGGGTACCACTGGATAGACCAGGAACCGTTACGGAACGACTCCATAAACCTGCTGAAATGGTCTCGAAGTACCGGTATATTGATTAATGGTGGCGTAAGGTAAAATTATAGGGACCTTGCATTCCTCTTCAGCAAAGCACGGGAATTACAAGATGGGTAAGAGAATGGCGGGTATAGAATGAAAGGAAGACCAGGAAAGTGAAGAAGTACTGTACTGCACCGGCATTCGCCTCAGAGAAGGTACTCTGTTGACTCAGGAAAACCACCTAAAAACCTGAATCAGAGCAGACGGCCACGAGAATCGAACACACGACCTCCCGAATGCTAAGTAGGCGTGCTAACCACTAACCCACAGAGCTTGGACAATGGTGACGTACCAATGGCATCTCTTCGCAGGAAAATAAACAGCAAGAGATCTCATCTCATCTTCCTAGGGAGAGTCTTTATATCTCTTGTTACTACGCCTCCCCATTTCTTACGTCTCCTTGCTGTTCTTGCAGTTATCTCCAAATTTTTTTCAAAGACTTTTTTATTCCCATGAATCTAGCGACTTGGTGTCCCTTTCTGTTTTCTTTCAACTATAGGCTTCTCCATCTTGTTTGCTCCGACAAAGTGGAAGTATCTTCTGATATTGAGATACATATTTCTTCTTCGCTCAGTCCAAGGTGGCAGAGCATTCTTCACCAGAGCTGTTGTTTCCATTTCTCAATTTTTATCAGCTTCAGAATTGCTGCTCTAGCTGTATATGTCTAGGCATGTCATCCCCGCCACAACGTCAAATCCTCCTATACAGTGAAAGTATTTTTCAAATCAAACGTATAGGGAAAAACTAACAATTGGGTGGTTAAGTGACAATAGTGGTTAACTGGAGCAGTGGCGGATTTCTATAAGAAGCGAAGGGACCATGGCCCTACCATAACAAATCAGTCTTCAAGCTTTCTTTATTCAGAAAGATTTTTTTTTGGTACTTACTCCATCTTTCTTTTCATTTTAAAGCATGGGAATTTTTATTTTATTAATACAAACTGAACGGAACGATAAGCGCTGCTTGCTTTCACGGATAAATTGGGGCCGGATCGAAGTGGCCCGACGTTTCGGCAGTATATAGACTGCAGCGGGCGGAGAGCGGCGAAGAACGTACGGGCAAAGATAACATTGAATCGGGGCCACTTCACGTTTAGATCAAGCAGTCTGACGGCTGCGAATAGCGCGTCTCAAGTTACTGACTTCGATGCTTACAGCACTTTGGCACGCAGGGTGAGTTCTTCCAATTCGTACGCAAGGCCTTCTCGAACGTGTTATTTTAATCAGTTCTATTTGTATTAATTAATAGTTCCCATTATATTACGGTAATAATTATTACTTGATTTAATTATAAAACTAAAGCACATAGGTAGACCGAGCACTAAATTCCCATTATTATATTACGTATATGTATTATTTACTCTTTTCATATGAAGATAAACTTAATTTTCAAAGAGTATAGTTGCAATCTTCTTGGCCGAATGATACGTTTAAACGAAAAATTAGAGAGATCTTTGACTCAGTTCATTATCTTTTATTAGCATGCAAGGTTTGGTAACTTTTTTCACTGATGCTAACTTTTGCCAGCCAATATATGAAATATTTAATCTCGGAATGTCGGAATCTGTCTTTGTGGAAGGGTGGAAACTGCATTAGGTTGGACAAACCATCAAAATTCCTCACGAGTCGCCACTGCACTTAAGGATCTCTATAGTTATCTAGGTTCTATCGTCTTTACTTTGGGACGGCTTCTTTCCCTTCGGTTGCGTACACTTCCCCTGTTTTGTTGTCCCAACCCAAGTCGCTTCATCTTCACTACTTTTACAATACTAGGTTGTTCATACATTTCTATTACCTCGTTCGTTCTTCTCCTCACTCCCGCTTCCTTCTTACCCCAAAATATCCTTCTGAGAGCCTTTCGCTCCCATATCTTCAGCAGTTTCTTTAAATTTCTTGGATCATAATCCACATCTATCTTAAAAAAACCAAGGCTGTATAACCATCTTATATAACCTAACCTTGGCAGCTCTAGATACACTTTTTGAGTTTATGATGCTTGATAATCCTCCTGCACTACTTTTCCCTCTCTCTAAGAATCCTTTTATTTAATTGTTCCTTTTACTTATTTTCATTTGTCAGTGTAACAACCAAATAATTAAAACTGCTAAAAACTTCAAATTTATTAAGTAACAAACGACTTCCGGGATTGGACCGTGTCATGATTGAGATCGAAGAACTCAACGTTTCGCCCACTTTCGTAAGGGGCTTCATCAGGAGGAAAAAGCAAAAGAGCACGGTAACTTACCCTTAACACGTTGAGTTACCGTGCTCTTTTGCTTTTTCCTCCTGATGAAGCCCCTTACGAAAGTGGGCGAAACGTTGAGTTCTTCGATCTCAATCATGACACGGTCCAATCCCGGAAGTCGTTTGTTACTTAATGACAATGGCCGTGAAAGCCTCAAAAATCAACTTCAAATTTATATTCATTGTTTCTATTACCGCTTTCTGTTGTAACCTAACAAAGACTGCAATTTTTTTAAATGTTTAGTATTGCAATATCGTTTGCGTATGCGACACACTGATGAGTAATATGGTAGAACACTCCATGGGTATGGATATTACTCTTACTTAACACCTTTCCAATACTAAACTGAAGAGAGCTGTCGACATTGGATCGCCTGTTCGTAATCCACGATTCACATTAAAACCCTTGGAAATTTTCCCGTTAATCACTACCTTACGTATTGTTTAAGTTAGACTCCTTTATGTTAATCGGATTAGTTTATCAGGTATTTGGAAGCGTTTCTCTCTCTGTCGTTGCTCCTTATTACTGAGGAATCGTGATCCTCTGAAATCTTCAGGTACATTCGTCGGCAATGCTTTTCCATCGCTATCGGTCCTCCACTTCTCTTAGGGTGGTACGGAGAGGTTTGTTAGTTATGGTCTTTATTTGGTCTATCCACCTTGTCGGAGATCTTCCTTTATCGGATACCCTCAACTTTACCTTATGCCATTAGTTTCTCCATATTATCCATAATCCCGCCTTTGCGTGTTACGTGTATTGCAGTGTGCGTCTTCGGCATATTGTGGACAATCTGACATTGACGTTTATCTCAAGTAGAAGGGATGTCTTTGTTCAAACGCATCTATTCGTCGTCTGTTTGCTGCTTTTATTGTCCATCCTTCTACGCCGTACCGAAATAATGAAAATATTAGGGAGTTTACTATAGAGTAACTTTAGTATTTCTTGTTATTTGCCTGTTCGCCCGTATCATTTTCATGTTGGTCATAGCATTTCGAGCCATTTGTATGCGTTTTCTTATTTCCACCTCGCATCCTCCTTGGTTATCAATTAGGGATCCTAAGTATACGAATTTTTCAACCCTTCCAATTCCCATCACTTGATTCTGTAGTTAAGAGTCCGTTTCCTCTGTCAATTATCATTAGCTTAGTTTCATTTAAATTAATCTCTAGACCCAGTTCACAGCTTTCCGTGATTACCCGATGCAGTAGGTTCTGAAGTTCCTCTTCATTTTCAGCTAAAAGGTAGTATCGTCGGCATATCGTAAATTATTTATTTTTCTGCCTTCAATAGATATGACGCCTTCCCTATTGTCAACCGTTCGTCTCATTATATATTCGCCATATAACTATTAAATAGCCTTGGCGATAATATACAGCCTTGTCTGTTGCCTGACACCTTTATGTGTCTTGAAAGGCATGGAAGTCTCATTTCAATCCTTATCGTATTTTTATTATTCACGTAGAAGTACTTTAAGAGGGAGGTTAGATGGTGTGCTACTCCCATCTCTTTTAGTATTTACCATAGGCCACAGCAGAGTAGCATGGGTATATTCTGGCTTTCTCAATGAGCTGTCTCAGGTTGAAAATTTGGTATCTAGTGACGCTTCCTTTCACGAATCCTGCTTGTTGATGATGGTTCTATAATTTTCGCATTTACGGCTCGACCCTTTTTTATGTATAACGAGGTAGTCTAGTCTTTTGGCGGAAGTGTTTCCTTGCACTATAAAGTTTATCCCTTCTCACCGTATCATATACACAAATTCTGTGCATAGGTGTTGTTCACTATTTACTTCATCGTGAAGATTTGGTCGCTAACTGCTCATCCTTACCGAAATCTACACCGATATTTCCCCAGCTATACGTTTTTATGTATTTCATTTGTTTGCTAACTATACGATATCAATATCGTGCTAAATAGAGGAAAAGAAACTGATTCTTCACCTTTTTCTTAGACTAATCCGTTATCGGATATTTGCGATCATTATAACCACCCGGCTTTATTAACTAGCAATTTTTGGAGAATTAAGGAAAATAATACACAAAATAATGCCAGGGATAGTGTGACTTTAGCGATTTATGTTAAACGTGTTCTTTTAAGATTATAGTTCTATAGCTACATACCTATCGTTAGCTAACCTTAATACCACTTCAAAATTCGAAATAAATTACAACAAGCAGCTCCTAAAAAGTTCATTCTTAACAATTAATTATCGAAGATTATATGTCAACTAATTTATACACGATAAGCTTTAACATTGAGTTGTTCCAAAACTTTTTCGTTGTTCCAATCACAAACAAATTTCAACTGACTGACGTAAGACCTAAAATTTAAGTATAACAACGAGAACCAATATTTGCTTTTAAAAAAGTTTTAATAATTTGCACCGGATTTAAAAGTAGCATTTCAATTACTGCCTTCGTTAAAAATACAATATGTGAAGAAATATTCATCAGACTTAAAAATAAAAACTAAACAAATGATTACATGCAAGCGTGGAGACAAAATATAATAAAGCAAGACTTTTAATTAAGTTTTTTGTAATCTCGGACTTGCTCATGCAAAACGCTCCTTTGAAATGTTTGTATTTCACAATTCAATGCTATGCATTTTCTGGTGCTACCATTCAGAGAACTTTTATTAGCGTGGACGACGACTCGACTAGTTTATTGTTACGATATTGCAATACATACAAAACAAACGAAAAGATCCTTAGCAGAATTATTTAAAATTTTATAGTTCCTTTGGAGGCAGTAGGAAATACATTTACAGCAATGACAGACAGTTCACTGCGACAGCAAAACCTACATAGCTAAATCGTTTCTAAATATTTGTACCACCACATATTGACAATCCACACCCGATAACCACGTTCGTGTTTGTTAAGCCATTTCCAACTCGTTCAATAGCAAGCAAGGACAGAATTGTGAGAATTCCGACTGGGGAATTTCAGTAAAAACAAATATTTGTGGGAAAGAGCTGCTCGAAATAGCCTTCAGCTATTGCACTGGACGAATTTTCAAATGACACTTAAAGAATAATAAAATATATTTGGTTTGAAAGTTAATCACTAAAAATTGAAAGGATTTATTTTTCGCAGAAATGAAAAATAACAGACGTAAATGTTAATGAATGTTATTAGACAGTAAGTTGTTTTACTATAATTACTGTAAAGCAGCTGTAATAAAATATAAATGGCGGCCTTCGATATAAGTAAATAAATCCCTTTCACAATTGGAATAAATATGGATGAGTAGACAGACATCTTATTAAGCCATTTTATGCAGTTGAT
>OW679199.1:144636161-144845606 GCA_940337035.1 Agriotes lineatus | reverse complement strand
GTCTGTTGTTTACCAGTTTCGCTTGTTTGAACACATTCTATCCAGCAAACAACCTTAATTTGTCTTGTATACCTTCCGTATTCATTTTGTTCTTGCAACTTGTGCAGAATAATAAACGGAAAGATAGCGATGCGTTACGTGAATTACAAAGCAAATAGCTTTTTTAGAACATCTGATGAAGCTCAATTAAATTAGGACTTATAAATTTTGCTGCGCTCGTAATGCTACAATATGCCCTCTCATTAAACTAGTAGAATAATATACTATTTCACATAGTCTTCTGTTCGCTTTACACACTGTTTTCTTTGTCGGTCGATGAATCCAAGTCCTCCTCAAGGTAATGGAATTGGACGAAAATCTGATACTGCCGCAGCATTTTTTTTCAAATTTGGAAATAGATAAACATCGCTGGTGAAGGAAGCAGTCATTCAAATTCCAATTCATGAATTTTGGCCATGGCGATCTCAGACGTGTGTGGAGGTGCGTTATCTTGGTGGAAAAGCACTTCCTTTACAAAATGGGGCCATTTTTCTTTGATTTTGGTTCTCAACTCTTGCAATAAATTGGTATAATACTCACCATTTATGGTTTTTTATTTTTCCAAGTACCCTACGAAAATAATTTCATGATAATCCCAATACACAGTTGCCGTAAGCTTTCCTCCCCACAAAACGACCACATTTAAACTCGGCAATTCAGTTGTTAAACATTGAAAACGAGGGAGCGGACTTCAAAAGTGTCGAATCCAACTCTGCTTCGATTTCGGTTCTTGTTAAACTTTTCAAATGAAACTACTTTATCACTGCTCGCAACTCAGTTTTTTTATTGCTTACAAAATCGCTCGAGACTTAGTTTGGCGCACTGTCGAACACAACCTAATTGACAAATCGCTCTATACTGTCATGTTTAACCTAAGAAATGATGGTTGTTGAAGATTCCTATAACAGTATTTGTTTGTACCCTCTTTTCCTGAACGTTACGTTACCCTTGAACTCTAGGTTATAGCGTGACTTCTGTGAACGCTGCTGTCAGAACAACGTAAAATTGCCTTCATTATCCAGCGTGAATCCGCGTAATGAATGTGTAGACCCTGCTTTACGTAAGGTAGGATGCGTATTTAAAGCTAGCAGCTATAGGTATGGATGTGCATTAAATGCTATTTTTAATCAATACAGATTTGTAGTATAACCCCTTCCCCCATTTGTGGTGGTTTCTTTGTTCTGACAGTTTTTGTGTTTGTGTTCCTTTCCATAACGTTACTCCCTTTTATAAGTTAGTTTTAGTAATTGTAATACGCAAATTACGTGCACAGAAATACAGGTTGAGCTCTGTGAACGCTGCTCTCAGAAAAACGTTAAACTGTCTTAATTTATCAGCTTGAACCCGCATAACCAACGTGTAAGCCCTGCTTTATCTACAGTAATAAAAATGTATTTACAGCTATCAGCTGTATGAATGTGTTCAATATGTTATTTTTGATAAATACATAGTTGCAGAATAACCCTACTTGTGAGTGGCTTCCCTGTTGTAACAATCTTTGTTTTGCTTTTTTCCGTGACCCTGAACTCTTATTTTGTGCGTTCTTCTTTCTTTAGTTAGCTGTTTTCTACTCGGTGAGTAAAAGCCTCCCCAATACTCTTCCAATTATCTCTATTCTTTGCAACGCTATACATACTAGTTAAAGCCTGCGATTCTTTTTATGTCTCTCGCAACGTGGCCAGCCTAGGACCATTTCAGCGACGCAGCTCTTTTTATGACATCTGTTACCTTAGTTCTGTCTCTAATCCATTTATTTGTTTTATGTTCTCTTAATGAAATTCCCAGTATTCTTCGTTCGGTATCTCTTTGGTTCACTCTCAGTTTTTTTAATATTGCCTTCATGAAGACCCACGTTTCTGCTCCATACGTTGCGTTGTTGCCGATAGAACGCAGTGATCATATAATTTTGCTTTGATCTTGAGTGGTATGTCCATTGTGAAAATATCTTTTAGTTTGCTGTAGCCTGCCCATGTCAATCTAATTCGGTGTTCAATTTCCCTTTCTTGGTTTCTTTTCACTGTTGTTATTATCTGCCCCAGGTACTTCCATTCTTCTACTTTTTCTATTTGGCTTTTATTATCATTTGTGAGTGATATGTGCGTCTCATCGTCTGGTTGATTAGTCATATATTTCGTCTTAGCCAGATTTAGCTCGAGCCCTATTCTTCTGGACACCCTTTGTACATCCTTGATCATTCAATTAGTTCTTCTCTTGATTTGGCAAATATGGTTACATCGTCTGCGAATTTCAAGTTATTTAGCTGCTCTCCATTCATGTTGATACCTTTATTGCTCCAGTTTAAATATTTAAATCAGTCTTCCATTACTAATGTAAATAATTTTGGGGACATTATGTCCCCTTGTCTAACTCCTCTGTGTATTTCTATTTTGTTAGTATTGTCATGAAGTCTCACTTGTATTGTAGCGTTCATATAGATTTGATTTATAATGTTCGCATAACGATGGTCTGTTCTTGCGTTTTTCAATGCTTGCTTAATAGCGCAAAACTCCACAGTATCAACGGCTTTTTTATAATCCAAGAAAGCCATTCAGAGGGGGATATTATATTCTGTCGTTCTTTCTATAAGGATGTTTGCATTATGTAGATGCTCAGTTGTGTTTAAACCCTTTCGGATGCCGGCTTGCTCTTTTGTTTGGTACAGATCTAGTTTTGCTAATCTATTGATTATTATTCGAGATAATAATTTGTAAATTTGGGAGAGAAGGTTGATCGAGCGATAGTTTTCGAGAATGTCTCTATCGCCTTTTTTTAAAAATTAATATTACCACCGCATTCGTCCAATCCTCTAGGATGTTTTCTTGTTCTAGACATTTTTGAAGAGGTGTTCTAGTGCCTTTACTATTATGTCTCCTCCTTGTTTTAGCATTTCAGTTGTTATAATGTCGTTCCCAGGTGCCTTTCCGTTCTTTAATTGCTTTATTGCTGTTCTTATTTCTCCTTTATCCATTAGTGATATTTCTTCCGAATTTACATTTTTTACAATTCTTTTTTGTTCTTCTTGGCTAATATCTGGTGCACTTGTGATCAATCAAGATATTTATAAAACTTTTCAACTACCCTTTGAAGTTCCTTGCTATCTCTTATCTGTACGATATGTGTGTTTCTCAATGATATTACTTCGCGTTGTATTGATGTCTGTCTTCTGAATACTTTGACTGCTTTATTTTCTTCTATCATTTTTCGGCTAATTCTGTCTTGTAGTTTTTAATGTGTGTTTTGGCGCTTTTGCTAACTTTCTTCTTTAGGTCAGAATATTCCTTTACATTTCTTTTGTTTTGTTCTATTAATTCCCTTCTTTTTTACAACATACTTTTTGTTTCGTCGCTTAATTGAATTCTTTCGGTTGGTCTTGTTTGTGCATGCTCCTTTGATCCCTCCGTAAGTGTCCTTACTAAATTTTCATTTCTACTGTTTAGACTATCTTCTTCAACAGATATAGCTAAATGCTCCTCTAAGAACTGTTGAAAGTCCGTGGCTTTTTCCTGTAATATTGTGGCATCTGTTTGTGTTTTCTTAGTTCTACTCATTTTTGCTGCGCTTTCTAGTTTTGATTAATATTAATCGTTGACCTTACGAGTCTGTCGTTACTTCCGGTGTTGAATCTATTGAGAACCTCTACGTTTGGTATTATTTTCAAGTCATTTGTTAAGATGTAGTCAATTTCGTTCTTTGTTTTTTCGTCTGGACTTGTCCATGTCCATTTTCGATTTTCATTTTTCATGAAGTATGTATTTGCGTTATAGAGTATATCCTGTTCTAAAAATTCTGCCATCATTTTGTTCGTTAATTTTAGTAATTACACACAAATTATGTGCAAAGAAATCGAGAGTGATCTCTGTACACGCTGCACTTATAACAACGAAGAATTGTCTTTATAGCCCAGCCTGGACCCACGTAATCAACGTGTAGGCACTGTTTTACCGAAGGTGGGATCAGTGTTTAAAGCTAGAAGTTGTATAGATGTGCTTAAAATTCTATTTTTACTCAATACAAATTTGTAGTGGTTTCTTTGTTGTAAAAGTCTTTGTTGTGCTCTTTTCTGTGACGTTACATGACCCTGAAACTCTATTTTATAAATTAGTTTTAGTTATTGGAATACGCGAATTGCGTGTACAGAAATAGAGCGTGACCTCTGTGAACACTGCTCTCAGAACAGCATAAAACTGTCCTCATCCCCCCCCTGTACCAGCGTGATTAAAGTGTAGACCCTGCTTTACCCAATGAATAATCACAATGTATTTAGAGCTATCTAAAATTGTACTCCATAAATCTTCGGTATGATTTCCATTATTTATGTTTGTGAAGCTATATGGTATTTAGTTGAGCGAACGTACGCCATTATTTGTAATAACAAGTGCAAAATACAAGGAGTGTGAATTTTATTAGTTGTCTTGGCATACATGGTTGCTTGTAAATTAAAAGACAAAATTCACCTGTCTAAGCGGTTTACGTCCAATTGGACTTGATGCTGCATATTTTGGATCAAATAATTTTTTTATCGTACAGTTTGCATATTCTCGCCATCTTGATACATCTTTTGTTTGCAACATACGTTCTGTGTTAAAAAACAAACTTTTTTCTGTACGCAAAGATATTAACATAGATAAAAAACTACAGAACAGTATTAATTGCATATCATTAATTTTATTACGTCAATTATCTATGTATTTACTTTTGCCATGCCCAATTATCATCAATACTTAAATCTGTACAGCTTTGTCAAATTTGCAATTATTAAAAATTACACTGAACACGAAGATACGTTGTTACAAATATTTATGATGTTTATTAATCGTCGGTTATATCTCTTGTTTAACATAAATATTAAGACGTGTTAATAGCCACACTAAAACTTTCTTGTACTTTTTTCCTACAAATCTATTCATGGAAGAGACGTTAGTTTCCTTCTATATACAGACTCAAAAAATATCGATTAGGGAACGAATAATTTAAAAAACACTACACAATTCCCACATGTAGTTATTTGCACTCTCCAGATTTAGCCCGATCTCACTTCCACCATCTATATGTGAGACGAAATTGTATTTGCAATCTATAACGGGCGTCGTATTTGCAGCATGGTTTTAATTTATGGCTTTTTTCTTCCACGAAGGGTTATTATACACTCGGCCAAGCGGCTCAAAATCTCTAAATGTATAGCTTAAAAATGGGGGATGCGTTAAATTGCTGGATTGAAACTGTTTTTTATTTAATAAATATGCGTAGTTGCCTTGTGACCAAGAAGTTTTAAAAGATGCACTAAATTGCACTCTTTTGTGTTTCCAAAATAAACCATCTGGTCCTTCGAGCAGTTTGAATGTGCTAGAAGCTAGATCACCCAAAAGTGATTTGCAAGAAGATCAGTGGCTACATAGAGGAGCTCCTTTAATCACTTTTTAATTAATTCAATTTAAATATCAGTTGTACTTCTAGTCATGATAGTTTAGTTGCAGGGCAATTTTTAGATAGGCAACCAAATGTACATCAATTGTAGTCAATGTGATTAGTGCACCATAGCTTGAACAACCTGGTGAGCAACACAACAATATTCAATTAGCCATTTATTTTGAATCAGGCTGTACAGTGATGAACGATGTACATATTCGCTTATTTGTAGTCAGGTTTTGTATTATTTTAAGAACTACAAGATTTGTCAATAATGTCAATATTAATGTGTTGACCATGTTGAAACATTCATCTACTGATGTAGCGTAGCTATTACAACTGTTATTTGCGATTGTAAGGGAAAATATTCCCTCAATCTTCAAACAATAAGAGAGGAAAATGTGGTTTCCCCCAAAGCAGAGGGTACAAGCGGCAGCACTACATCATGATTGCTGTATCACGCGTGTATTGAACTGCTAATCAGATGAGTACAAGCATCATATCCTGTTTATGTTAGCACAACAATGCGCCCACACATTCGTTGCAGCAAGTCCTGAAAAGTGGTCTACCGAAACATGCACTTACTTGTAGCTCGAGCTTCTGCACAGGATGTTTGTCTAAAACTGCCACAGGATAGCATAGCTTATTGTTAAATCCTGCGCTGGTGCGGTGTAAGGTTGTGGTGAAATGTTAGTAGGGACGTCAGAGAAGTTAGGCGCTTTTGACTAAAACAGAAGAAAATGGAAAACTTTAGACAAGAGCTAGCAGGTTCAGTCAAGCAAAAGCGGGGCATAGTTCAGGATAGAGGGCGAGTGCATTTCGTCCAATACGTGGCTCACTTGACCCAAGGTTATTATTTTAGTGGATGAAGTCGCTATCATGAACTTTCAAACTATATATCTGGCGAATGCTTCTTTTTTTGTAATTTCAACCCCAGCAGCTCATTTTTATTTTCCACTTACGATATATAAAACAAGGTTCTGCAGTAATCAAGATAAGCGATATAAACGCGTAATTTTCTATCGCCTTCAAAGTCAGAAAGTTCCTAGAGCTTATTTTCAATTCGGGCATTAAGGTTGAAGCAAATTTTACTTTAAGATCATAGTACGCAGTTGGCTATGCAAATATACCACGTTTTGTCACACACGGTTGCACAGGACCGCACTCACATAAATATCTGCAGGCCTGGACGCATTTTATTTTAATACACGTTGAAACAGTAATAGTTATGTTAAAATAACTCCACCGGCCATTGCACATCGTTATTGTCTTGTTTAAAATTAAACTTCAAAAACAGTGTCCTTGCAGCAACATCACAAATTCAATAATTACAAATTAGTGCTGATTTTACTACGATATTATGAAGAAAACTGTGCCTACCATTTGGTATTTTGTGCTACGAGCTATCACACTCACTAAAACTACCATTGTGTAACTGGACGACAAATTTCTGTTTGAAAGTTGACTAGCATGATAAAGCATAAGATATGTAATCAGCTTTATCAGCCGCAGGCAAGATACCGATTATTACATTTACAAATATTTCACCAAAACATCACTATCAGTGCTTAATCAAATATTAAAGCCGGTTAAAAATAGCTTCAAAGCAACAGAATCGATTATTCTACAGAAATATTTATGTCAATCTAAAGAAAATTTTCAAAATGTTTGTTTTAAGGAGAATTTTGATGGTACAGCCAACCACCGAATGTAAAATGCATATTTTACCCCCTCACATACAAATATATTCGATATCCCGAGATTTAAATATTTCGCATGGGTACTGGCAAAAGTTAGCATAGTGAACAAAATTGCCAAACTTTACAGGCTAATAAAATATGATCAACTAAATCGAATATCTTTTTCAGTTTGCGTTCAAATGTATAATTCGACCAGAAAAACTTGCATCTCCGCTGTTTGAGATATACAGGGTGTAGTAATGATTTACGCACCATAGGGTTTTCAATGGTAATTTTTTCATATGACAATATTTGCTTCCCTAATTATGTATTGTTTGAGGCTTTCGCGGTTACTCGAATTATTCTCCTTAGCATAGAATTTCGGCTTAGACCGCGTAGTATTTGTATATGAACACCCAGCATTTTCTGGCTTAATGTGCCTTGCACCTTGTGAAGTCGAGCAAAAACCTGCGCGATGGCCATGCTCTTTGGTGGCTCGTGTTGTTTGAGTATCTTGAGAACGAGGATACTTAGGCAGATTTGGCCGTTTTGCTGTTTGTGCATCCATATTCACTAACGTTTCGCAAGACCTTGCAGCTTTCATCATCAGAGTGAAAGTCGCAGTGCGACCAGTTACATTGGACAGACTGGTCGTTCCGTTGATCTAAGACTCCAAGAACATAAAGGCGATTGCAAACACAAACGCATCACAAAATCAGCCGTAGCTGAGCATACATTTACAAATGGGCACACTTTAGAATTTGAGCATGCCAGAGTACTTGCCGGAATACCTCATTACTTCCCGCGAGTGATACGTGAAGCCATAGAAATAGAAAAACATCCAAATAATATAAACAGGGAGATGGCTTTAAGCTTAGTAAAACGTGGACCCCTGTGATACACGATCTAAAGCATTACAACCACTCTGCGTCATACGGCCACGCCCCACGGATTACGTTGCACTCGGATGACCAACCAGCGTTACGCCACTCCGCGCGCCTGGCACAGAGGACTATAAATAGCTCCACACCGACCTTCGGTTCTTAGTGCGACTTTCACTATGATGATGCAAGCTGCAAGGTCTTGCGAAACGTTAGTGAATATGGATAAACAAACAGCAAAACGGCCAAATCTGCCTAAGTATCCTCGTTCTCAAGATACTCAAACAACACGAGCCACCAAAGAGCATGGCCATCGCGCGGGTTTTTGCTCGACTTCACAAGGTGCAAGGCACATTAAGCCAGAAAATGCTGGGTGTTCATATACAAATACTACGCGGTCTAAGCCGAAATTCTATGCTAAGGAGAATAATTCCCTAATTATTTTAGAGCAAACTTGTAAATAGGTTTTTTGTAGAACAAACAATTCTGCATCCATTTATGCCATTATTTTTGTCATTTAACGTTAGAAAACTTAATAATGAAAGAAACTAGAATTATATTTTTTTTAAAACAGTGCAAATTGTGAAGTGGTGGTATGCTGGAAGCAGATCAGGTGCAGTAAGTGCCATGGTTGCCGCTACATTTGACAGATGCAAACAAATAAACAGCAAACTAATTTGTTGATGCTTTTGAGAAGCTTCAATAATTTCAAGGCACCACTGATTTGTCTAAAAATGGTAATTTTATTTCTTTAAATTTTCGGTTTTCCGAAATGTAAAATGACAAATGCTGGAATAAATGGATACAGCATTTTTTTCTCTACAAAAAACTTCTATACAAGTTTGCTCTAAAATAATTAGAGAAGCAAATATTTGCATATGAAAGAATTATATAAACTATAATAAAATAGATCATAAATATCATAGTTATTTACGTTATTTTGCGAAAACCCAAATGACTTTTCTATCGAAACTAGAGACGCGGCCTTGCTTCATCTGAACTCGATGCAGTCAGCGCACGTGTTAACAACTGTAATCAGAAACTCGACAACGGGCGTTAGCACATGGATCAGGCCAGACTGAGGTTGCTTGAGGCTTAAGCCTACGCTGAAACGGCTCCAATTGAATATTAAAATATACTTATCTTTGAACCTACTTCCTACGGCGTAACCCCCGCTACAGTCTAGAAACCGTTGAAAAGCTGAGCCGTTTCGATCAAGCACAAATACGTTGGTGACAGCAGACAGCGCTTATCGTACAGTTCATATTCATGAAATAAAAACTACTCTTGCTGTGTTTTTAAACTTTAACATAATAATGATGAACAATTTATACAAAAAATGTTGTATCTACTGCTACGTAGCCTCTTATTTAACATACAAATAAAAATGACGTATCTAAATTCGTTCTTGTGGTAATCCACCGTGTGTTTGTTTATCCATTTTTTCGGAATTGTTAATTTTAGTCTTCAGATTTGGACAGAAGATTAAAAAGTGGAACAGGAATGCTGAAGGACAAACCTCCTATCTCGGATATGGACAAAATGGCGGACAATATTAGTTGTGTTTGTCCTTTTCGGCAATTTTCTTTTTAGAATTTTTACTTCGGATTCGAATAGAAGATGAGAAAGTAGAATGCGGATGTCTGAATAACGAACCGTCTATCCACCAATTTCGAGGTTGATTATTACAATTTTTCTAAGCATTTGTATTTTCAGCCATTATTTTAAATGCTGTCTAAATCTACATTTAAATTTCATGTTTCTTATCTCATTTGGTATAAGTATATACCAAGGGCATTATGAAGATGTCTGTGCCCGAAGGTATAAACATCCAAGTAATATGCCCGTGGTGCACGCAAAATTTTATGCCTACTGGTGTTTTTTAATAACTAGAAAGCTTTTATTGGATGATCATGATTGCTGTGAACGCATCGGCTGCGCCTCAACCAGCAATATTTATGCACAAGCGGCAATAATGCACTTTCAGCGCTTAACATATACTATACTATTAAATATACAGCGTGATCAGTTTCTATCAGATTTTACAAGGGGTGTGTATCTATGAAAAGATGCATGTTAAATAGACAAAATTGTGCAGACTTTTGAAATGTTATGTAATTTTCAAATCTGAGCTGAGTAATCAACTGAATTGTCCTAAGAGTATTTTGATAGAACTATTGCTTGGTTATGGTGTGATGTACATGTTATATTGTCTCGTATATTTTTAAAATTTATTATCGTCATCGGTGTTGCTTTAAACTATTCAACTATTAATTCAGATGCTCACAGTAAAACTTGTATCGTTAATATCTATAAAGTAAAGCTTTACCTTCATTTAATATTTAAAAAGTAACGTCCAAATCGGAAGTGAAAAACAATATTGTACCGAGTTTAACTCATTCTTGGATTAATAATAGTATATTATGTTATTAGGAGCAAAAGTTATACTTTATGTGGCCGAGTCACATAAAGATACTTTTGCTCCGAATAACATATAGTATTTTTTCTTCAAACGTTTTTATAACAAATTATTTACAATTTTGTGAACAAAATTCGAAGAAAATTACTTGATCTTGTCAGCGGCAGATAATATTATCTGCCGCTTGGCAATAAAGTGACAGTTTAGCATCATCAATTCAGCAGTATAATGCCATATTTTACTGCTGTTTGAAGAAAAATATATTCTATCTACTCCAGTGGGATAAGTAACGCATTACGTCACTCCTTTGACACTATTTCAGTTAGGTAATGAAGCTCATTACACCACTCAGTTATGTAATGGTTTCATTACGCAACTGAGTTGTGTAATGACTTCATTACGTAACTGAAATAGTGTCAAATGAATGACATAATGACATTTTCCTACTAAAATATTTGTAAAAATGACAGATCTGACATTTCTCTTAATGCATTTTTCTCAATTTTAGGCAGTCGTAGATAAAATTTTGTGCAATACATGTGTGATAATGCATCATTAATATACTTGTGTGCTTACATAACTTGTGCTACGCACTCGTTTGTAACTTACACACACGTATATTAATGATGCTATTATCCCACTTGTATAGTAAATAACTATTATTGCAAATGAATGCATTCGTAAAACAAAGTTTAAAATACTCCTACAAAACCCTATTTTGCAAAAACAAATAACTAGTAATGAAGGATCACCCTGTTAAAAATTCACTATATTTAACTTTTCCCACGTTTGTCTGTCACAATTATTTTAATAATAAAATGCAATGCAAAAATAGATTTTGATTTCGCAGCGTTGAGTGTCAGTGTCACAGTCAGACGCGAGTGTTGCATAAACTAAAATAATTCTGAGGGTAAAATTGATAGTGTTTGCAGTAGGACGTTGCGAACTTTAAAACCAGTGTCTGAATAATCAATAAACTAATTTTTGGCGTTCTACTACCAATGTTTTTCAGATTGACGGAATCCAAGAGTATTGCTTTATCAGCTATGTAGAAAAATCATTATCTTTAATAAAAACATTCGAAAATTAATTTTAATGCAGTACTAGAGCACTGAATATCTGTTATGGGGTTAAAACAGAACTTCCCTCGCAAGAGCTCACCACGTAGGTAGACTTTCTCTAATTATTATTATTATTATGCAATACAGAGTAGACGGCCAAAGTGGCCGATTGGACTCATTGTAAATAAAAATGTTTTAACGTCTTTAATAGTGTTCCAAATTATGCACAACGGTGATAAACATATTTTAACGTTGCTAAGAATACTGAAACCGTAACAGGAAACATTTATTAATGGGAACTACATCAATTTGCAAATAAAAAAACCACTGCAGGCGGTGGCAATCGAACTTGCAATTCCAGGCGAATAAAACTAATAGCCCGACGAGCCGAGCCGAGCCCGCATATCAATTCGGTTCACTTATGTCTGTATTATAAACGACCCAGTGAACGCTGCACATTTCTGCCGCTTTTACGAAGTTCGCCCTGTATCTGTTGGGTCCCATTTTTGGCAAGGGTAAATACCTGACTATGTGCAAATTATGTATTACATTAATCTATTCCTAAATTTTATTTCTTTAAATTGCTTCCCCTGTATATATTTGACCAGGTACGTAACTAGATTTTTTTTCTAACAAGGGCAGGCTGGAGAACACAGAAAATTATACAAGGGCACACAATAACCCGATATATATTTCTGTAAATTTAATAATAGTGATTATACCACTCCCTATAACATCAATTAGTAAAAAACGTAAAAATGCATACTTACGCACTTACAAACTTTTGATAATGTACATAGCAACGGTGATAATCATATACCTTCTTGACTAATAACCGATAGTTAAATACTTTCATAAACATCGCGTTATCTGCTGTATTTTTAATATTTATAAATAAACTGTTCAAACGTTGTTTATTAAATCGTGGTATAATCTAGCCGAATGCAACTTGTGTCTTCTTGATTATCAAATCATTTCTATTTCTACTCGATACATTGTTTTAGGCAATCAAACTCGTCCTTCGGACTCGAGTGATTGCGTGTAAACAGAAATGATTACTTGGTAATCAACAACGCACTACTTGAATTGTACATATATGATAATAATAACAATACTACTCGTACAGCAAGAACGAAAGACAATAATTATGTTACTAGTAAGTTGTAACCACTTGAAAAAAACAACCCAATTAACAATGTCGGGTGCTCAGCACTCTATTGAACCAGGCAGACTTGTTATTTAAAACAGTTAAAACGAAAAAGTGCAGCAATAAAAGCTCTGTTTACAGGACCTCGATCGAGATCAAAACATCCAGCCTGTGAGACACCTTCTGACGCAGGGGCAATGCAAATGCAAAGCATGGAAAAACAAGGACTCCGGCTGCTCCCATGGAGCACTCATTAAATCCGAATCACACAGCCCTGACGTTAGCGAGGTGTAAAATTAGCGCGAATTCAAAGAAACAATATAAAACGCCATGTTCGCGAGCATAAACCGAATTCGATTATTCTTTTATTTAGAAATCCACACGTGCCTGGCTATTATTTTTGATTCCGAAACTGCAAAAAGCCTGAAGGAATTTCGACATGTTTCCACCATCCCACTCCTGATTTAGTGCAGATCGCCGTGATTTGGCCGTACTGTTGGAAATAGAAAAAAATGGTTCCTTCCTGGCGCACTTCGCAAAAAAGATTAATTTTAACGCCGAGGACAAAACCTCCCGTTTTGCGTCACGTATAATAATTGCGCTTCCTGATGTCGATGAATTTTCGCCGATGAGTTCCTGGATGCGCCGAAGATCGAACATTCGAAGGAGCGATTATGAAACTCCGATGCACAACCTGCCGCAACTTTCCGATCAGTCAACAGGACGGATCAAACATCGCGTGCGAGTTGGCAAGCGATCTCTTCTAAAATATCACCTGGAGCAATTTATACTATCGCAACGAGTAACACAAGGTCGCTGGTGATTCTTCGTCTTGCTTATGCATAGATTTATGTTTATTTGCGATATTAATGGCGAACAAAGGCTTGGACAAATTGTGTTTGCCAGCAGCGGGAGTGCAAAAATGTTTTTCCACAAATTCGAAAATTATATTTTGCAATGAGGTGTACGATTCTATAATTAAATTAATATATAGGCCATGCTATATAACTCAGTAAATATTTGGAATAAAAGTTGGTTAGTATTTAGTTATCATTACTGACAATATTTAATTATCAGTTTTTTGGAAAAAAAAGCCCAACGAATATGGTAAGGTAGCCCCCATATACTGCTATTTTCTCTTTTCAATGACGTAAAACCAATTTTTGAGAAACACAAGAAAAAGTGCTCGCAAGTTTATTTTAACAGTAGGTATTAAACTAGACACCTACGATCGATTTAATTTGTCAAAACAACTGACCGCGCCTTAGAAATTGCAACATAAATAACTGAAATTAAAGCGAAAAATTACTCATTTAATTTATACAATCTTGATTTTGTAAGTAAATAAGTTCTTGGAATAGGAAAATTTAGAATAGCTTATTTACCTAAAAAACATATTGAAATTTCAATGATACTGGGACATTAAAAAAAAGGTGAACACAGGAAGGTGCTTGACAATTCTATAGAACAAATGAGTAGCATTTTTTATTAAATAAAAATTGATAACTCAATGTGGGTGTGATGGAAAAATAGATAGATACTAAACTAAGCAACTAAAACATATAGCACATTCGATACTTTTCGGCCAGTCTGTATATGCATTCTTAATTGCCTATTCTTTTTTTTCAGACAATCACTCGAAATTTTAAAATAGTGTTAACCAACGTAACAACAATTTACTGAGCACTTAATAACAGAATTATTTTGAAAAATATAATGGGCACGGTCAAATGAAGCCATAAAAACTTGAAGGTGTTTCTTTTACAGTTACTGAAGTTCTGTTATTATTAAGCACATTAGAGTGAAACATTTGATATATTAAGATATAGTATTCACGGCAGGCGATTGCTTACAAAATCAACACTTAAACAAACAAAAAAAAGAATATCGCAAAATTAGGGCAGCACTGTATAAAAGGTTTGCGAAGTTCGATTTTCTCTCACTACTAATTTAACTAATTAAAAAAATAAAGTGAGAAGCCGGGCAGCTCAGTTGGGTAGGTGCTAGGCTTGCATTAAGCAAGTCCTCGGTTCGAATCCCGCAGGGGCCGGAATTTTTCCGCATCCTTGGCGATTGAAATCGGGCTTGGTGAGACAATTAACAGTTGGGCACCAAATTAACTGTGCTCTACTCAGAACCACAGACCTAAGAGATAGAGTAACAAGGTCAACACATCACCAAGCCACACACGTAACACAATGGTTGCTAGGCAAGCATGAAAGGCGGGCTCCAACTTTGTAACCCGAATTCGGGGCAAGTTGAGCATTGTACCGCCAATTGCTAGAGTACGAAGCACCAGCCTCTACACCGCAAGGTAAAATGAGGTTACAGATAATACATGCATACAAAAAAGTAGGAAGTAAATTGGTAGAAACAACTATAGTAACGCTATCTCGATTGAGAGAGCTGTATTTCTCATTACCCCCCCCCCCCCCCCACCGACAATCAACAGTCACGGATCACGACAATATTCAAGGGATTGAGCGGTTTGCAATGGCCCGCCCATACGTAGACACATCCTTCGAGGAATTGCGAATTTCGTGAGTTGTTTTCAAAACCTGTTACATAATCTTTGCTAACAGCGAAAACACACTCCAGAACGCCATCTATGACTAAATAAAATAGCCAAAGCTCACCCGTTAACAATATCGACGCAAAAGTGATGGCATTCAGAGTTCCTTGGCTCCACAATATCTCACAACAAGAAACAGACATACACAAGCAGGCACGGAAATTCAACTAGATATGTATATCAATGAGTAATACAATTTTATAGAACTACGGATGCACATGCGGCATATACGGAAGTAAAAACTCAACACTTATAAAAGTAAACTAATGAAGAATGAAATCATCGGAGATGAGATTTTTAGGAAGAGCAACATACGGAACTGGACAGCGGACTAATAACGCGTAGTTTTAAAGAAATAATAAAAGAATATACATAGAAACAACTACTACATATAAACGTATGTTATGCCTGCGTCTGTCACCGTTCCAACAGCACCCATCGGGCGCAGTTTGCCCACCATCAGTCCTGTCCTAACCGTGTACTTCTACTACTAATCAGATTCCCTCTGGGGTTCGAGTCCCACAGACTGCATTGCTTATTTTCTTTACAAATATATGTAATTCGCATTACTAAGTGTTTCATTTTACTGTTTCAGTATTATTAGCTGAACTAAGATATTTTTTACCTATTTTGTACATGATTTTGAACACCTTCAACCGCAATTCGATCGAAAGAACTGATTTTATTGCAGTGCGCTTTCTTTATCAAAGACGGCAGCATTTTCTTCTGTAACATTTTTATTCATCAAAACTGCCAGGAACATTTCTTAGATTAAAATTAAATGGTATCATTAAATAGCGTCTTCTTTACTTTTTTGGATGTTTAGTTTCAGTGTCAGTCTAAATTGAATACGACTGTAAAAAATTAATTTCCTAATAATATTATTTTGATTTAGTCGCATTTAAAAGTTCGATGTTTCAATTAAATTTTCTAAATGTGCATAGATAAGAGACTTTTAAGATTAAAAACAAAGAAATGTTCGAAAAAAGTCTAAGCACAACTTCGGCTACATGGAATTCGCAAAGAAGACGTGAACTACTTACTCGACGGAGGAAATCGGTTTAAAATCGAGTAGGTGATTAGCAACACCGTTAGCGGAGAGCGCCGATAATGTGGCCTTTCAGATTTAAAGGTGACAAGGACTAGACATTTGTATTTAGCATCATTCCATAACTTTTACGAAAATCTTTACGAGAACGAGATTTGAACTCGTTATCTTAGGGTTCCTAGTCCAGCAGTGTGCTACTACTCCACTTTGACCGGGTAGTTACAGGACCACTCCATGTCTATTACTGATAGTCCGCATACAAATCGACAAACAACAAACACATTCAAATAAAAGCTATTTTTCTTCAACGCTAAAGCGGTTTTGTGGCCACAAACATGGGATGGCAATTAATTCAAACAATATACTATGTAAATTTGGTAAACAAATGGTTAATAAAGGAATATGCTTGGAATTACCTGAGGGTGTTAAAATGCGCATTTTTAATTCAATTAAGCATTCTCAAACTACCATACGATTATATTCGTTTGATGTACTTTTCCAAATAAATTCTTTCACATTCCGATTTTTACATGGATACCTAAATGCAAAAAATAAGTCAATTTATCTATAACACAAAAAACCTAAATAAAACCCAGCGAGCACATCGTTTTTGGAAAACTCCAGGTTTTTTCAGCCCTGCTCTACTTGCGCTTCCATCTCAAGCCAAGAGGTAAAACCACGGGAACGGCTTGTACCTTTGACGCATGCGTAAAGCCTCGCGCCCACAAAACCGTCAGCAAGCTTTCTGTGGGACCATTTTGGTATAGATACTCACCGCTAAGGCTCAAGTATGTGTGTCTGTGTATGTATTTTGATTTTGAGCATTGATTTGATTCGATATGTTCTTTGTCTAAAGTTCACTTTTTTGCTATAATACCTGTCAAACTGTTGTAAGGTTGGCAAAGTTGACAGTGAGTTTTGGTGGATGATGTTCTGAGCACTGTCTACCCGTCGCGCTGACAATTTAAAAATTAATTATTTTAGGTTTCCTTGGTCTCCATCAGTTTTTGCCTGCATTCCTAATGTTCTTCTTTTCATGACATTTACCATTTTGTATTCTGTTAAAATAATTTAAATTTGGTTATTGTTACCGACCTACCTATTTATTTTCATAATAGTGATTTGTCATTCTGACTCTGACAGCTACTTATGTTACCTAACCTCACAGTCTAATTACTAAAATTTGTTACTAGAAACCAGAGGTAACAACACAAATTGTGTAGGGACCCCAACAAATACCAATAGAAACACTAAAGCTTTGACACTGACAGGTATTATAGAAAAAAAAAAACTGTAGTTATTTATATGTTGTTCCATTGTTTTTGTTATGGCCCTGCAGATTTTTTTCTTGTATAACGTAGTCTTGTGAAATGAGTTCTGGATTTTACTCACGTAACCTCAGGACAATTTTAAATAAATATTCACTTGGGAAGTCTAGCTTTTACTGCTGCAAAACATTTCAATCTATCAGAACTGTAACTTTCTTGTAAAATTTCATATTTATGTATTCAAAGCCCTTTATCAAAGTACATTGTCTATTGCAAACACGATTTATAATGGGTACATCTATCGAGTCTTATGTACACACTAATTGAAAAACAAAATCAAATATGCTCAACTTCCAGTATTTTCTGTTTTAAGTAAAATACCATATCTTTCTCTACGTTTCCGCGATTTGTTTTCACTTTATTCATTACTTATATATTTTTAGTCATCTATATTTTGATGTCAACGTTGTAAAAAACCACAAATAATAGACAAAGGCAAGTAGAGAGGTCAAGCCAGCAAGCGTATTTTATTCAAAAAAAAAATTGAAGGTTCAATTTAAATGAAGCTAAAGAAACGGCCAAGTAAAACAATAATTAATTAGAAAAACAATACAAAACACTGTATAATAATAGCAGTAAGTTAAAAGTGCTTGCTGGATGTAATATTCCAGTTTATTTGTATCAATTCCCCTAAGAGACACATCAAGAACGATGACGTGACTTTTATACAGATAGGAACATACAAAATATGAGTCTCGTTATATTCTTGGTTCAACTTGTTGAACATTATTTGCATTACAGATAATGGTTGGTATTCTTACCTCCCGTTTAAGTTTGATCATGGAGTTTTTATGGTTTATAGCTGGCCATAGACACGCGTTTAAAACCGCCACGAATGTAGTTTTTCGTGGAAGTTTTGAACGCGTGTCTATGCCCAGCTTATGGCTGCGCATATGCACACGTTCAAAACCTGCACGGATGTACTACATTCGTGGCGGTTTTAAACGTGTGTCTATGGCCAGCTAATGTAAACAACGGCAACTTTTATGTAAATCCCAACTTACACAGAAGCATACAGATACTATGGGAATTAATAGCAACCTTGGTTAAACACAGCTTCATCATGAGGCGAGAATACGGCCTATTGTTACAGCACATTTAATTTGCTCTATCTGAAACTAACGGACAGCATCAAGGATTCAGGCAACCTTGGCCGTGGCAGTATTGCCGACATACTTAAAGCCAGAAAAAGTCAAGTGTCGTAGTTACAAAAATGCAAAATTGATAATTAATTAGTTATTAGTCATTTGGCTCTAGGCTTCGGGGTCTTCCCCTTCACTAAGTTAATATCTAATTAGAACTTTTAGAATACAGTTCGTGTGGCATTCCTATGTTGATAGTGCATTATTGCGATTCAATAAATAAAATTAACGCAATTAAGAAAACCTTTGCAGGGCCAATGGTTATCCGGAACTTCATCTTGATGTCCAATAGTCATAATTGTTTAGCGAAATCTAAATGGGCTTGACAAAAATTACAAAATGACTTGTGCCATGATAGTGGTCTCTAGATTTTCCAGGTTATTTTGGAAATTAATTGAATTACCATAAATATTTCCACTTTTACATGTACCATTTTCAACCAACGGGTTTGATTCTGGTTTCTGTGTTTTAAATAAGTAAACTGGTGTTTAGCTAGGTTAAATGGGGAAGAAGGTAGTTAGCAGTGCAAATGTTTGTTGTTTGTAGCATAAATAATACCTTATTAAAGTAGCTGACACAAGCGACATGGCGCTACAGTAAAAGGTCGGTGAAAAACTAGATTCGCGACTACAAAAAGAAAATGTTCGCATCCCGACTACGCTTCAAACAAGATGTCCAGTGTTTGCGATAACCCCGACGGAAGTTATCGGGACTATCATAAAAACGGTGCAAATTGACCCTGACAACAGTAGCTATGACACCTCAAACAATGCAAAACTTACCGCGAATCAAGCAACCACCAGAGTTTCGGGACCGAGTGGCAGCCCGCAGGACCACCACAGGAACCGCCAAGTACGCAATCGATGCCCATTATGCGTATAATAGAATTTCGGATAATGTGCAACACGCCCTCAATTAGTTCGCGATTATATTCTGCTGCATACCTACGCATCATCGAGCACGCTCAACTTCTCACCAAGCTGATCCACCGCAGGATGTTCGGTTTAACACTAATTCTGTTTGCAATGCGTTTCCGCATCTATTGTCGTAACGGTTACGCCGCTAACGAGTGGCCCGAAAGCTCACCTTGGGGGAGGAAGCGTAACCGACGGTATTCTGGATATTTGCCATTTACCTGATGTAAGCAGCACTCTCCACATTTTTGCTCGAGACTACTACCTGAGCCACTTAGAAAAAGAAGGGCCCTCCTGCAGCCACACCGTTCCGAAGCACTCCACTAACTAATGCAGTAGGAATTGGCGCAGGGATTGATAGCAACTGTTGTTTGAGCGTTGTTTTTAATTGCGATGAAAATAAAAGTCATCAACGTCTGCTAATAAACAACAATTCTGCATAACAATGCATTGCCATATCGCGTTAATGATAACAATGCAGTATGGCGGCGCAACACATCTATTAAATGTATTTATTAGAAGTAAGACGAATATAATAATAATAATAGTAATAATAATAATACGCTCCTTGATTATGGTCAGATGGCCAAAGTCCTACTAGTATTTTACCGAGACCAAGACGTCCCAACAACACCGCCTGAAAAGCAAGCCCGCAGCGCTCCGACGTGACGTCCGCACAAGTAGGTGGATGATTGAATTTATCGAGTCTCTTATCTCAAGAATGGAGGCAGAACAAATTCAATCATTGACCAATTCGACCTACTTGTGCTATTGGTGTTGGTCCCAACCCTAGCAGGGATCTTTTTTCATGCTACAATGGTACCATGGGACCCATGGTTTTGCATCTCTTCCGAAAGATGTCATTCTATGGAGGCTATCATCGGCATTGTTGAATTTTCCAAACCTCACCGGGACCGCGGATCGAACTCGCAACTCTTAGATCAGAATGTTTTACTGAGCCACCGAAACCGCGTTAGGACATGGCAATAATAGAATTGTTTTATCTCCAGTCCTATTCTTGAAGAACTGGAGCTAAATTCTAACAAGACAAATATATATCAAACCGAATTGAAGAAACGGGTATTACTATAATATACAACGAGAACATAGAGAAGGTTACACATTTAGTTGAGACAAACCATAACAATGGTAAAAGAAAAGCATGAACTAGAAATTCGTTCGAGGCTGAGGTGCTTTCAGAAATATTTTCAAATGAAATTATCCAGATTACCCGTAACTACTTACGGAGCTGAAACTTGCGGCCTTGCTAAAGCTATACTAAATAAACTTAAAACAAACCAACGTGCAATAGAACGTAACATCCTTCCAATTACCATGAGAGACCGTAAGGCATATGAATGGATGAGAGACCGAACGAGGGTATAGGGCGTAATTGGAGAGTGGCGGCATTGAAGTGGGAATGGGCGGGCCACGTTGCAAGGGGTATAGGAAAAATGGTGTAATAAGATCATCAGATGGAGACGATGGAGTCAACGTAGAAATGTAGGGCGTTTTCAAATACGCTGGGTAGATGATGTAAAGCGTACAGCAGGTCTGAATTGCTACAATGTCGCACAAGATCGAACAAGACGAAGGAATTTGGAGGAGGTCTATACCCTTAGGGTAGAGAACGGCTAGATGAAAAAGAAGAAGAATATAATAAGGCGGCTCTTAATAGCGTTATATGAGTATACCTAAGAAAGTTGGCTAGTGTAAACAGCTAATATGTGAATGAAGGCAACAGAATAAATCTTCAAAACATTCTCATGTCGAACCAACACATAAAAAACAGTTAGTCATAATTTATGAATTTTTTCAAGTTTACTATACTTCTTTCAGCCCTAATTTCTTCTAAACTATCCTGTATTGCGCTTTCAGTTGCCATCTGTTACCTGCGATCTTTTTAAAACATAATTTCTGCGGTGCCTACGCTTCTCATTATTCCTGGCCACTACTGCATCCAAGCATGGCCCGCCCAGCTCCATTTCAAGCTAGGAACTCGGTGTAATATATTTGTCACTTTTGTTTATTGACGAATAACCAAGTTTCTTCTTTTGTCTCTTATACTAACACCAATCATTGCCCACGCCATCTGCCTTTAGGTTATCCTTAATCCGTCGGCATTTTTCTTGGTTAGAGTTATAGTTTCTAGTCCATAGGTAAGTACTGGTAGCATGCAGGAGTCGAAAACTTTTCTTTTTGGACAAATTGGGATGTCGGGGTTCTTTCCAGTACTTCCTAGTTACCCGAAAGCACTCCAGCCAATACGTCTTTAAAGTTCAGCAGTTTGATTATTTTTTCCCCAAGTTTATTTGATGACCTAGGTAGATATATTATATAGGTATCGATTAAAAAGCACATTCTCTCTTCTTCTCCAACTTGGCTCATCCACTGCTGGATATAGATCTCCCCTTTAGTCTTCCACTTTTCTCTAACTTGTGTGTCTCTCCGCGACAGTTTTCCAGCTAGCCTTGTGACGTCATCGGACCATCGGAACGGTGATAGTCATACACTTCTTTTGCTTTGTTGCGGTCGTCATTCTAGAACTCTCATAGTCCATCTATCGTCGGTTGTCCTCATGTGTCCTGCCCAACTCCATTTTCTGGTTGCCACTAATTCCACCACATCGCTCAAACCAGTTTGCTGTCTAATGCATGTTAGATTTTCCATCGCTCTTGGAATTTTTAATAGCCTATTAATATTTTACCGTGCAAATGTTAAATCAGGTAGTACACATGTGTTTAGCTGCGATAGCATAGTTTTTAATTGTTGCCTTCAGTTAGTATTAGGACCACGTCGTCTGCGTATTTTAAGTTTTTTTTTTAAGTAAAAACCACCTTAACAGCGTCTAAGGGCATGTCGTCTCGTTTATCCCTCCGATATTACAAGGCCTTCTCCTAGGGATCGTCCATTTTTCATTTGTTTCCGTCCAGTTTTATCTCTTCAGCAGTAATTTCTGGCATTTCTCTCGAATTGACGTGTACAATAGTTTTTAAATTTTTTAGGCGTCATTCTTGGTAGAACATTCGTTGAAACGAGGTCCTTGTGTTTCATTATTTCTGAATCTTAGTCATATGCCACAAAGAAGTTGTTTGGTCCACATTAGTGGACTTCAACGGAAGATCGATGGGGGGCGGCAGGGAAAATAAAAAAAAAATGGGGAGCCACAACAGCTCTTAAGGGGATTACGGTTAGAATAAAAATAAAATTTTAAAAATATGTTGGTACTTCGATAAAAGATCCCTCATAGGGGGCTTTGAATAATGTGTTGCATCTAAAATCCTGTTTCTTAGCAGAAATGTGTAAGACTAAAGCCATTTTAGACAACCTTCTGAATAAATGTACTGCCACTGGACACAATTTTAAGCAAGATTTTGAAGGGGTTATCTGACTTGGTCCACTCTCAGGGAAGCCACAATAAAAAAAAGGCTGAGAATCACACTGTTCTAAATCATTAATCTTGAACAGCTGCGCTTACAGGTAATACCATTACGCATTATTACTATTAATTCACAAAAGCACATTGCATTTTGTTTTTAACTTAGTAAAGGGCGCCTCTCCTAATAAAATATTGCAGAACCCATCGATCAACATTTCAAACAATTGTGTGTTGAGAAGCAATGTTTATTTACGACTTATTAGTCATTTCTAACATTAATCGATTAATCACAAACCTAAGCGTGTCGATCGTGTGAATAATTGAAGACAGTACATGGTAAAATAAATATCAACTTGCTGAGTAATTGATGCACTATGCTAGAAGTACTATCTCTCAGATTTCTCAAATTATGATTAATTTTAAAACTAGCTAGCTAGTAATCGTCAAATTTCTTGATAATTACAATTAAAAGAGCATGCAAAACTTCCTATTGCAATTAATCATTGATCCTCACCTATACGAATAATATGCAGAGAAAAACAGGTAACACCTTCAATTATAGATTTATAGAGGGACTTCGTCACTACTTTCGTCTGATTGTGATTCGTACTACCACCATTGTGTCTTATACCAACCCCTAAATATGCATTAGCAAGCCTTTATCTTTCAGCAATCTTACATGGTTAGGCATATCAGAATCATCGCTAACCATATAATGGATCATTTGAAGTTGATCTCAAATCAGCAGTTACTATAACTATGGTGAAAATTTCGTTATCATATAGTGGAAATCGTCTTCATTTTCAACAAATAGAACTTGCTCATCGGCAAAACTTAAGAGAGAAAAGAGTTCTTCTATTTGAATTTCCATCATGTTGCATTTGTTAGCAAAGTATTGGGTAGTTTATTAAAGTGTATTTAAAGAGCGTTGTTGCTATGCAACCCTTCGACATCTCTGCTACCATATCACTGCATACATGTTTAACTATGTATTAAATAAGAGTCATTTTGCTTAGACATTGCTTTCCCCACGTTAGACAGAGAAATGCTGTAGCACTGCTTTGCACTAATCAATACTATTAGCAAACTGGGAGGGACGTAGATGTTCATCTATCGTTTACCCTGCTGCACTTCTGAGTCGGACTTAAAAACGAGGTTCTTTCAGTACTTGTGTAAGTCGCACGTTTACAATCCAGGCTATATGCTACTTTCACGAGCATTCTTTTCTACGCACCTAACAATGCTTGCAGGTTTCACACCTTGCTTTTGTTCAGAAAGCGACACGTGTTTTTACCTATTATTTTGTTTATGAACTGTTTTATAATTTAGAATGTGGTATGTGAAACCGTTCGACAATGCCCATCTTCAAATTTGTATTTTTCACCCAATCGCATCTTGGCGCGTGTAAAATTTTGCACGTCAAAAATAGGATGAGCAAAGCTCCAGTTCAAAATGTGCGGATTTCTGACAACGTGCACTAGATGGCAACACCTGTTCATATTTAGTTGTAAATATTCCCTACGCTTGTTTTTCCAAGAGTTGAAATGGTGATCTCTCCCATTAAATAGGACTTATCCAATTAACTTATCGCTACATGAAACGGGGTACAACCTATATTTATGGGACACATAATTTCAAATCTATAAGTGGCTTCGTTATTAATTAATGAATCCTAACATTCAATAAAGAAGCAGGAAGCATATACAAACATATGGCTGAACAGTGGTAGCACTACAACAGCTGATTTGAATTGTTCTGAAGAGCCATTGCGTCATAACTACATGTGTTGATCTTGAAGCACGCGCTCTATGATAAAAAACAGAAGGCAATTAATTCAGGCGAAGTGTATTACATTGGAACAACCTTTATTTACATTCCAATTATTAAATTATCTATCTTTTGCACTATTGAGCGCTAAGAATAGTACGAAAGTACAAGAACAAGGTATCCTCTCCTTAACATAAATGAATTTGGACTTTCATTAAAAACTGATATAAACACACTGGTGACAGGTATAATTACCACGTTTTCATTTAATCTGTTGTCGATTGACAACTAGCAGCTCCAGTATGTGAGCTTCCAGGTTGTAGTTTGTTGAATAACTACATACTTTCAATGTTGTTTGTATTTTACTGCTATTAATATGAAGCCCAAAATACATCGGTACACAGGTTTTATAGTGAAACCATCATTCAACTGCAGCGAATATGAATCAGCGTGAGTGATTATATGATCGTAGGTGGTAAGGTGGCCACGTTTAAAACAACATTGGATTGGCGCGAACTCGGCTTATATTTTTCAGCTTTTCCAAACATAAATCTCGCAAGGATTACAAGTATCGTGAAAGTTTGGTAATATGGCTAAGCCAATCTTCTGTATAAGTTACGTATGCTGTTCATACCCCTGAGAAACACTAGAACACCGGTTTTGTTTTGAGTCTAAGTTCAGAGATTGATAGTAGAAGGCAATGAGGCTTTCTATACTGAAATGACGATGATGATCTATCTTCCTCATCTAAGCCATCAAACTGTTGATTGTTTAGGATTTAGGGTTGGTCGACGTTCAGTACTATATAGCTAATTCTCTCTCTGGGGTTGTTTGTTTGCAAATATTTGTAGGTGATGTTTATTTATATAACGATAAAGTATGTGCTAGATGTTCCAAATGTAGACCGATAAATCGGGAGGACACCAAACTGCATAACTTCTGTTACGGCACTATGGCAGTTGTTAAGGTCAAAATTGTTTACAATGTGGCGAGTAAATTTTTTACATTCAATACAGATACGGGCGTAGATAATTAGATATGTTTCTACCAAAATGTGCTGGAGCTCTGTCATGTTGTGACCACGTCTCGTTGCGCAGCTAGTGGAACATCTTCCAAAAATCACAGCAACAGCTTTAAATGTTTACTTTGACTTGTGTCTAATAGAACTCCGCTCTTTGACAATATTTTCAGCTAATCATTTCTTGAATTGGGAGATTTACAGCAAATATTGTTGCTATGCGCCTCTATGAATAAAGATTTCCTCATCATTATTAGCCTCATCAAGCATTCAATAGATAGTCTGCAACGAGACAGTTTTGCATCGTCTTCCACAAGCAGTACTCGCACTTAACACGCAAAGAGACATGCCGTTGCAACATGACAAAGCTCCAGCACATTTCAGAAAACGCGTATGCCAGCATCTGCATCATCAGATGTGAAGTTTGCTGGTACACTTATAGGACACCCTGTATTCAAATCGAGTAAGAGGTACAACTGCTGAATATTCATCATGGCAAAGTAATCGCTTTTTGGTTGGGCGAGCAGTTGGTACAAGCGGCAAAAAGACGACGCCGCCTATTACATAAACCCAGAACTTAACGGGCAGCCGGAATGGAGAAAACGATGTCAAACACGAGCCCGTCAAGAGGTGAGGCAGCGGCGGCGCATTCGCAGCACAACAATTCAAGCGGCGTCGCCGACGCTGGCGTCGCTAACGCTATCTTAGGAAGGCTATTAATACCCGGCACACATTCCCAAACCGTGTCGGACAAACTCTCGCCAAAAACCGGCTACTGCTGGAAGGGCGTCGCCGTTAGCTAGCGTGTTACTGGGTTAGGCCACACAACATCGAAGGGAGGTTAGGGTTAGGAGGGTTGGGGTGCACAGCTTTACCGTCGCAGTGTTTGCAGCGCTTGGCGCGAGGTTCTCCGAGTGGCCCCGTGCTCACGGGCATGTTCTAGCTGCAGCTCACACGCCACCTTGCTGCATGCTGGCCGCCGCTCCGTGTCTGCAGCACATCCCAACGACGCGGACAACGCTCGGCGTCGGCGTCGGCGTTCAACAGCTCACTGGGGCCGAGCGCGCGGCTCGCGGGCGTGGCGACCGCCGCCGATGCGCCCGTTTCGTCATCGGCTTGGTGCGTTTTCCAAGGTTAACTGCAGAAGGTCGACTATTCGGGAGGACGTCGAGAGGGGCTGGAGCCGCCTGGGTACCACTGGATAGACCAGGAACCGTTACGGAACGACTCCATAAACCTGCTGAAATGGGCTCGAAACACCGGTATATTGATTAATGGTGGCGTAAGGTAAAATTACAGAGACCTTGCATTCCTCTTCAGCAAAACACGGGAATTACAAGATGGGTAAGAGAATGGCGGGTATAGAATGAAAGGAAGACCAGGAAAGTGAAGAAGTACTGTACTGCACCGGCATTCGCCTCAGAGAAGGTACTCTGTTGACTCAGGAAAACCACCTAAAAACCTGAATCAGATCAGACGGCCACGAGAATCGAACACACGACATCCCGAATACTAAGTAGGCGTGTTAACCACTAACCCACAGAGCTTGGACAATGGTGACGTACCAATGCATCTCTTCGCAGGAAAATCATCTCATCTTCCTAGGAAGGGGTCTTTATATCTCTTGTTACTACGCCTCCCCATTTCTTACGTCTCCTTGCTGTTCTTGCAGTTATCTCAAAAAAAATTTCAAAGACTTTTTTATTCCCATGAATCTAGCGACTTGGTGTCCCTTTCTGTTTTCTTTCAACTATAGGCTTCTCCATCTTGTTTGCTCCGATAAAGTGGAAGTATCCTCTAATATTGAGATACATATCTCTTCTTCGCTCAGTTCAAGGTGACAGAGCATTCTTCACCAGAGCTGTTGTTTCCATTTCTCAATTTTTATCAGCTTCAGATTTGCTGCTTTAGCTGTATATGTCTACGCATGTCATCCCCGTCACAACGTCAAATCCTCCTATACAGTGAAAGTATTTTTCAAATCAAACGTATAGGAAAAAACTAACAATTGGGTGGTTAAGTGACAATAGTGGTTAACTGGAGCAGTGGCGGATTTCTATAAGAAGCCAAGGGGCCATGGCCCTACCATAACAAATCAGTCTTCAAGCTTTCTTTATTCAGAAAGAATTTTTTTTTGTACTTACTCAATCTTTCTTTTCATTTTAAAGCTGAAGCAAAGCATAAGTAATTTTTATTTTATTAATACAAACTGAACGGAACGATAAGCGCTGCTTGCTTTCACGGATAAATTGGGGCCGGATCGAAGTGGCCCGACGTTTCGGCAGTATATAGACTGCAGCGGGCGGAGAGCGGCGAAGAACGTACGTGCAAAGATAACATTGAATCGGGGCCACTTCACGTTTAGATCAAGCAGTCTGACGGCTGCTAATAGCGCGTCTCAAGTTACTGATTTCGATGCTTACAGCACTTTCGCACGCAGGGTGAGTTCTTCGAATTCGTACGCAAGGCCTTCTCGAACGTGTTATTTTAATCAGTTCTATTTGTATTAATTAATAGTTCCCATTATATTACGGTAATAATGATTACTTGATTTAATTATAAAACTAAAGCACATAGGTAGACCGAGCACTAAATTCCTATTATTATATTACGTATTATTTACTCTTTTCATATGAAGATAAACTTAATTTTCAAAGAGTATAGTTGCAATCTTCTTGGCCGAATGATACATTTAAACGAAAAATTAGAGAGATATTTGACTCAGTTCATTATCTTTTATTAGCATGCAAGGTTTGGTAACTTTTTTCACTGATGCTAACTTTTGCCAGCCAATATATGAAATATTTAGGGCCGGTTGCAGAAAGCAACGTTAAGGGCCGGTTGCACAAAGCAATGTTAAGTCTGGTGTTAGCTAACATCGCGTCAAAGTGAACAAAAACGAATCAAATCTCAAATGCTTATGGTAACTAATACATTAGTAAACAAAATTTGATGCGATTTTGTTCACTTTGACGCGATGTTAGCTAACACCAGACTTAACATTGCTTTCTGCAACCGGCCCTTAATCTCGGAATGTCGGAATCTGTCTTTGTGAAAGGGTGGAAACTGCATTAGGTTGGACAAACCATCAAAATTCCTCACGAGTCGCCACTGCACTTAAGGATCTCTATAGTTATCTAGGTTCTATCGTCTTTACTTTGGGACGGCTTCTTTCCCTTCGGTTGCGTACACTTCCCCTGTTTTGTTGTCCCAACCCAAGTCGCTTCATCTTCACTATTTTTACAATACTAGGTTGTTCATACATTTCTATTACCTCGTTCGTTCTTCTCCTCACTCCCGCTTCCTTCTTATCCCAAAAAATCCTTCTGAGAGCCTTTCGATCGCATATCTTCAGCAGTTTCTTTAAATTTCTTGGATCATAATCCACATCTATCTTTAAAAAAACCAAGGCTGTATAACCATCTTATATAACCTAACCTTGGCAGCTCTAGATACGCTTTTTGAGTTTATGATGCTTGATAATCCTCCTGCACTACTTTTCCCGCTTTCTAAGAATCCTTTTATTTAATGGTTCCTTTTACTCATTTTCATTTGTCAGTGTAACAACCAAATAATTAAAACTGCTAAAAACTTCAAATGTATATTCATTGTTTCTATTACCGCTTTCTGTTGTCACCTAAAACAAAAACTGCAATTTTTTTTTAATGTTTAGTATTGCAATATCGTTTGCGTATGCGACACACTGATGAGTAATATGGTAGAACACTCCATGGGTATGGATATTACTCTTACTTAACACCTTTCCAATACTAAACTGAACAGAGCTGTCGACATTGGATCGCCTGTTCGTAATCCACGATTCACACTAAAACCCTTGGAAATTTTCCCGTTAATCACTACCTTACGCATTGTTTAAGTTAGACTCCTTTATGTTAATCGGATTAGTTTATCAGGTATTTGGAAGCGTTTCTCTCTCTGTCGTTGCTCCTTATTACTGAGGAATCGTGATCCTACGGAGAGGTGTGTTAGTTATGGTCTTTATTTGGTCTATCCACCTTGTCGGAGATCTTCCTTTATCGGATACCCTCAACTTTACCTTATGCCATTAGTTTCTCCATATTACCCATAATCCCGTCTTTGCGTGTTACGTGTATTGCAGTGTGCGTCTTCGGCATCTCTCATCCAGCTTCTTCATTTATCCATAATTGGATGTAAGCCTTCCCCATATTCTTCCAGGATTCTCTATTCGTGGCTTCTCTTCCCCATAGTTTCCCGGCTATTTTCT
The DNA here is from genome assembly GCA_940337035.1 of Agriotes lineatus. Lineage (NCBI taxonomy): Eukaryota > Metazoa > Arthropoda > Insecta > Coleoptera > Elateridae > Agriotes > Agriotes lineatus. Next base: position 144,815,560 of record OW679199.1, on the reverse strand, counting down.
TTACGTCGTCATCCCATCGCATCCTCGGCCTTCCTACGCTCCTTCTTCCGGTCCATGGTCTCCAAACTGTTGTCTTCTTTGTCAATTTCTCATCGCTCATTCTCATGACGTGCCCCGCCCACTGCCATTTTAATTTCGCCACTACTCTCGTCCTGATATCTTCTACTTTAGTTTTTTTTCGTATCCACTTATTTGTTTTGTGTTCTTTGAGACTGATGTTCAGCATAGCTCTTTCCATTCCATGTTGCGCTGTTTGTAACATGTGTGCTGTGGCTTTTGTTAGTGGCCACGTTTCAGATGCATATGTTATGTTCGGGGCTATGCATTGGCTATACACTTTGGTTTTCATAGGTTTTCATAGGTTGGGGTAGGTCAGATCTCGGTACACTTCTAAGTTTACCAAAGGCAGCCCATCCTAATTTTATTCTTCTTTTTGTTTCGTTTTGTTGGCTATCCGCATTAAAACTAAGGTTTTGTCCCAAGTACACGTATTCTTATACAATTTCTAAAGTTGTGTCTCCGCATGTTATTTCTAGGTTGTCAGTGTTGCAATTTGTCATGATTTTTGTTTTACTTTTATTAATCTGTAGTCCTATTTTTTGTGTGGCGTCTGTGAGTTCCTTTATCATTTCTTGTAATTGTTCGGGGCTTTCGGAAATCAGGACAATGTCATCCGCGAATCTTAGATTTGACAAGTATTGTCCATTTATGTTGATACCCTTTGTACAATTCTTAAATGTATCCGAGGGGCCAACCACCACTGGCATTTGGTGTACACATCACCGGCATTGACAGCATTAATTAGCATTATGTCATTTTATTGGCATTAATGACATTTTCATGGCAAAATCGGCATTGGATTAGCATTATCGGCATTGGATTGGCATTATCGGCATTGAAATGGCATTTACCGGCATTATTCCGCATTTTTTGTACTGGCATTACCGATCGGCATCTATTCGTGCATGTTCGTTGTGTGACGTTGCACCGCGCCGACGCAAAACCGATGTTTTCTTATGCAGTCCATTCGTCTGCCGCATGATATTACAAGATCCAGTGAAAGCAGCAACTGATATGTTAATCCCAAGTATGCATTTTAAAATTGCTGACAAAACTATAACAAAATATGGCGAAACATCCCAGATAGACTATGATAAGGAAATTTTACAAGAAACCCAAATTGAAGCCGAAGACCAAGAAGTCCAAAATGATCTTTCCATTTTCAATTTTTTTGCTGACTTAAAACTTAAAGATTACACCACAACTAAAACTGTTTCTCCTGACTCTCCTTATATCGAAGTGGTATTAAATGACAACCAAAAACGTGTCGTAAGAAAATCCGCCGTTTGTTGGTTTTTCGGTGGTAAAACTGGCCGTTTATCAACAGATAGAATACACAGAGTCAGAGGAATGACTGGTAATTCCACAAAACCCCGGGCGATAGCCCTTAAAAAAACAAGACAAAAAAAATAATTAATGCAAATGCAAACAAAAAAAAACAAAAAGAAAATTCTTGGGTTGATGCTTCCGGTAACGAAACAACTGATACTGATGGCGATTTTTCATTAAAATCTGATACCTTAAGCGAAGAGTTTTCAGATTTAGAACGCGATGAAAACCCCGCTGAACATAACAAGATTAACATTAGCATAGAAGAATATTATGCCGTGTTTTATGATTTGCGGTGGTACATAGGGCGTGTTATAGAAACAAATACTGAAAAGAGCGTAATTAAATTTTTAACACTTAATTTAGATCATTACACATGGTCCAAGCCAGACGACGTAGCCGAAGTTGACAACAACTATATATTTTATGGCCCTTTTCAGCTAACAGGAACTTGTCCATTCTATTTGAAGCGAGCCGATGAACTCAAAATCATTAAGAATTATAGGGATTTTAAAAAAGGATTAGAGTAACTAACTGATTGGCTATTTCTCAGGGGCGGGTGTAGAAATTTCAAAAGGCTATATCTCGGTTGTTAGTTACGGGACTCACAACAAATGTAGGGGTCTTAATGGGCTCACTAAAAGCGTTTTGGTGAAGAAACAAAAATGTTTTTGAAATTTGCAAAAAAGAAATTTGGGATCCTGAAAAAAATTAGGGTTTTTAAAAAATTTTGAATGACTGCTACTTTTTAGTAAATCTTTTTTTCCTGAAATTAAAATTTTCCCAATAAAACAAGGTAAAAACTAATTTAAAAATAAAATATTCAAAATTTTAAAAAAACCCAAAAATTCCTTTTTTTTTCGCGAATTTCAAAAACGTTGTTTTCTTCAACGAAACGCTTTTAAGTGGGCCCATTATTAAAGCCACTAAATTTGGTGTGGGTCCCGTAACTAACAACCGAGATATAGCACTTTGAAATTTCTCCGTCCGCCACTGCTATTTCTAGCAATTAGTTAGTCTGATCCTCGCTCTGATCCTTTTATTTACATTTTTTAATCAAAGTTTATTTTCTTAAGAACCCATTTTTGTGTTTATTTTTAATAAAAAGGAATCCTTAGATACCCCGAAAACAGTAGTTGGATACCGCCACCCAAAATACAATTGTTTTTGTAGTAATTTATTCATGTTTTAAATAAAGACATTTCATTATTGTAATGTTATTATTAATATTATATTGTTCAAATATTAATGCGAAGAAAAATGTTTAATGTGGATACAGTTTTTTTTTTTGATAATATATTCTTGGTATAGAGAAGCAAAATCAAAATTTAATTTACCTATCTTTTTCAACACTGACTTTTAAGAAAAATACTGTACACATTTGTATGTATGTATATGTATGTATTATCTGTAACCTCATTTACCTTGCGGTGTCGAGGCTGGTGCTTTATGCGCTGGCATCTGGCGGTACAATGATCAACTTGCCCCGGATTCGGGATACAGAGTTGGATCGCGCTTTTGGTGCTTGCGCAGCAACCATTGTATGAGGTGTGTGTATTGGTAATGTGTTGACCTTGTTACTCTATCTCTTAGGTCTGTGGTTCTGAGTAGAGCACAGTTAATTTGGTGCCCAACTGTGAATGGTCTCACCGAGCCCGACTCTAATCTCCAAGGCGGAAAAATTCCGACCCCCGCGGGATTCGAACCGAGGACTTCCTTAATGCAAGTCTGGCGCTTACCCAACAGCGCCACGCGGCTTCTACTGTACACATTTTTATTTTTAAAATCATTGAAAAATTTAATGATTTTCCAATAGCTACATATATAGGCTAAAGGGAAACACCTGGGATCCTCACTGAATTCAGTCACAAAAGTAGCATTTTCTTGGAATTGACCAGCATTAATTGGCATTGATAGCATTAATGGCATTATTTGGCATTTTTAGCATTAATATCTGTCACTGGCATTAAAGGCATTAATTGGCATTTTAATGCCATTTTGGCATTAGGTGTCTTCTAAAGTATTCGTAAATAGTTTCGGAGAGATGGTATCTCCTTGTCCGATACCACGTTTAATCGCTATGGGTTCTGTTTTCTCAAAAGTTTCTATAGTAGCTGTGGCATTTTGGTATAAATCTGCAATAAGCTTAATCTAGCGGTAGTCAATCTTGCACCGTTGAAGGGCATCTATGATTGCCCACGATTCGACGGAGTCGAAAGCCTTTTGGAAGTCAATAAAGACCAAGTATAAGGACTTGTTGTATTCATTGGTTTTCTGAATAAGCTGTCGTATGGAGTGTATATGATCTATTGTGCTGTATTTGCTGCGAAAACCAGCTTCCTCTACGGGTTGGAATTGATCTAGGCGCGTCGAAATGCGATTTGTAATTACTTTCGTTAACAATTTGTGCAGGTGGGAGAGGAGTGAGATTGGCCTGTAGTTTTCTAGGTTATATATACTGCCTTTTTTATGGATCAGGATTATTAACGCGTTTTTCCACGCTACAGGTGTTTTTCCTTCGTCGAGACATTTGTTGAAGAGCCTTTTTATACTTTGTAGGATAAGTGTACCTCCGTTTATAAGTAGCTCTGTGATTATACCGTCGTTTCCTGGGGCTTTATTATTGCTCATAGATTTTAGAGCGTTTTTGATTTCGTACTTACTAATTTCTGGAATGTCTTCGGAATAATGTTTTGTTAGTCTAGCTCTTTTGTCATTCTCATTATTAATTTTTGGTCGTTCCATTTTTGAGGAGAATAGGTGTTGGTAAAAACTTTCTATGTGTCGTAATATTTCCTTTCTGTCTGTAATCATTTTATTATCAGCATATTGTGAACAATCTGACATTGACGTTTATCTCAAGTAGAAGGGATGTCTTTGTTCAAACGCATCTATGCGTCGTCTGTTTGCTGCTTTTATTGTCCATCCTTCTACGGCGTACCGAAATAATGAAAATATTAGGGAGTTTACTACAGAGTAACTTTAGTATTTCTTGTTATTTGCCTGTTCGCCCGTATCATTTTCACGTTGGTCATAGCATTTCGAGCCATTTGTATGCGTTTTCTTATTTCCACCTCGCATCCTCCTTGATTATCAATTAGGGATCCTAAGTATACGAATTTTTCAACCCTTCCAATTCCCATCACTTGATTCTGTAGTTAAGAGTCTGTTTCCTCTGTCAATTATCATTAGCTTAGTTTCATTTAAATTAATCTCTAGACCGAGTTCACAGCTTTCCGTGATTACCCGATATAGTAGGTTCTGAAGTTCCTCTTCATTTTCAGCTAAAAGGTAGCATCGTCGGCATATCGTAAATTATTTATTTTTCTGCCTTCAATAGATATGGCGCCTTCCCTATTGTCAACCGTTCGTCTCATTATATATTCGCCATATAACTATTAAATAGCCTTGGTAATAATATGCAGCCTTGTCTGTTGCCTGACACCTTTATGTATCTTGAAAGGCATGGAAGTCTCATTTCAATCCTTATCGTGTTTTTATTATTCCCGTAGAAGTACTTTAAGAGGGAGGTTAGATGGTGTGCTACTCCCATCTGTTTTAGTATTTACCATAGGCCACAGCAGAGTAGCATGGGTGTATTCTGGCTTTCTCAATGAGCTGTATCAGGTTGTAAATTTGGTATCTAGTGCCGCTTCCTTTCACGAATCCTGCTTGTTGATGATGGTTCTATAATTTTCGCATTTACGGCTCGACCCTTTTTTATGTATAACGAGGTAGTCTAGTCTTTTGGCGGAAGTGTTTCCTTGCACTATAAAGTTTATCCCTTCTCACCGTATCATATGCACAAATTCTGTGCATAGGTGTTGTTCACTATTTACTTCATCGTGAAGATTTGGTCGCTAACTACTCATCCTTACCGAAATCTACACCGATATTTCCCCAGCTATACGTTTTTATGCATTTCCTTTGTTTGCTAACTATACGATATCAATATCGTGCTAAATAGAGGAAAAGAAACTGGTTCTTCACCTTTTTCTTAGACTAATCCGTTATCGGATATTTGCGATCATTATAACCACCCGGCTTTATTAACTAGCAATTTTTGGAGAATTAAGGAAAATAATACACAAAATAACGCCAGGGGTAGTGTGACTTTAGCGATTTATGTTAAACGTGTTCTTTTAAGATTGTAGTTCTATAGCTACATACCTATCGTTAGCTAACCTTAATACCACTTCAAAATTCGAAATAAATTACAACAAGCAGCTCCTAAAAAGTTCATTCTTAACAATTAATTATCGAAGATTATATGTGAACTAATTTATACACGATAAGCTTTAACATTGAGTTGTTCGAAAACTTTTTCGTTGTTCCAATCACAAACAAATTTCAACTGACTGACGTAAGACCTAAAATTTAAGTATAACAACGAGAACCAATATTTGCTTTTAAAAAAGTTTTAATAATTTGCACCGGATTTAAAAGTAGCATTTCAATTACTGCCTTCGTTAAAAATACAATATGTGAAGAAATATTCATCAGGCTAAAAAATAAAAACTAAACAAATGATTACATGCAAGCGTGGAGACAAAATATAATAAAGCAAGACTTTTAATTAATTTTTTTGTAATCTCGGACTTGCTCATGCAAAACGCTCCATTGAAATGTTTGTATTTCACAATTCAATGCTATGCCTTTGCTGGTGCTACCATTCAGAGAACTTTTATTAGCGTGGACGACGACTCGACTAGTTTATTGTTACGATTTTGCAATGAATACAAAACAAACGAGAAGATCCTTAGCAGAATTATTTAAAATTTTATAGTTCCTTTGGGGGCAGTAGGAAATACATTTACAGCAATGACAGACAGTTCACTGCGACAGCAAAACCTACATAGCTAAATCGTTTCTAAATATTTGTACCTCCACATATTGACAATCCACACCCGATAACCACGTTCGTGTTTGTTAAGCCATTTCCAACTCGTTCAATAGCAAGCAAGGACAGAATTGTGAGAATTCCGACTGGGGAATTTCAGTAAAAACAAATATTTGTGGGAAAGAGCTGCTCGAAATAGCCTTCAGCTATTGCACTGGACGAATTTTCAAATGACATTTAATGAATAATAAAATATATTTGGTTTGAAAGTTAATCACTAAAAACTGAAAGGACTTATTTTTCGCAGAAATGAAAAATAACAGACTTAAATGTTAATGAATGTTATTAGACAGTAAGTTGTTTTACTATAATTACTGTAAAGCAGCTGTAATAAAATATAAATGGCGGCCTTCGATATAAGTAAATAAATCCCTTTCACAATTGGAATAAATATGGATGAGTAGACATCTTATTAAACCATTTTATGCAGTTGATATCATATTACCATTACACGTTTATTGAGATTGTTCCTTATACACCTTGCTTTGTAATGAGCATTTTAGTTATTTTCATAAAAAAGGAATAAGTGGTTTATGCTCACAATGATCAGGTGAACCTAAACCTATTTTTTTAAAGAATGATCTGAAAGTATAGATTTTAATCAACAACACAATATCTCTTAGATGTCCTAGACTTCATTGGCGTTTTTCGGATTACACATAAAATAGTAATATTGATTCGTTCTGTAACAAATTTCCATTACTGCTGTGGTCTACTATTTGTCTAATTTATATTGTAAACATCATATATATTTATAATAACGTTGTCAAATGGACTACGCGACCATAATATTCATTATAGATGCCTAAAGCGGCCCAATGAGTGTTAAATCAATACAATAAACTAATAGTTTTAGTTTAGTCAATGTTATGCCTGATTTAATTAATACTCGGTGAGTTTCAAAACGAAATTCCTACGTAATCTCCCACATTACCGATGAATTTCCAGTTTTATGCGCGATATTTTCTGGGAAGCCGAATTATGATTACAATTTCCATAATCTTTTTATAATACAAAGTTCCGTTTCTTATTTCATTTTTGTTTATAGCTGTCGAAGGCTTTTGTACTCAATGCACTTCCTATTGCCTTATTGCGCATCTGAATACTTCTTAAAGCTTGCGTTTACATTGCTATGAAAGGTCGCCTAGCACCTTAGATTATTTCAGTTACAAACATTTCTCAATAACAAGCCTTACTGGTGTCTTGTAATGGATCCCTATTAATGTAAAGTTCAGAACATCTGCTTTATAACTGCAATTTTCTTCATATTTAATTTAAAGAAGTTCAAATGAATTTTCCGGATCAATTAAACATTTCAATTGCATTAACTGCAAACGTTTTCTTTAAACATTAAACGGGAAAGTATAATAGAAATATTAATAAATATTAATTAAACAACAAAACACCTTCTTAATGCAAAAGAAAAAACTATAAATTACTGTCAAAGGCCTGCAGGAAAAAAGGGACTAAACTAGCAAACCGTCCTACCAAAACTAACAATTAATGTTATTTTATGGGTATTTCGCGGAAAAACAATAAAAAAACGTGATGCGCTGATCGCGACTTGCCAATTTTTTAATCATATATAACGGGTGCTCAAATAAATTATAGTTCTAGAGCCACCATTTCTTTGAATACCCCATATTGCCAGCCATTGCGTTCGTGTGTCCGTCGCGCTGGATCGTCAACGATCGAAATCGCTTCGTCCACGATTACGTTTACTTCCTGCAGTGCCAGCTAACGGCAATGGCACAAACTTGACTGCTACATGATTTTATCTGTAACTTCTCTTGGTGTTTAAACTTGTTACAACATTAGTACAATTTTTGTAAATATAATTGTTGAAACTCGAGTCAGAAGTCTGAAGCAATTCATGAGATCATTAACAAGAATGTGCTGTAATCACAACTTAGCATTTTAATCGGCATTTCACAACAACTTCAGTATAATGTATTACCAGGACGCATGAATAAAATGCAACGTTTTATTTGTGTGCTTTTAATTGTACAGTTAGATTTCAGTACTAGGTTAAACGGTCCATTGTTCATTTGTTTGCGCATACGATGTAAAAATGTATGTATATAAGGGAATATATTTTAGTCAGTAAACTAGTATTAATGTTGATTTTGTCACTCTACACACAAATTTTCAAACCACAAACTTGGTGTATGACGCTGGAGACCGGTATAACCCTTCACAGTTAAACAAGAGGAAGCTTTCCAAGCCAAAACTACTTGGTTTATGAGGATGTAGATTGGTCTTAATGTGTTTAAATAAACCATTTAATTAAAAATTAAAAAACTACGGTGCCATGCTTGAGGAAAATATACAGCATGATTCTAATCAATTTTGCTCTTTCATTAAAGCCAAAGGAAAATCTAAATTTGAAAGTGGTTACATGCAGTTTAATGAGGACCGGCTGGAAACTAATACTGCAATTGCGCATGCGTTTGCAAAAAACTTTTGAGTCGGTATATATCCAGCATACTTCATCTACAGTTATTACTATGAATTACATTAAGGAAGAGGATGTTGCATAAAATTTTTTCATTGATAGAATAACTATAGATGACGTTAAGGGTGCCTTAAAACTATGTAAACCTAAGAAAACAATCGGCTTTGATGATATACCCATGAATATCTTCAAGGCGTACTCTTGAGTTTCTCGCCGAACCTTTGGCTGTAATATTCAATCTTTGTTTAAAACAGAGCGAGTATCCTAAAAAATGAAAAATGTCCAAATTTTGTCCAGTGTTTAAAAATGGCGACAAATATAACGTTGCTAATTACAGACCTGTCTCTTTGCTACAGGCTGTTTCTAAGATTTTTGAAAAAGTATTACACATTAAAATGTTTTCGTATGTAAAGCCTTTGATTGTCGATGAACAACATGGTTTTAGGACGAAAGATCAACTTTGACAAAGGTGGTTTCTCTTACTCAGGAACTGTGTGAGGCCTTAGACAAATGCATGCAGGTTGATGTGGTATACACAGACTTCGGTAAGGCCTTTGATCGAGTCGACCACGAAATATTATTAAAAAAGTTGTCTAATTTTGGTTTCCATTTTTCAGGTCATATTTAACTGGACGATAGCAAATACTTGTTTACAATGGCAGCCTGTCGCAGAGGTACGGTGCCATTTCTGAAGTGCCTCAAGGGTCTATTCAGGGCCCATTGTTGTTTTTGCTATTTATTAATGATCTTCCCCAGGTAGTAGGAAATGCGAAGTACGCATTATTTGCCGATAATTTTAAAATATGGATAAATATTGAAACAGATAGTGCGTGTGAAACAATGCAACGAAATATTGAAAACATTTTTAATTGCAGTGCACAAATTTTATTATTTTTTAATGTTAGCGAGTGGTCTGTTGTTACTTATACACGCAAAATTCAACCTTGTTTAATTATACAATGGACGGACGTTCACTTCTTCGAAAGGATAAGATTATTGATTTGGGTATACTATATAACAAATTGATATTTAATTACCATATTGACAAAATAGTAAGTGAATCTATGAAGAACTTAGGCTTTTATCATTAGGAATTCTCATTAACTTAATCAAAAACAGACACTAATTTCACTATACAATGCATATGTACGTCCTAAACTGGAATATTTATCATTAATATGGTCCCCCTACTACCAATCCCATAATAAACAAATTGAAACTATACAAAGTAAATTCGTCAGATATTTAGCACTTAAACATTCGAGTGTCTATCCAGTGGTGATACCTTATAGAGAATTAATCTATTATTTGGGTATACTCACCTTGGAGAAAAGACGTGAGCTTTCTAGCTTATTGTTTCTGCATAAAATAGTATACATATTTCGAAATTGAGCCATGCTGTAATTTTCTTAATAAAATGTGTTTTTGTGTTCCTAAATCTACATCAAGGTATAGATATTTATTTTATTTGAGCACTGCAAGTACTAGGTAATATTCTGTTGAGTTCTCCTTTGTATAGATCTGGTACTCTATACAACACAATTGCTGACACTGTAGATATATTTCATGTTTCGTATAATTTTTTTAAAGAACACTGTCTACTTGCACTGGAGCCCTAATCAGGTTAAATGTAAGTATGGGTTGCAGTTTGAGTCTGGGTTTGTGTTAAAGTTCGAGTTTAGGTTTAAGTTTAAGTTGGCGTCTAGATTTCATCTAATTTTGAGCTAAGTTGTTCTATTATTATTATATTATTACTCATACAACAGTGTATCTGTGTTTTTCCTACACTGTTATATTTGTAGAATCATCCATAGAATAATTGATTATGATCATTATACTGTCGCATTATTTTTTTAACTATAGATATATTTTGCTATATTAGAAGTACTTGAAGATAATTACGTTTGCACTTTCACGAATCTGTATTTTTTTTTTGTTATATGTATCCTGTAACCCATAAATGGCCAGTAGTTGGCTGTTGGTTGCAGTTCAACAGATAATAATAAACTGCCGCTAGATGCTGTTGAAAAAGAAACAAAGCATCCTGCAACAGGAACGTTTGTATTGGGTGTTTCAATAAGACGGATCGATGTTAACAGTAAATAACGCAATGTTATTTGTAAAGAAATGTTGACTTCTTTATTGAATCATGTTATTCGATACATGGCAATTACGTGTGAAAGATAATATCGGCCAAATGTTCGCCAAAGCTTCGGCGGCACACCTCCACTCAATGGTCCAAATTTTTGATGAAATCTCTGCATAATTACTCCTCGAACTCACCAATATGCCTTATTATCTCGTCCTGTAGCTGTTCAATTGTTGTTGGATTGGTGGCATAGACCTTACTCTTGAAACAACCCCAAAGGAAGAAGTCCAAAGGCGTCAAATCGCACGATCTTGGTGGCCAATTGACTTCGCTGTTTCGAGAGATGATGCGACCTGGGAACTTCTCATTCAATAAAGCCATTGTTGCATTGGCTGTGTGGCATGTGGCGCCATCTTGTTGAAACCACAAATTGTCGATATCGATAGCATCCAATTCAGGCCATAAAAGATTGGTCGATTATACTGACCAAAAAAATCGCGAAGGACGCGAAATGCATTTTTGTTTGAACGCCCATTTTCGTAATAGGCTTCAATAACTTTAACACGTTGTTCGATTGTTAATCTTTCCATGGTTGAAATTGCTAAAGACTGAACTTGCCAAATGTGAAAACAGATGTCAACCATCATTTGACGTTTAAGCCTCATTCACATGCAACATCGATCCGTCTTATTGAAACACCCATTACCATTACCGTGTCATCATGTGTCATAAAAATCCTGTTGCCGCAATTCACATTTCTTCATATCATAGCAACAAAGCAAAACAAAATATGCTTTTCTGATGCACATATAGCACTAACAAGTATACTATAATTTAGTATAAGTTCGTCAGCCGGGCATAAAAAAGAATGGCAATTCAAATTGCCTCATGTTTGTTAGAGTCAGTATTAAATAATGAAAATAAATAAAACATCATGATATCAATCAAATTGCCCTAGTCATATTTCGATGGAGGGGGGGGGGGGGGGAGAAAAGGTCGAGTTCTGCACCAAGGCAACGCGCCAGATCACACCGCTGTATTTCTCAAGCAGTTACTCGCCGAAACAAAAATTCCAGCACTTGAGTACCTGTCGTACTCTTTGGATTTCACACCATGTGACATCTTATTTTCAAAGATGAAGAGCGCATGCAAGAAACCACTTTCGGCTAGCGTTTTGATTTGCAATTTTCATGTAATATTAAAATAATATTGCTGCACGCAAGACGTACATTTTAAAACAACAATATATAACCGCCAAATACAGTTATGTATTTGAAAAAATGTTATTACATGGTTACGTTGTTGATGTTTCAGCTTCGCCCTTCAAAACGTTAGTACATCTCCCTTCGAAGAGTGCAGTAAACTGACGAAATAGAGATTTGACCAGGAGTCAGTGTCATGGAATGCTCTTTAGCCGGTTTTCATATCCAATCATGCTCGACGATCTTTGAAAAATATTTGCTTATTTTTAGGCTCTCTTAAAATTAAGATAAATGAAAACACTTCTATTTGGACTGCTATTTCCAATGCTGGCGCAGCAATAAACCCTGCAACTCCTCACGTATGTCGACATTCATGGGCTTACCACAACTCCCTATTTAATTACGATTAATTGAAACTGAATTACCGATCAATCCCAGAGTTTCAACACGCAGCCTCTGGCTGCAAAAATCTGACCAGCTCATTTGCAGCTATACTGACGGTGAATTCAATGATGATAGTAACCTACTCCTGTTCGAAACCGCAATCTACCGCCAGCAAAACCATAAAGTCGGACTAGATTACAGAACAGATAATTACCATAACATAAATATTTATTACGATTTGCGTAACAGTAAACATTTACCTGAGCTGTACAGAGCGTCACGTTTGTGATGGCAGTAACGGGAATCCTCGATATTATTCGAGCTATCAGCACATTATCGAATTGGCTATTTTAGAGCAATACGATCGAACGAACAGAAATAGAATTCTTCTATTTCTCAAGGATAGAAAAAAATGCGACTGCACAGCTCATTTGTTTCCCAAAATAATTAAACACAAAGTGGGTACTCCTCATGTACGTTTGTATGTAGTTTCAGACGCCACATTTGAAATGTATGTTCGATATTGCAGACTTAAACTTTAAAACCAATGATGTGAATTATTAGCTGCTTGTAATTCCTTGGTTGCCTAGAAAAGAGCTGTAAACATAAAAATGTTATCGAGTTCTGTAACACTGTTCTGATATGTCATTAACATTTATGAGCGAGCATGAATACTTGATTAAACCAAGTTGGGCAAATGTGCGTAGTATTGTTACAATTTTGTAAAAAAGGTCTGTCATTCAACAATACAGTAGTCTCGAAAATCCGGGAGCTGATTATCTAGTTTGCGGATTAACCGTACCTACAACTAGTGTTACCAGTATGGACACGAGGGACCTTTGTGTCCGTCCCCATATTGCAAGCATTTGGTTAGAACTAGTGATGGGCTTATTCGAATCAAAAATAACCGGTTATGGGTTATCCGGTTATTGAAATAACCTGTGTAACTCGGTTTTCGTTCCAAGTATTCGGATGAAAAATAACCTCATCCTGATACGTACTACGTGCCGCGTCTCAGCGACCTGCGAGTGATCGAAATTCTGTAAATAATACGGCATAACTCATATAACCTTTTCTACGTATGTACTTGATTGACCCAAGTGAGGCTCGCGGCTGCTTGTTGATGTTATTAAGACATTTGAGACTCCCAGTCGACGAGTTAAATTTATGGGGCCGTTCCTATTAAAGATAACGTTCTGCTGAGTATGAGATTTGCCGAAGCTGTGTTGGTATTAATTTATATCGGCCTAAATTTTTGCTTCGAAACGCGGTTGATTATGCCTAATAAGGGATAAACAGAAAGCGAAATAAGATTTTCCAATATCGTAAAAGATTTATATTTAATTTTTAATAACGGAGCAGTCGGGACAAGAAGTGGATTTTGATGTTGAAAATTTTAAGTGTACGTACATAGAACCGCGGAAGGCTGAACGTAGATAAATGATGGATTCTAAAATATACCGGTATGATGTGCAAGCGAAAAGGGAAGGGTGACTACTAGAGAATTTTAGGAACTAAAAATAGATTCAATAGATACTTTGTATTCGCATATTTATAATTTCTTTATGATTAGTATTGATATAGCTATTCTCAATGGTTTAAACTCCTTAGAAATCAAATAAAAATCATTTATACAATTATTATAATTAACGATTAACTGAGTTCCTCTGCTATCTGCAAGTTACGATGCCGATGCAGATGACGGTGAACCGTCAACCGGCAAACCGGCTGACTTAATCGAAACGAATCGAGAGCCAAAATTGATTCGAATGATTATTCAAATAATCAATCGGTTATTAATATGATTCGAATGCAAATAATTCGGTTATGAAAATTGTCCGGTTATGCCCATCACTAGTTAGAACCTACAAATATTCTGGCAACACCGGCAGAGCTCTTAACTCATCAAACAAAGCGGCGCTCACAAAAGCTGATATTAAAAAAATCTAGAAGAAACAGGAAACCAGCCGTGAAACAAACAGAACCCTAGAAAAATATACTTACGAGCGAAATAAGTAACAACCTATATCTCAAGATGACAATGTGGAGCAACAGTGGTAACATTCCAAAACAAAATAGAAGCAGCAGACGAAACGATAGGAAAAAGAAAAATAAACCCCAATCAAAAGGGAAAAACACCTTGGCTTAGCCCTGAAGTAAAGAAACTAGCGAAGTTTCAAAGAGGATATATGACATACATACAGTATTTGCGAGAAAGACCGTTAGAAAAATAAAGGATATATTGAAGGAAACGAAAAAATAGCGAATACATAGACAAATTAAAGAAGACCGCTGGGAGAAGTTTTCATAAGTTATGGCAAGATCTGCACGGATAGTAGATAAAAAAATCTGGGTAATAATGAGACAAAAAAATATGAAGATGCAGAGAAATATAAACTAACAAGACGAACATAGCCTAGTCGATAGAGGTCAAGGAAACAATAAAGAGGAATAAATAAATCAATCAAATAAGCAATGAGATGTTCAAATAGGGAGGTGAACATACCAACTAATTCGAAAGCATAATAAGCCAACAGTCTATTCCCAGCGGTTAAAATCCTGGAAATTATAGGAGTATAATACTTGTAACGGGCTTGACCTGGCTCGCCTGATTGTGTTTAGAGTAGCATTTCAATATACAGCCGATTTGTGCATATATTCTTGATCTACTTTGATGTCACAATATGGTTATTATAACACCGTGTTTACAATTACTGTTTATTTTGAAAACGTGCCAATGTGTTTATGAACACCGCACCAATATGCGTGTGCGCTTGCCGGAAGCGATCAGGTATTGCAGAGAAAGCAGCAGTCTCAGCTGGGAGCTCTAGCAGACGCCGACGTGTTTTCTGCGTGGTGTTTAGTTTCGGGGCAGAAGTGAACGCTGGGCGAGCTAGTTTAGAAAGGTGCGTCCCAGCACCAGTTGAACGCGAGTCCCCTACAGCCTTTAGGGAACAACAAGAGTAGAGGAACGTTACAACAGCTGTTAACTTCGTGTAAAAGCGCCAAAGTTCTTCCAAGCATTGTACCTGGGCGATTTGGGGTTGGGAGGCGCAATAGTGGACCCGTCGCCGAGCCAAGAAACGAGAACCAAAATAGGTGGTAGCTGGTGGGTGATTCAGACCAAATTAGGTTAATTGCAAGCACTGATTACAGCAGAAACGGAGGCCGAGTAATTTTTTGAGAGCCAAAATAAGTATAGTCGCATGCATTCTTGTGCCTTTAAGCTGTCACCACAAACGCGCCATAAGAAACAGCAGTCGGAGTGATTTGATATTATTGTTTGGAGCGACAGCGCTATGGCGTCTGGGCAGTAGACTAGTAGCACAAAAGTGTCGTAGAAACAGCTGTCGCACAGGTAATTAATAAAAGTGGTATGGCCTTGTTACAACACAGAATATGTAACTAACATCAAGGATTGATTGAATGTATGGTTGCTAAGACGCTATTTGTAGTAGCATAGTTACCATGAGATTGAACGTGAAAGCTAGGAATGGACCGATACCGATACTCGGTATCGGCATATCAGCCGAATTAGGAATATATCGGTATCGGTCATATCGGCCTTCCTTTTTTCCTTTTGGCCGATATATCGGCAAAAGTGAATTTCCTTTCAATATTTAATATTTTAATATTTATTATAAGTAATGAACAATATAATGTAAATAATCAATGTGGAGTATAAAATATAACTATCTAATATTGAAAATTCATTTTTTGTAAATTATTATGTAAAAATATTAGGCTCTCCATCAAGTGTGTTGCACCATGCAACGAAATATCTTCCAGCTTCTGGAATGCACTGCATCAGCAAAAAAGAAAAAGGTAAAGGTTCAGGGCCATTTAAATTCCCCCAGCTGGGGGCCCCTTGCGTCCCTCTTCAGCCAATAACGGGAATTTCAGAATAGCTGGAGAATGTAAGAGAGGCCAGGAAAGGTGGAGAAGTACTGCCTCGACATTCGCTTCAGAGAAGGTTGTCTCAAGAAAACCACCTAAAAACCTGAATCAAAGAAGACGGTCAAGGGAATCGAACGACCTCCCGAATGCTAAGCAGACGTGGCAACCACTAGTCCACAGAGCTCGGTCCATCAGCAAAAACATTCGATCAGGCGATGCCATTTCAAGGTCTTGCATCATTAGAAATTGTTAACAATACTAACTAATAGGTCAAGAAAAAAAATGATTGTGTTAAATTGCGTTATTAAAACGAAATGACAAGAAGACACCTCCATAAGCAAACCTAAGCTAGAGTTCGTATTTAGGGGATTACCCCGCCCGAATCTAGCAAGCAGCGGCGCACACGTGCATGCATGTAGTCAAAAAGTAGTGGAGAGAGCAATGACAATATATCGGCTGATATATCGGCCTCGATTATATCGGTATCGGCCGATATATCGGTATCGGCCAAAAAACCCGTATCGGTCCATGCCTACGTGAAACAATTTGAAAAATTCCTATGGAGTTATAAGTAGCTTTCCATATTTTGTATCTATGATGAAAATGGTCAAAGTAAAAGGCCTTACACGGAACTTCCCTCGCAAGTGGAAGTTTTGAAACTAAACATTTTTATATATCAAAGGAAAAAAAGAATTAAATTTTGTATTTATTGGGTCTAAAATATTCCCTTTTTCGTCAAAGGTAATAGCCTGAGCTATGTGCAAAATATTATTTTTAATTGACCTAACAGTTCTTCAATTAAAGCAAAAATACGCAGAATTTATTTTTTGAAGATGTTCACCCGATATATATTTGACCGAAATTTTCTCGATTTTATGTCATGTAGACATATAATCAGCATGCAAAATATCGTGTTCCTCTAACAAGTAGTTTTTGAGTTTTGAGGCAGACAGAGACGTACAGCCAGCCAGGCAGGCAGGTAAACTGGCAGGTAATTACTAAGATTCTGAATAATAAATCAGCTGTGACGTCGAATTTCAATATTGACAGATTCACTTTCTGCTGCAACTAAAAAATGGTTTTCTCTGTGACGTTGCTCTCGAAACTACATAACATTCAAATTATTTTCTTTCTGGCTCCAATAATAACATAGATTCATATTAAGTCGAAAATTGAACACCTCGTACCGGTGGACTTCGATTTCAACAATATGTTCAAAACTCGAGCGCTGCATTTCTCGAACGATCAACAACAGCACGTTTTGGCAATGTGCGAAAGCGGGCCGTGCGACTACCTTTCCACGAGCGCCTGGATGTTTTTCAATTGACGTCGTACATGTGATTTTCCGTCGTCGCGACGCCCCAAAACCTAGCAGTGAATCAGACCAGAATCATCTCCTGACGTTTTATAGCAGTTAAAGGTGCAAAAGTCACGTCGTGTAAACAGTAGAAGTAGGTTGAAACGTAGGTATTTTTAGTTGTCGCATTTTGCAACAACGAACCCAAGGTCACAGCCGATATCAATTAGCTAGGAAAACCGCCTTTGATTTTGTGACTCTTCTGGACAAACTCAAATTGAACTTAAATGGTCTACATATCTGCCTGTAAAGTTTAGACCTTGCCTAAGCTGTCTCTTTTGGTAGCAAATTAACACAGCAGCACATGGTAAAGCCGGCCCACGAAAATTCTGATATTTATGTGAAACAAACATCCCATAATAGAAACGTGCCTCCGGGCCACGTTATTGAATTCGCAATGAATTAGTAACACAGTTAATAGGTGTGTAAACAAGCGATTAAATTTGGAACCTTCAATTAGCCACTACCATAAATCGCCACACTAAATTGTTCACTCTGTTTCATTCATGTAATTATATGATTCACATTATATACTAATAGCAGAGAAATAAAAATAAAATCTTGTATTTAAAATTTAAAAAAATCTATTTAAGTAGATCAGGACAGTAAATGTTTATTTCTTGAGCAAGTTTGGTTTTTATTAATCAGATAAAAACTATTTGTATTTGAAAACGATAATTTTCCAGTCATACTAAGTACGTACACACCTTGAGTGTCTACTTACAATCTTCACTCAAATTCTGCAGATCTACCGACAATATTGTCAATTTTTTTCTAAAAATAGAAACTAAAGTAAGTTGTTTTCCCTTTTTGAATGTAAAATCTGAATTGTCAATTTTGCTAGAAAATCTCATTCGATCAGAAATCAGAACCTCCGAAAACAACCGCAAAATATTTCATATTGGTTCCCTGCTTTCACGAATAAAAATACCTAAAGAAACGACAAATATTGCTTTTTTGCACAGTCAACAAACACCTTAACTGGAGGCATTCGCAGTAATATCAAGAGTAAGCAACTCAAGTGTTACGTTTTAGGTTGTTTCTATTATTTTCAGTCTTCGTAATGTAAAATGTCAAAGGTCACGCTCTTCCAGAGAGTCGTTTAAAGGCACAAAGTAAAGACATATGCAGACAGATTCAAGTACTTTATATCAAAATATATAAGAGAGTTTCTAGCATGCGAAATTTTTATGAATAGGAAAAACTAAAATTTCTTGAAATATTCAAACAGTAACTTGATTAATGCTACATGTAGCATACATTTAAACAGTCACACAATTTTCCTGTATCTTTGCCGAAAAGTGAAATAAATCGAGCACAACAAAATCTTGATCAGAAAGCCTATGTATTGGAAATATGCAAACATCTCCTGTAATCAAAACACATGATTGTAAGAATTCTAATTAATTCAAACGCAAACTGCTATACTAAACGTTCTACCTTCTACGTTGCTTATTAAAAAATAGTTGCCTGAACATCATTATACGTTGCACAGATTAAAGAACATTCTCCAATAATACTGATAAAATTATTACACGAAAAATTATAATTAACGACGGTGCGAATTAATATTCTAGATATTACAGAATGTTTTACAATGCACATTTGCAGAAACTGATTGCGTGATAATAATAATTTCGAAAATTAAAATTTTGCAAGTTATAGAAAATTAACCATTATTACAGGAAATGGTTGCTCGACCGTAATATGTTAGAAAAAGTTCATTCTGCAGGTTGCTTATTCAAAAAGGATAATAACCAACCGCGATGCATAGGTAAATACTAAAGAATGTTATCCATTACGTTCTGAAAACGAATGCGTAAAATATCAAAACCAGCCAGAAAATTGCAATTTTACAGCTTATTAGCGTTCCCTTTTACTTATAGAAAATTACTGTAAAAACATCACTCAACCGCGATGCGAATTTCTTTTCTAAAACCTAAAAACTATTGCGTACAAGAGCAAAATTGGCCAGTAGGTAAATTTCAATTCTACAAGTTACTGAACGTTCTCCATTACTTCAGAAAATTTTTGCAACTACGATGCAAATGTCTATTTTAAATAGTAAAGTACTAGTTAATTAACTTCAGATTAATTAAGTAGATTTATCTTTATGCGATTACTGCTTATCTCTAGCGCTAAATTCAAGCCGTTCTCGCGCTTTTTGTGCAGTTTAGCCTAAAATTATTGACAACCACGTACAATACATTTAATCGATTTAGAACGTTAGTGTCCTAAGTGCCATCGTCTTAAACGTCCAATAAAACCTTTGCCGACGTTGTGTGTGAGAAACCGCAAAATTTTGGTGTCCTATGAGAAAATTTACCTGAGGTCCTCGTTGGTCACTCACGCACCCTCAATGGACCTTATGGATAGCACACATAATTGTAAGTTTTTAAGCACAGACGTGTATATATGCATTCAGTGATTATAGTCTAAACGTTAAAATCAAGACAACTTTAATTTATGCAACAATTCAAACGTATAATGCGGTGTAAAAAGCTGCATCAACAATCCAGTTATCTATTATTTAATGAAAATTATCTCAAAAAGGATTAACCTATAAACAACTGCGATGAAAATGTCTACTTTAATACTAAAGAACGCTGTTCATTATTTGCAGAAAACGACTGCATCAAGGATGAACGTTAAAAAGCATTATCTACTGCTTATAGAAACTGATCTCAAAAACGATTATAATCAACGGCGTTGAAAATGTCTATACTTAATACTATAGAACGTTATGCATTACCGACCCATGCATTACTTACTGGAAACGATTGTATAAAAGATCACAATAGGAGTTTAAAAATTTCGATTTTATAAGTTATTGAACGTTATCTATTACTTACAGTAAATTATATTGATAAAAAGATAACCAATTGCGGTGTAAATACCTATGCTTAATACTATAATAATAAGAACGTGCTCCATTACTTACAGAAAATGATTGCATGAAGGAGGAATGTTAAAGAACGTTGCCTATTACGTATACAGAAAAGGATTAGCCTATAAACTGCAGTGCAAATTTCTATTCTAAATACTAAAGAACGTTTCCATTACTTACAGAAAACGAGCACATCAAGGATGAAGGTTAAAGAACGTTATCTATTTCAAAAACGATTATAATCAACCGCGTTGGATATTTATAATCTAAATACTACACAATATTCTGTTATTTACTGGAAACGATTGTATAGAAGATCACAATAGGTCTGTAAATTTCAATTCTACAAGTTACTAAATGTTCTCTATTACAAAAAATTATTACAAACACAACTGCGGTGCGAATTTCTATTCTAAAACCTAAAAAATGTTCTCTATTACTTACTGAAAACAGACTGCATGAGCAATGAACATTAAAAAAACGTTATAGCAAATACTTGCAGAAAATGATTATAAAAAGAATTATAACCAATCGCGGTGCAAACTTCTATTTTAAATAATAAAGAACGTTCTCCATTAGTTACTGTGAACGACTACATGAGAGATGACCGTGAGAGATATATTGTTTACAGAGCATTTTATATTTGCATATGGGATCATAACCAACGATAATGCAAATTTCTATTCCAAATATTAAATAGGTAATGCTCTCCACTACGAAGGCATCAAAAATCAAAGTAGGCTTGTATACATTTCAATTCTACAAGTTACGAAACGTTATGTATTACTTACAGAAAATTATTGCATAATGGATCATATTCAACCATCGATGAAAACTTCTATTTCAAACACTAAATAGTGTTCTCCACTACGATGACATAAAACATCAAACTAGGCTCGTAAAAGTTCTACAAGTTACGAAACGTAGAGAATATTATTGCACAAGAGATCATAACAAACCACGATGCAAATGTCTATTCCCAACAATAAATAAGTGGAAGATCAAAGTATAGGCTTGTTCTACACGTTACGAAACATTATGTATTACTTAACAGAAACTTACTCCATAAGAGATCACAATCAACCACGGTGCAAATTTCTATTCCAAACGCTAAATAATGTTCTCCACTACTATTGCATGGAAGATCAAAGTAGGCTTGTAAATTTTAATTCTACAAGCTGGGAAACGGTAGGTATTAATTACAGAAAATTATGGCAAAAAGGTCATAACCAACCGCGGTGCTAATTCTTATTGCAAATATTAAATAATGTTCTCCACTACAATAACATGAAAAGTCAAAGTAAGCTTGTAAATCTAAATTCTACAAGTTACGAAACGTTATGTATTACAGAAAATGATTGCCAAAAAATATAACTCATAACCAACTGCCAGCTGTATAAATTTCTATTCCAAATGCTAAATAATGTTAACCACTACGATGGCACGAAAGATCAAAGTAGGCTTGTAAATTTCAATTCTACGAGTTTCGAAATAGTATATATTCCTTACAAAAAATGCTTGCAAAAGGGATTATAACATACTGATGTGTAAATTTCTATTCTAAACACTAAAGAACGTTCCCCATTACTTATTGGAAACGACTGCAAGAGGGATTAAGGTAAATCTGTAAAATTCGGTTTTACAAGTTACGTAATAAAAAATTGACAATTCTATTTCAATCGCAAAAACGTTCTCCATTATTTACTGGTAGAAAATTAAAATTCTATTCTAAGCGCTACAGAACGTTCTCCATTAGTTACTGGATATGATTATATGAAATATCAAACTAGACCTGTAAATTTTAATATTACACGCTACAAAATGTTATCTATTACTTATAGAAATCTATTGCGTAGGCGATCATAACCAACCAAGGTGCAAATTTCTATTTCAAACACTAGATAATATGCTTCACTGCGATGAATATAAATAGTTATGTAATTTACAGAGATTACAAGTTAAAGAGTGTTTTCGCACGATCATGTTATTACATATACCTACCAGCGTTGTTGACAGATCGAGTATGTTGATCTTACGACACTTTACTGGTTTCCATAAAAATTAGAAAAATAGCGTGCAGTAAATACATTCTATAACGTAACAAGTGTGGTAAATTCTATAACACAACAAATGCGGCAGGTATAAATTTCATAAAAATAAATTCACAATTTGAAGTATACTTTTGTCCTTCGATCGTGAGAAAAATATTATACAATACTCAATCGTTAAGTGCCTGTAACAGGTCTAGAAAATTAGAAAAACTCAACCCTTCGGGTCTGGCTTTTCTAACTTTTCTCCACCTGGTAAAATGCACTTACCGATCTTGTCTCGTAATATACTATTATCTTCATCAGTGTTGTTATAGACTCTTAACCAAATTAATTTTAGTATCGTTAAGAGCTTCATTACCGCACTGAGTGCGGTAATGGGTATTACCGCACTTAGTGCGGTAATTGATAGATATTACCGCACTCAGTGCGGTAATGAATATTACCGCACTCTTTTTGTATAAAAAAATACATTGAACCAGAATTTATTGATGAAGATAAAATATTGAACAATGCACGTTTGCTTATGGCACTTAACGAGACTCGTTTGATTGCCGCAAAACTCGGCTCACCGCCTCGTTTTTGGCAATCAAACTCGTGTCGTTAAGATGCTCATAATCAAACTTGTATCGTTAATATCTATATCCACTACTTACACAACTATTCCGTAATAAATAAAAAAGATGGTCATTTGAATTCTATAGGTTTAAAGTTTATCATTGAGTACAGAAAAATATAGTAAAGAGAACTATAACTAATGCCGATATAAATGCCAATAACATTGATTAACTAGCCTTTTCGATCAATTACAAAAATTTATTATAAAAATAGTACCAATCGATACAAATGTCAATATAGTGGTTGCATTATGGATTACAATATTACAATCAACTTTATGTATAAATTTCCACCTTAAAAATCAAATTATGCTCTCCTCCTGCTATAATGCAGAATTGTAATAAGAAGGGTGGGAATAAGTAGTCTGCGTAGAAATTTAATAGTATATTATCGGATAAGTGGTTGAAACAAAATTTCAACGTTGAGTGGTTTTAAAAAAAAACTCGAGACGTTGAAATTTTATCAGCAACGAGTTGAATATACTATTTTTGCTAAGAATTTTCACTCATTTTAACAAATTAATGCACTTTAGAAAAAATTAAACATAAAGTGACGTTTCTCTTGTCACCAATTGAATGTCGGTAGCCCGAACATTTCAATTTCTAATGGTTGAAATCCGATTTCAACCACTGGAATCAATGTCAAAATGACCGATTTCAATATCATGAGTAGAAAAAACATATTTTTAGTTAGTTACAGAAAATTGTTAAGAAAAGAATCATACCCAATTGAAGTTTTAAATAACGTTCTCCATAAAGATTCTGGTAATAAGACGGATGGATCATAACCGGTCGCTGTGCAAATTTCAATTCTAAACCCTGCATAAATGGCTCAGCCCAACTTGCAATAAATTGGACATTACCCCTTAATCCGACCACTAAATTTAGCCCCATAAAAATAAATGGAACGTAGAACCCCAAGTGTAAATTAACTCCAGGTCAGTACATCCTTCACGGGATTTGCATTAATCTTTCTGCGTGTTATTTTCAGCTGCACAAACTGTGTTAAAGTCATTAAGAGTAAAATTAAAACATTTTTCCTGGTTTCTGAAACGACCGCTCGAACGCGAGCAATCCTTGGACATTTCCATTTAAAAACCAATGCTGCGGGAGTTCGTTAAAAAATAAATTGCTCAAACTTTATATTATCCCCGTATAGCCTCGTTAGTAAAATACCTCTACACACTAAACTGTAGACGGGGATTTATTTGGAGAAAAGAGAATTAGTACTTAACCAGACAACATAGCTCGGGCACACAAACTAACAGATTCCTAATGTAACGCTTAGGGCCTATCATAGGCGTGCAAATGGTCCTGGGGCAAATTACGAGGATTACTGCTCTGTTAAGTCGAGACCTGCAAGGGTTTGCGATTCTTGGGCCAGACTAGAATTCGCCCAGGTTTCAACATCGTCAATCTTAGCGTGAATCTTTGCAAACTGCTTTATTGTTCAATCAATTTACCGATATTGACAAAGTAATTTATTCAACCGATAACCAAAAAACTGTAGACCAGGTAGCCATCAGGAAGCACGCGATGGTTATTGCTAAAACATCTCACAGCTCGTTGTACGGTAGGAAGCGACTTGATATGCCAGCCACGTCCCAATTAGTTAATCGCAATTCAGTATATTAATTGCAACGGATGGTTAGTATTCCCTGGGTGTTAACACAACATATCGCTAATGCATCTGCACGTTATTAAATATTGCAAAATGTGGGAAAATGTAATGCAATTAGTGTGTATAAACATCTCGGATGGGGAATTTTAATTCGCAATTAAGTGAAACATCTTCTGCTAGAACTTCGTGGATTAGCTTATCGATTCCTTTCACCTTTCGGCCTCCAATATTTTTACAAATTTACAATTGCTATTGGAACCAGTGAATTAATTATGGCCAACCCGAGGTTATATGAAAACTACATCACTTTTACGAAGACAACAACCGCTTTGGCGTTAAAAGAAAATCGGAAAATCAATAAACAATTTACTCCGGATGAAAACTCTAGAACCACATAACCTATCAGGATTCTTTCTTCGCAATTTGTGTAGAACATTACGGCAGAGAACTGAAAAGCTTTTGGATGATATCGGTCGCTTTTGTTTTCATGTGTTTGTAGATTTGTATTCAGTAATAGAAGTTAAGCGGTCGCATAACTAGCCCATTAGCGGTACAATGCCGGACTGTCGAGCGTGATGTAGCAAGTTCCAATCTCGCTCCAGGCAAGAATTTTTTAACAATTATCGAGATATGCAGATGCACATTCCTCTGTTGTCACACTAAGATTAGTTCCCGTCTCCTTTGCGAATTCTCTTTAGTCGACGTCGTCGCGATCATGTGTACAACATAATATGATAACGCCTATACCACATTTAAAGCACTAGTTTTATAGATTACAAATACTGAAAGTGTCCTAAGGTGCAGGCGTTCAAAACCGTTTGCACCGTGCCATCTTGATGGTTGGCCATGATATTTTTCTTGTTCATCATAAGTTTTACGTAACTTTCTAGGACCATAGCACCGACGAAAATAGTATATTGCACAACTAGTTATCAAAGCCATGCTTTTTTCACTAATTTTCAGTTTAACGAGGGCGAAGCCCAAGTTTATTAAGCAAATGAGTAAAAAAAGCTGCTTTCATAAGTGTGTTGTATATAAAAAATATTGTTACGTTTTCCACGATCTGGCAACAATGAGCGTTACATGTGGCAGAAATTATGTTCAAATTGTCGCTTTATATAACCATAAAACATGAAGTATCAAAAAGTAGTCTTACAATGCACAAAAGATCAAATGGTAAAGACCAACCAGAGGTTATACTTGTATAATATAGAGAAGAGCTTAAACGTGATGTGCACAGTCTACTAAAACGCGTTCGGATGAGCCAACCATTTTTTTTTTGACAAACACAAACAAACCGGGCTCCCATAAGTCAGCAAGTTTGCCTCATCCGAACAATTTTGGTAGATAGTTCCAATCACGTGACAGGCTCTTCTCTAAGTAGTACATCTCTACATGAAATGCGAACGAATTTAAAATACTCCCATAAAAAGGTTATAAATAAATTTAAATTTTTTTAGATATTACGAATTGCTTTTTCTAACTATGGATGTCAAATATTTAAAGGCAGTGAAGCTGCATCGTCACCGATCGGGCTTACTTCGTCCCTAAAAGAGCTATCTAACGACAATGGCACAAAATTTACGACTGCATGACGCTGTCTGAACTGCTTTCGGTCTTTATGTGTCCAAATAAGTGATCCAACGTCACAAAATCGTGTAACTATACAACTATATTAATACAGGAACTGATCTAACTAAGCAATTAATGGTTGAGTTCGTTATTATCGTTATTGAGTCTGATGATTGCTGTACAGGTACATAATTATTCACTGAACTTATTTTCCCTACAGGCAAATAAACTTAAAACAATGGTTCTTCAGGTGTGTAGATTAGAGGTTTGCGATTAAATTTCAATTAATATTATTATGGTATGTAATCGTTTGCACCTCCTGTTCGGGTCCTTTTTCGGTCTCTCCCCTGCCGTATGCATTATGAATCCTAAAAGGAAGGCTTAATTGGTAAAAGAAGAAATGTTAAACGTTGGGAGAAGAAGAAAGGTTAAAGTAGTTCCCCTTCGAGGTTGAAACAACTGAGGATGGCGCCGTAGTAGTATAACTGGGTGGCTCCTGCGACAGTCGGGTGGCATGTCCATCGGAAGCCTAACGTAATAATGTTCTACAAGGTTACGAAGCTGACCTTTGATGTCTTTCAAGGTCACGAAGAAGTTCTTGTAGCCCAAGAAGTATTGTCAGCAATGACCAAAAGGAGGAAAGACGAGAGATGAAGAAAGACCGAAGATAGTGCAGCCTAGAGATTGAAA
This sequence comes from Agriotes lineatus, assembly GCA_940337035.1. NCBI lineage: Eukaryota > Metazoa > Arthropoda > Insecta > Coleoptera > Elateridae > Agriotes > Agriotes lineatus. The sequence goes on along the minus strand of OW679199.1, from coordinate 144,788,452 downwards.
CAATTGAGAATGGCGTCTTAGTAGTATAACTGGGTGGGTTCTGCGACAGTCGGATAGCATACCCATCGGAGGCGTAACGTAATCATGTCGTTCAAGGTACGTCATAGTCTGATGTCTTTCAAGGTCACGAAGAAGTTCTTGTAGCCCAAGAAGTATTGTCAGCAATGACCAAAAGGGAGAAAGCCGGGAGAAGAAAAAAACCAAAGGTAGTGCAGCCTAGCGATTGAAACAATTGAAAATGGTATCTTAGTAGTATAACTGGGTGGGTTCTTTAACAGTTCAATGGCATACCCATCGGAGGCGTAACGTAATCATGTCTTTTAAGGTACGAATGTCACATTTGATGTCTTTCACAGTCGCCAAGAAGTTCTTTTAGCCCAGGAAGTATTGTCAGCAATGGCGAAAAAAGGGAAAAGCGGGCTAAGAAGAAAAAACTGAAGGTAATGCAGCCTAGAGATTGAAGCAATTGAGAATGGTATCTTAGTAGTATAAATGGGTGGGTTCTGCAACAGTCCAATGGTATACTCATCGAAGGCGTAACGTAATCATGTCTTATAATGTACGAATGTTACATTTGATGTCTTTCAAAGTCGCCAAGAAGCTCTTGTAGCCCAGGAAGTATTGTCGGCAATGGCGGAAAAGGGAAAAAGCGGGCGAAGAAGAAAGACTGAAGGTAATGCAGCCTAGAGATTGAAACAATTGAGAATGGTGTCTAGGTAATGCAGCCTCGAGATTGAAAAATTGAGAATGGTGTCTTAGTAGTATAACTGGGTGGGTTCTGCGACAGTCGGATGGCATACCCATCGGAGGCGTAACGTAATCATGTCTTTTAAGGTACAAATGTCACTTTTGATGTCTTTCAAAATCGCCAAGAAATTCTTATAGCCCAGGAAATATTGTCAGCAATGGCGAAAAAAGAGAAAAGCGGGCGAAGAAGAAAGACTGAAGGTAATGCAGCCTAGAGATTGAAGCAATTGAGAATGGTATCTTAGTAGTATAAATGTGTGGGTTCTGCAACAGTCCAATGGCATACTCATCGGAGGCGTAACGTAATCATGTCTTTTAATGTACGAATGTTACATTTGATGTCTTTCAAAGTCGCCAAGAAGTTCTTGTAGCCCAAGAAGTATTGTCAGCAATGGCGGAACAGGGAAAAAGTGGACGAAGAAGAAAGACTGAAGGTAATACAGCCTAGAGATTGAAACAATTGAGAATGGTGTCTTAGGTAATGCAGCCTCTAGATTGAAAAATTGAGAATGGTGTCTTAGTAGTATAACTGGGTGAGTTCTGCGACAGTCGGATGGCATACCCATCGGAGGCGTAACGTAATCATGTCTTTTAAGGTACGAATGTTACATTTGATGTCTTGCAAAGTCGCCAAGAAATTCTTATAGCCCAGGAAATATTGTCAGCAATGGCGGAAAAAGGGAAAAGCGGGCGAAAAAGAAAGACTGAAGGTAATGCAGCCTAGAGATTGAAGCAATTGAGAATGGTATCTTAGTAGTATAACTGGGTGGGTTCTGCAACAGTCCAATGGCATACCCATCGGAGGCGTAACGTAATCATGTCTTTTAAGGTACGAATGTCACATTTGATGTCTTTCAAAGTCGCCAAGAAATTGTTATAGCCCAGGAAATATTGTCAGCAATGGCGGAAAAGGGGAAAAGCGGGCGAAGAAGAAAGACTGAATGTAATGCAACAAACAATTGATGATGGTGTCTTAGTAGTATAACTGGGTGGATTCTACGAAAGTCAGATGGCATACCCATCGGAGGCGTAACGTAATCATGTCTTTCGAGGTACGACTATGACATTTGATGTCTTTCAAGGTCACGAAAAAGTTCTTGTAGCCCAAGAAGTATTGACAGCGCCAGCGATGGCCAAAAGAGGAAAAGGCGGGCGAAGAAGAAAGACTGAAGGTAGTGCAACTTAGAAATTGAAACACATGGATGGTGTCTTAGTAGTATAACTGGGTGGATTCTGCGACAGTAGAATGGCATACCCATCGAAGGCGTAATGTGATAATGTCTTTCGGTACGAAGATGACATTTGGTGTGTTTCAAGATCACGAAGAAGTTCTTGTAGCCCAAGGAGTACTATCCGCTATAGCCAAAAGGGGGAAAGGCGGTCAAAGAAGAAAAGCTTCAGTCTTCATTTCAGCCTAGAGATTGAAACAATTCAGGACGATGCCTTAGTAGTACAATTAGATAGGTCCTACGACAGTCGGATGACATCTCCATTCGAAACGTGACGTAGAGAAGAAGTTCTTGTAGCCGAATAAATATTGTCAGCAATGACCAGAAGAGGAAAAGGCGGTCGAAGAAGAAACACTGAAGGTAGTGGCCCCCCTCCCCAGATTGAAACAATTGAGGATGGTGCAACTGGGTAGGTTCTCCGACAGTCGGATGGCATAACCATCGAAGGCGTAACGTAAGCATGTCTTTCAAGTCACGGATGTGATCTTTAATGTCTTTCAAGGTCATGAAGAAATTTCTGTAGTCCAAGATGTATTGTCAGCAGTGACCATGGGGGGGGGGGGGGGGGGGGGTCGAAGAAGGAATACTTAAGGTAGTGCCCCCTCGAGATTGCAACAATTGAAGATGGTGCCTTAGTAGTATAACTGGGTGGCTCCTGCGACAGTCGGATGGCATGTGCATCGGAAGCGTAATGTAATCATGTTTTACAAGGTCACGGATGTGACCTTTTGTCTTTCAAGGTCAGGAAGAAGTTCTTGTAGCCGAAGAAGTATTTTCAGCAATGATCAGGGGGTTAAAGGTCACGGTCAGCGTAACCTTTTGTTTTTTCAAGGTCACAAAGAAGTTCTTGTACAGGAAGAAGTGGTGGTAGTGGTGTCGACAATGACAAGATCTTAAGCTCTTGTTGTAGAGCGGAAAAAGTGGTGGTGATGGTATTAACAGCAATGACCAAAAGGTTTTAGGTATTGCAAAATAGTCGCACAGGAGATCGAATGAAGGTCACACTAAGAGGTTTCGAAGAAATGAGATTGTCAGTAATGACCAGAAGGTTTTAAATTTTAGATAATATGTGTTTGTTTCTCGCTGTCTTTTATTTTTTTGATTTTTTTGTTTTATTTGATTTATGATTAATAGAAACAAGGTGATGTCAAATATAATAATTTTGCATAGTTAACATATGTTTTGCTATATAAACCTGTTGTTAAGACAGTACCACCACCACCACCATCTCCGATCTTCGGAACTTCTTAGTGTGACCTTCATGAACCTTCTCCTCTACGACTATTATGCAATATTTACGATCTTCTGGTGTCATTGCTAATACCACCACCATCCCCTCTCACTTACTCCCCTCTACAAGAACGTATTAAGCCCTTCTGGTCATTGTCAATACTATCACCACCACTCCTTCCTCTTCAAGGACTTCTTTATGACCTTGATGTGACCATGAAAGACATCAAAACTCACCTTCGTGAGCTTTGATTACGTCACGCTTCGGATGGACATGCCATCCCACTGTTGCACTACCCACCCAGTTATACTGCCTGCCTTCACTTCCCATATTATGATGTGCATGTTAAGCTAGCATACTATGAAACTCCTTAAATAGTATTTCGTGAGACCAAGAGTTCATCTTGTTGCTATCTTCATATCAAGAAAAGTTCAAGCCAATGGAATTGTAGAATAATCAAGACGACAATTCTCGTCAAATTTTCTTGACCGAGTACTTCTTTCCATTTTAATAAGCATAGAAGAGCTTTCTCGTTGTGCAACAACTGCTAATAATTTTAAAAAAACGTAATTTAATTCCTTTCTCCATGCTTTAATATTTGATCTACCTTCAAGTTTCTGTACAAACACGTCACCTTTTCTCTTGTGAGATTTTGACAGGACTGGCAATTTGTCAGAGATCGATGCAGCTTGTTGGAAATATATTGAAGATTACTTTACAACATTTTGGGCGATTTTTTAATTTTGGCAGCAATTTAAAAAGATCAAGTATTCTACTAGCACGTTTTTTAAAATTCCGAATCTGTTTAGCACACAGCAAGCTTGTTGTAATTAAATTTACGGAAATCATTTATAAATTGCAGAATGATTTTGTGGTTGCAGAACTTCTGTGGTATTTGCAAATGTTATTGTGGTTGTGGCGCTTTTAATAAAGGATTGTGGCGATTATTTATAATTTCCGCATTTTTATGGCTATTCAGAAAAGGTGCCACAATACTATAGAATTATTTTAACAACGCTGTCAAGTTATAACAAACACTGGAAAATCAGCATTATACTTGAAATAATCAGATATTTGTTATTTATTGTAGAATTTTCTAGCCATTAGACAAACAATATCTCATTAGTTTGGTATTCTAGAATCTAGAGATTCCGACAATTTCTTAGAATAAAATTAAAGCAATCATACACGTTACGAAACTGTTTGAGCAACTATTTAATATAAAACGTTTTTATTTTACTTGAGAATTTGATTCATACTTAAAAAGTGAAAGGTTATTTAAAATTGGAAATGCTTTTTAAGCATGAACAAGTTTCAGCATCCAGACAATTTTTTATGTTCCTAATTTTTTGGACTGTCAATAATATTGTAGAATCTTTGTTCGTATCTGTGATCAGAATATGGAAATTTCACAAATTATTCTGGTTATATCATCTTCGGATAAGAAATTGTATAAGATTTGTAAACACTCAGAATATTTATGATGAATATGTATTTTTTGGCAGTTGTCAAACAACTCTCGCGATTTTGGCAAACTTTTGCCAGTACAATCAACAACACTTTCAACGAACCAGGCATGGAAATTTTTGTTCACGAGTTATACACGAACGGATGCAGTTTGATGCGGGGTTTTTTTCAGTAACTTACGTTTCCACCATTACAACATGTCGGCCGTTACTATTTGTACACACAGCATATGCACGAATTCTACAACAGCACAAACTATACAATGTCTAAACTGCATAATCGTTCAGAGGAGCACCTATTAGTAGTCCAATACAATCAGTGCTGAGACAACTTCAATTAATTGATCTAACTTTACAACAATTGACAAAGCCCTCAGTTAGACAACTTATGTTCGTGGAATTACTGTAATTATATTAATTCCGCAACGAATTAGCGATGTAGCTGCAGATAAGATTTCCGAAAAGTACTAGTTTTAAGAGCCCACCAACTTGAAATCGATAACACGATAACTGTTTAATAACGGCAATAGACATCAACAAGCGTTTATACGTCACTCTGATAAGCATAAGAGCACAATAGTCAGTACATTACATAACAAGCATGGAAAGTGATGTAATGTGTACGAGTGGGAATTTAACGCACGAAACGCTAACTGAGCGCGGAAATCCTACGAGTACCCACCCAAAAGACACTTTCGTGCAAGTTTTGTACAGTATTCTTCGTAAGACACAAAAAAAAGCGATTTTTCTTGTGTCGCTACTTGGTGAACAGTAATTGTAATTTAATTTTCTAGCCCACTTCATTGTGTAAAATAGTGTTTTTTACGCGGGAGTTTGTATGGGCTCTCCTTTACCCCTGTGCTAATCCAAATGTCGTTCAGTAAGAAAAAGTAATATGGTAATGCACAAGCATTTATTACTCATTAGAAATAATTGCTTTAGGAGCCGTTCATTGATTCGTTATGATCAATTATGCCTTATATAGTAAATTGATTTCAATGAATGGAAAACAAGGCAATCAAAGGTACAATTTACATAAATAAGATTGAACCGGTTTTAACGACTGCAATTTCAACCTGTTATTAATGTTAAATTTGTAACAGGCACGATACCAAATCTGAGTGGCATTTTGGGCAATTATTTATGTGAATTAGTTCAACAAGATTATTTTTATTTCAGGTTGTTTTTCTTATGCCCTTTACGTTACAAGCCGCAAAATAATATCAAAAATGAGTTACAGTTCTTTTCCGCACTGGGCGTCTTAGATATTATGTAACTATAATAGAAGAGTGCTATCTACCAGAAAATAAAAAGAAAATTGGAAACGGGGACATGTGAGACACTACAATAAACCACATATGAAGCATTGATCATTATGGCTTTTTAAAAACAGATAATATACACAATGTTCGATTAAATAATTAGAAAAATGTGATATGTATTACTTCGGCGCAAAGTTACATGAAAGGTCTCATGAAACTACTCGAACATGACTTTTGAAAAGACAACGGCTGCTTTTGCGTTAAAGAGAAGTTGTAAAATTATCAAAAGCCGAGTGTGTAACACAAGATGGATGTAAACATAAAAACTCGAGGACAGAACCTATCTGTATGATTTCTTTGACAGTTTGTGCGAAATATTTTGCAAAGAACTAAAAAGCTTTTCGGCGAGATCGTCGCTTTTCTGATCATACAGTTATCGATTTGTATTAGTTACCGCTAAAATAAAGTTATAAAATAGTCTCACATATACGCGTTGAAAAATAATTCACAGAACATTGCAATTGCATTTAAAAATTGGAGAAACACAATGTTAATTGGACGAGAGAAAGCTTGTAACCGCTGAACGCTTAATCGGCGTAAGTACGAAAAAAACTAATAACAATCTTGCGATACTTCGATATAAGTAGGATAGCAAGCCGTGAATACCCAAAATAATGATAAAAACCAAATAAGAGCGCCACCGACTTGATTGTTCAACAACTCGCGAATCTAAGTTGGAAGATTCCCCGGTAATCTGGTAATCGCAAATTATATTGAAGAGAAATACATTTATCAGACGCAGGTTCTTTGATAAGCTGTAACCTATTACAGAATAAAAATATATAAAAGCGGCACAATTAGCGTCAATTTATTCCCAATCAATACAGACAACTAACATAAGAGGGCAGTTCCTCTTACCGAAATAAAATATTGAATCTAAGATATCTAAAGATCTAAAGATTATCGAAATTTTGAAACGAATTGGACTAGATGACAAGGACATCAGTATTATAAGAAACCTGTATTGGAACCAGTCGACCGACATAGCGGTAAAGGAAGAAAAGTCAGAAACAATTTTAATTCAAAGAGGAGTACGTCAGGGTTGCGTCCTATCACCAATCCTTTTTAACTTATACTCGGAATACTCTAATACTTACAGACATCCCTGAAGATCTACAGCAAATCATGAATTGAGTGACAACCGTTAGCGACAGATACGGTCTTAAACTAAAAAAAAAAAAGACAAAATATATGGTGATCAGTAAGAACAATACAGCGCCGATAAACTTAATAATAGAAAATAGCAAAATAAAACAAGTACAAAAATACACATACCTGGGTAGTACAATCAACGAACAGTAGAATCACTCAGTAGAAATCAAATGCCGTATCGAGAAAGCTAGAGCAGCGTTCAACAAAATAGGTCCAATATTAAAGGAACATCACCTTAATATAGAAATGAAGATGCGTTTGGTAAGATATGTGCTCTCTGTGCTTCTTTACGGAATGGAGTCATAGACGCTAACGGAGGCATCTAGCAAAAAGATACAATCCTTCGAGATGTGGGTATATCGGCGAATACTGAGATTTCATGGGTAGAACAGGTTACCTACAAGAGCGTTTTAAATAAAATGAATAAAAATCTTGAATTAGTGGAAACAATCAAGATAAGGAAACTTGAATATTTGGGACATATTATGAGATACAGTGAGAGATATGGACTATTACAGCTCGTCCTACAAGCCAAGATACCCGCAAGAGAGGAGTTGGAAGAAGAAGAATATCATGGCTGAAGAATCTTAGAACGTGGTTTGCATCAACAACAACAGGATTATTTAGAGCTGCTGCAGATAAAATAAGGATAGCCGCAATGATCGCCAACATCCGCAACGGATAGGCGCCGGAAGAAGATATCTAAAGATCAGCTACGTAAGTAATTGAGGCGAACTCAATATCAAACCCGCGACGTGTACACAAAGCGTTCATAGGCGTTCACAGCTTCACATTTAAATATGGTCAGAACTTACTCACGCTAATACATCTTGAATTGCCGAAAAATATTTAGTTAAATTAAAGGCGAGTGGTGGCATATCTGTTGAATCCAGCGTCCTACGAAAATGAAGTACAAAAAGGGGCCAAAATCGCAACTAGAAACTCCAATTTAAAAATCCATACTCAAATTCCGTATATTCATAAAACCCAAATATAAATATGTATACAGAAAATCCGTAAATACAAACAAACGCCGTAAGTACAAAGAAGCCCTCACACACTAAAACGCAATTAGCACACATTCGCGGAGCACAATCGAAAACACTGGTTTAAATTAGCGACCCATCACCAATCCTAAGTAGTATAAGGAGGTGCTGACTGATCAAAAACCATCTAAAATCAGATGAAAACGTATAAAAACAACCTGCCAACAATTGTTTCACGACCAAAACACACCTTAAAAATGGCATCTCTATTAAATTCGCCATATTCCATTTAACCAGCCGATGATAAGGGATTGGAAAAATAGATGCAGCAACCACCAAATATCAAATCCCTTGTAACGGCGAGAAGCGATGTCTCCGAAGATCTTGATGGTTTGTTTTTATGAGTGCAGCCGGAAGTTCTTCACTTCAAAGACAAAAGAAAACCGCCACAGTGGAACGAAGTAACCCTAGAAAATCTGACCCTGGAAAGAAGTTCGTAAGTGACTGCGTTAGTACTCACGACAGCAATATCATAAATTCGAGAAATAGAATAACGATACGCCTGAAAAGCTGAGGCACTACGATATATCACGCGCAGATACAACCAAATACATTCGCACACGTGGGATAAGAGACACTGCCTGTTGCAGGCATCTACTCGTAACACATAAAACAAAAATACATTTGATTTGAAATAGGTAAATACTGCACCGCACGAGCTAAATACTAAAAATAACGCTTTCAGAGAGGCTTAACAAAGCCAGGAAGCATCACACTACTCGTGAAGGAAGAATGCGGAAATCCCAAACCAAACGTATAACAGCAACTACATCGCGACAAATAAAACCTCTTAACCCTCTAAGGTTGCATAGCAATCAAGTACATTTTCAGGAAAATTACAGCTGAGGTAGATAGATAACTAGGAATAACGTCAGGAAATAAACAAAAAAAAAAGATACTTACGTCAAAACGAACGTAGCAAGCTATGGACAGCAATACTAAAATTAACTATGAAAAAGAAATATGGCACATGGTGAATAGGTACATAGGTTTACAATTAGTAAGAAAGAAATAGACCAAAAGACCCTACGGTCTTGAAACATCTGTAATCATCAATAAAATAGCTAACAAAATAGCAATAGCCGACAGAGCTATGGAAAGGCAAATGTTGGGTGTCACTCTCCAGCAAAGAAACGAGCACACACGGATTTGGAATGAAAGGCTGTGGAAGATGCAGTAAATAGATGGATTAAATTTAAATGGAGCTGGGTAGGACATGTGACAAGGATGGATGACAGATGGATAACCCCGCTGCTACAGTGGAGACCAAGAACGAGCAAACGAAACGTAGGAAGACCTTTAGCTAGGTGGTCGGATAGTACAGAAAAGTGGGAGGGCGCCAATGATTCCAGTTGGCAAGCAATCGAGATGAATGGGAACTTATTACGGAGAATTACATCCAATATTGAACCAATGTCTGATAAAGAGAGAGAGAGAGAGAGAGAGAGAGAGAGAGAGAGAGAGAGAGAAGCCGATGTGTTTGATTTGTTTGAATGTTTTATAGCAATTAGAGGATTTACTTAATTGGTTTAAGCTGTCACTGATAGTACATTATGGACTAAAATTATGAATGGTCATATCACATTCACATTCAAAGAAAAACAGGATGTGATAAAAATGATCCCTTAATTGATCAAAACAATTATTCCACTTCCAAAAATATTACCAGTAGCTGTAGAAGCCGATGTGTTTGATTTGTTTGAATGTTTTATAGCAATTAGAGGATTTACTTAATTGGTTTAAGCTGTCACTGATAGTACATTATGGACTAAAATTATGAATGGTCACATCACATTCACATTCAAAGAAAAACAGGATGTGATAAAAATGATCCTTAATTGATCAAAACAATTATTCCACTTCCAAAAATATTACCAGTAGCTGTAGCTCCCCTTGCTATGTTATGCATTTTAAATTCGATCGCTGCTTCATTATTCCCATTTACATAATGGATACAGCCTTTCAGGTACCGCATCAATAGTAGACAACGTAATTGTTATAAATATAATTTAGTACTTTTTCTCCATAAATGTGGCAAGCACGTCACAACTTCATCATAGAGAGGGCAACTCATACGTAGAGCGAACGCAAAATGAGAACACTACGTCATTACTCCACGCCAGTGGCGTAACATATGTATACAGGGGTTCAAATAAAGTGTGTGCAACCTCAACATGCTTCGTATAAATGTTACACCCCCCGCCGAATGAACACGGTGAACTCGCTCAGTTGCAAGTGGTAGTACTGTTTAATGAAGTCGTACGTATACCTCTCTTTAGATTCGTTACAATAGTTCTACGAAAATTTCCGTTGCACGCCATATACTTTCCTGACGTCATATCTTGGCGGTGTTGCCAGTGGGTGAGCACAATTTTAACAAAATTTAGTAATGTCAGCTACATTATTACATTAATTAATGCATTACAATCGATAATGCGCACACGCTTTAGCTGTCACCTTTGCTACCTAAACATTTAAATAAAAAATTACGATGACGCATCTGCACTCAGAGCAGCCAGTCCCACATATTAATTATCCAGTGTAGAAATTAAGTACCGCATAAATTCGGTTACTCCGTTAATCTTCGTTTACAGAAAAAAATCTCACAGGGGTGTAGGGATTCTAATTTCAGAATGTATATCAAAGTTATTTTCAGATTTTTATATCATTTGTTTTGAATGAACGTCGATATTTTTTTTTAAATTTATTTCCGTAGCAAGTAGCAACGATTAATGAAATTAACAGAGTAATTCTAGTTACTTGGGTTTAAAAAAAAAAACTTAAGTCACAAATCCTTAAAAACCTATAACCACACAACTATTTAACAGCCTCTAAATACGTATTTAGACAGCTAAGCTGCCATCTCAGTAGCCTTGAAGAGAGAGACTAACCCGACAAAGTTGGGCGAAGATATGCTCTTCGCCAAATCACCATAATGCGAAAGCGTTCGAGGAGGAACGGTAAAAAAATAGGAAAGGAAACAAGAAAAATAACTTAAAAAATGATAAAAAAGAGTACATATTTCTAGTTGCCTGGGTTTGAAACAAAGGAAATTAGTAGTCATTACTTCTTTATTTGACAATAATTTCAACATAAACGAATGTACAATAATCGGTTTTTGTTTAAAGCCCAGATAAGTATCCTTACTATTTGAACTTTAAGGTAATTTTTTTAAATGTAAATATTCACAATTTTATACCGTTGAAAACAGATTAAAACTTGCTACCGAAATAAATTAAAAAAATATAGGTCGTCATTAAAAAAATATTGATGACGTCATCACGTTTGTAAATTGCTAAAGAAATCATTTGTTTTCACTTAGAACGAAATGCTTTCCATGACTCGTAAGCAACACATATGAAGTGGCATTTAGAAAAAATAAAGAGCATTATCATCACGCGATTCAGAGTTGTGTATAGAATTAAGTTGGTAACAGTTGGTCCCTGGCACCGTGTATTATTATATAAGCGATTACGATAGCCATTATTCACAAGAATAAGGTTTGGGCAACGAACTGTAAGCGAGTGGCGAAAATCATACCAGTGAATGATGGCCATAATCGAGAATATAATGCTATGCGTTATCTACTCCTATTAACAATTCTCTAAGAATAACATTCAGTTTGCGTTGTACATTTTTCAAGTCGTTATCACTGACAACTGGATGTTGTATGTGTAAGTTACGCAGTAAAAACAATTCGTGCCATGGTTACATTTCATGTTTTCCCTTTGTGAAGCTGGCTGACCCGTTAAACTCAAATTCTATCTATTTTGAGGTTATAGTTCACAGAAGAATCTATCGTTGCCAGTTGAACTCATTTTGTGTTTGATATAATTATGTAATATTGTACTAAATGATTATAATGTGCATTGAGCCAATGTTGATGCAACTTTTAGGTCGATATTGAAGACACAAATGAGTTTACTGGCTCCAAGTGTTACTGATTTGAAGGTTATTGGTTATTCAATTTAAGTAATTTTTTCAGACCACTAGAGAATACTTTATAAAAAAACTGTATCTGGCAACAGAGTTGGATCTACATAACAATTTTTCTCTCTCTAAGTTCTTCTACCGTTTCCCCTGGAACCGCTTTCGCATTACTTCAGGATCTACATAACCTAGCACTTTACAATATGACAGTATCATTTTAGTGTAAATCGAATGCGAACATAATAATTTCTTCCTACTCTGCAAATAAAAAGTGATTACTACTTACATATACGTACACTACTCAAATACTTAGTTTTATTATAAAATATGCATACACGGTACGCCACTGGAATGCATATAATTAAACTGCATTAAACAATCAACACGTCTTCTGCGCACTAGCGTGCTCGCCTTCCCTCGTGAACCCAAGTGTACCTCCTCTACACTTAAATCCTTGGTGACTGATCTCTCTCGGTGTCTATACAGGGTGAACTAAATGTGTGGTCATTAAATTAAATGGTTGTATACTGACCTTGGTAGAAGTAAATTGCACTAAAAATTAATTGTTTACGGAAAATCGTATTAGAGTCTAGTGTAAACTTTTGAGAACCACTGGATAAATCAGATGATAGTATTTCAACCCAATATACCAAAGGTGATTGAAATACCCAAATAAACATTTCTGCTCCTGCTTTTTATCGCAACCACCTTGCTAACTTAAGTTCATAGAAATTCATTCCAGTGACCATCAATCAGTTTAACCAAATTTATGATTTAATCATTTGTGAGTTTATTATATTTTTTTTACGTATAGTTGACTATGCAAAGTTGTATTGTTTGCTGTACTCCAACTACCCTTAAATTTAATCACCATACTTATGAATCACCCTGTATATGTAATTTGAGTTTTACCATTAGCTGCCCATAGACACACGTTTAAAACCGCCACGAATGTAGTACATCCGTGCAGGTTTTGAACGTGTCCATATGCGCAGCCATAAGCTGGGCACAGACACGCGTTCAAAACTTCCACGAAAAACTACATTCGTGGAGGTTTTAAAGGCGTGTCTATGGCCAGCTAATGACTTGATTTAATATTGCAATTTGTTTTTCATGATATGACGTCATCGACTTTTTTTAAATAACAACCTATAATTTTTATTATTGATTTCGGTAGTACTTTTTATCCTGTTTCGAACGGTATAAAATTTTCAGTATGTTCCATTCGAAAAAAAAATTAGAAAAAATGTAAATATTAAAAACCAATGAAATGAGCAAAATAACTCTAATTACCGGTGGATAAAACAAAAAAAGATTAGTTACATGCCAGAATTAAACAATTTTTAAATGTCATATCAAAATAAGCGTCCTATGCTTTTCTAAATTAGAATTTACCTTTAGCAAACTATTTTATTAATAAAAAATGTTTTTAATATTTAAACTTTAAGACCATTTTCCTCGATATTTTTCAGATGTAACATATTAAAATTTTTAAATCATTGAAAACAACATAAAAAGTAGTACCAAAATCAATAATAAAAAATACAGGTTGTCATTAAAAAATGTCAATGACGTCATAACTTTTAAAAACAAATGATGTAGCAACATAAATGTGGTTGCAGTGTATGTCCTATTATTCGAAATTTTTTCAAAAATTAACAAAGTTAATGAATTTATCCGTTACTTTATTTCCACACAGTATTATTTGTCTGAGTATGTACTATTGGTACAAAAAAACTAGGAAGTCTTAGCTCTGTGAATCTGAACTTTTAACTGACAACTGAGATGTGAATAAATCTAGCATTATTTCAAAACGTCACAGTCATTAGTGCCTAGAATGAGTTTAGTTACTAAAGCTAGCATTATTTCTTCCTTAGAAAACTGTGTAATTATTCGTCAAATTGCACATTTATCTTTTACTATAGAAAACGCACCGCATCGCTAAATCGGATAACGGTTGAAGATCGTTGAAAATTATCTAAGGAATAGGTAAGAATACATTTGTTTCTAGAAATACTGAAACAGTGAGAAAACGCTTAATAATGCGAATTACATTAACTCCTATAAAAAAAAGAAACATACGGAATTCGATTGTTAGCCAGATACTTTACGCGCTCGGCTATATTCCGCTGCCTGACGTAGTTGCTTATGTTTGCATTATAAAGGACACGACCGATCATTGACGTTGAAAAGGTGACAGACGCAGATACGCACACGCGCAGGCACAGCACGTGCGTTTATACAGGGTGTAGAAATCCTTTACGCACCATAGGGATTTCAATGGTAATTTTTTCATATGAAAATATTTGCTTCCCTTATGATTTTATTGCAAACTTGTATGGACGTTTTTTGTAGAGAAAAAATTCTGTATCCATTTGTGCCAGCATTTGTCATTTTACATTTCGGAAAACCGAAAATTTAAAGAAATAAAATTGCCATTTTTAGACAAATCAGTGGTGCCTTGAAATTATTGAAGCATCTCTAAGCATCAACAAATTAGTTTTCCTGAAATCGTCAAGAAAGCGGGCCATGTCAAGCCTCAGTTTGATCTTGAAAGTGTCACTTTGCAAGACTAGTCACTTTTGAGATTTTTGCAAGACTAGGCATTTTTACTTTGCGTTACCTAGGTGACCGGTCACCTTCACCATGCACCTTGATGCAATAGGATTTTATTTTTAAATATGTCAGAGAAAAACTAAAATTCTCCAGCTTCCTCCGGGACTCTTTATTTGCATAAGGTAAGCCTAGGCACATACAATATTAAATATCTCTGACAGTGTTGTTTTTGTTAAGACGCTGCCATTGTAAGCATCCCGAGTGGTTTGCTGGCACGAGGCTTTAAGCGAGCGCCGTTGTAACATGACTTGCGAGCGGTGCGCTTTGCGCCCTCTCTTGGCGACGGCTGGAACCGTGGAGCGGTGTAGATCCGTGCTGTCGAAACCTGCGCGCGCTAGGTGTTACAAAGAGGGATTTCAGAAAAAATTTAATACATTACACAGCATGAAAGTGTCTATGCTTGACTCGGAGGCTTTGAAGAAGTACTCGGACGCTTCGCGTCCTCGTATTCTTCAACAAGCCTCCTCATCTGCAAAGTATCACTTTCATGCCTTGTAATGTAATATACTATTTCTGTTTATTTGTTTGCATCTATCAAATGTAGCTGCAACCATGGCACTTATTGCACCTGATCTGCTTCCAGCATACCACCACTTCACAATTTGCACCGATTTTTGAAAAAATTATAATTCCAGTTTCTTTCATTATTAGGTTTTCTGACGTAAAATGAGAAAAATGCATAAATGGATGCAGAATTGTTTGCTCTACAAAAAACCTATTTACAAGTTTGCTCTAAAATAATTAGGGAAGCAAATATTTTCATATGAAAAAATTACCATTGAAATCCCTATGGTGCGTAAAGCATTTCTACACCCTGTATATTGTATCACTGATAAATTTGAATTCCCATAGGTAAAAGATATTGCAGACGTCTCGAAAGAAGACATTTTGCTCAAGCTATCTTCTAATTTCAGTGAAATACGAAGAATATATGACTATAGCTCGTTTCACTCTGACTATGCAGTGTACAGGAATAGGGCTACAGTATTGCCATATTTCCCCAGCAAGTCGCTTAAAGCTGAACACGAAGACGTCAATCATAATAAATCCCCCTTTTGTATTGCAATCGGCTTATTTGTTAATACCTTGTTGATATAACCCTTTTTGTCGCTTCTGCTTCAATTTGAAAAGAGCAGCATATAATGCAAAATAATATACCTGAGTGCGGTCTACAAGCGGCAACGCAGCAGGCGAAGTTTGCCTTTAAATAACATTGTCGTATGTTCTCTGTACTGCATAGTCAGAGTGAAACGAGCTATAGTACATATTTCCCATTGATTTCAACACATGAAGCATATTACCTGATTACTTACATATTTACAAATTAATTTTGATTTATTTTAGAATAGGTTCTTTATGAAGCAATAAAATGTTCTCCACAGACTTCACTGTTACAATCAACTTATTGACAAAATAAGTCATATATTTAAATGTATTTATTGTTACCCTCTGTGTTCCATTATTACCTTCAAGATTTAAAAAGCAATTTATATGGGTGTCTCATGTTTGTAGATGGCAGTCTCATATTTTCCCCAAAAATTAGAATAGCAGACATACTTTTTATTTTAGTGACCAGTATAGTATGTATATTGAAACACAAGTTGCAGAAGGCATCTATTCAAACACGACTTTGAAATTCCGAAACGAACCGCATAGCGGTGAGTTGAGGAACAAATGAGTGCTTGAAGGATATTCTGCAAGGAGCGTTTTATACTATTTTTTTCTATTTTGCCGCTTTGTACCATTTTATAAATTAAAAAATATATATTTTTCTATTTTGCGTTTAGAATTATGTCATTTGGGTGCTAGAATGGAGTTATTCTAAACGCAAAATAGAAAAAAGCAATTACAAGAATATCGAACTTGACAAAATTTATATTTTTCATAATTACTTAATATCTTTACTAAAAAATAAGTCTTATAATTACCCCACCAGAGTAAGAATATTTTTTAATGTTTTGATTGGAATAATACTCGGTGAGTTTTTTAAATGACAAGGCGATATCTCGAAAAGGGTTTATATTTTCATGCGTAATATGGAGATGGGGGCGGGGCATATTTAAACATATTTTTGACATTTACCCCTCTCCCTGTTTTGGGGGGGGGGGAGGTAACTTTGGAATTTTAAATAGGATGATGTACTTTTGTTTATAATATTCGAATCTACGTAAAAAACTACGTGTGTCATTTTCAACCAAACTTACAAAGTAAGTGGTTACTATGATCGCTGTGTCTGTCGCACGGTTCCCGTTAAGGCAGAATACAACTGATGGTGGATTCCTATGTATTTTTGTCCCCTGAATCCGAATCCACCACTGGCTTCTCGATATCTCAACCCGTTTTCGAAATAGTCGACTTTAATGTTCGAATTTTCACATTTTAGGCTTTAATATCAATTTTATTTTTATTTAACTAAAGTAAATATTTAAAAAATATGGAGAGGGCGAGGGAGGGAGGGAGGGAGAGGGAGGGAGGGAGAGGGAGGGAGAGAGAGAGAGAAAGAGAGAGAGAGAAAGAGAAAGTTTTCGAAAATTGAGTGGCATATTCGGAATCAGTATAAAATCTAAATAAAACAGATATATTTTCTGATTCCCATTATGCAATTAATTTTTCCGATGAAATTTTGTAAGTTTGGTTTTCAGCCGTACATGCGCGGCTAAGTTTTTTTTTAATTAGGGTTACGGAATTATTATTTATTAGATTATAAAAAAAAATATATATTTACACTTCAGGTGTCACTAATAAGCAGGCAGTCGTTTTGGTCAAAAACAAATCAAATTTTTTTTGTAAATATACAGTTTTTTAACAAAAGTACATCATCTTATTAAAAATTCAAAAGTTACCTCCCGCCCCTCAAACAGAGAGAGGAGGTAAATGTCAAAAATATGTTTAAATATGCCCCCCCCTCATCCCCCTATTACCTCACCAAAATTTCATGAAAATATTTTACCCCGTTTTCGAGATATCGCCTTGCAACACTAAAAAATTCACCTAGTATAATATCACATATCACAAGATCGTTATTTTAGTCAGTTATTGTAGTCTGTCATTATTCCTAAGGATTTTCTCTGGTTTGTCGTTTTACACAAAAATAAAAATATATTTCTTTTGTCTGTTACTGTTTTCAATAAAAAAAATCGTAGGGCGTTTACTGGGCCCGAGCGCAAACTCTTCAAATCTCGCTATGCTACTAAAATATACTGGTAGACGGTAGTTGAAGCCAAGAAAAATTCAAAAACTCTTATTTGCATAATCGCTAAAGCTAAAGGGAAGTCTGTTATTTTTGAAAACTCTATATTAGGTCTATATGAAAACTGGTGGTTTTGTCAGAATTTGGTTTTAAATAGTGAGCATAACCTTGGCATATCTATTTCAAAAATGGTTTTAAAAAGTTTCGTTTCATATAGGTCTGGTAATCCCCAGGTGCAACGACCCTTGCCGTGAAGTTAGGCACATGACCGCATGAATCAATAACTATCAGCTGATGTACCACAGCCCCAAAATAGTGGGCACTTTTTTCAAATTAAAAGTAACTAAAAATTGCTCTAATTATTTTTCTCTTGGCTGTTCGATCAGTGCAATACAAAAATGTAAATGTTAACAAAAGTACTTGATATAATGTCAAAGTATTGGCTAATTATCTCCTAAACACAATATAATACAGGATTAAGATTACACATGACGCGGTAGTATTTCATAATAAAAACAAGCCCACGCTTATTAACATCATGCACATGTCATTAATAGGTGATTTATAAACAACCGGATTGTTGTGTGGGCAACGCCGTTGCGCCCGTCCACTTTTCCCTGCCAAAGGGCTGCCGGGGGTCCTACAAAAAAACCCAAAGGGCGCTCTGAAACCTAACGAGCGGCAGCGGCCGTTAAAAACAAAAGAGTTCGAACTCCGGCAATGTCAACAAAGCCGCGGCTCACGGGTACGAGCCGGTCGCAAAAACGTGGGTTAGGGGCAGTTTCGGGTGCGCCCCGCCGCTGTGCACCCCCAAACCGGCCGCCAGGGAACCGCACGGGGGGCAAAGACACGGGGAACTCTCATGTGTTCCCTTGTTCTATCTGAGTGGGCGGACCTCGCGGAAAGTCGGAAGGAAGGAAGCGACACTCACCTCATGTCCGGCGCGACGGGGCACCAACACACTTAGCCGCGTTTCGAGAAAAGCGGGCGAAAAGTCCGCCGAGAACGAAACACACCTCGAACTTTCAATGTTACAAAATCTGATCAGTTGCCGCCATGTTGGCACCGTTCGAAGGCGAGCGCTGCCAACCTGCCGGAATGAAACGCCAATTCCCCTACTTCGGCTCTCTGTATTTACAGGTAGTTCGATTTACATAATTAATTAGGGCTAGTATGTGGAAATGAACGTGCTTCGTTAAGTATGAAGTAAATATAAATAATTTAATATAAATAAATACAATGGGAACTAAGTTGCCACAATGACAGGTCAACGAAACAAAATGCTAAGACTGCGGCTGCTGCAGTTGAGGGTAGTAGAACGCACGGACTTCGTCAATCGCTTTGCACCACTCTAAGGCGTAGCCGTCTGGATCCTCCAAGTAGTAGGTACGATTAGGCTGCAACAAAATTATAGCATTAGTGATAAGCAACCAATAATCATGCATTTTTGTACGTGTAGCTAGCATAAATTTAGAAAATAACTAATCTGTTCAATACAATTTTGGAATTATTTTAAAAATTGAAACCGTTTAGAAACTCAATAAACTTCATGTAATAAACTTGTTCATCTTAAAGCAGTTTTACAACTTTACAGTTGCTGGAGTGCCTCAAATGCTGCAAATTTGAATATAGGTACCAATCACAACCAATAAACAGAATAATTTCATAAATAAATAGTAAAAGACACCTTTGATACGATTAACTAAAATAACCAAACCTTGTTCTTTGTTGTGTAATCAACCTTAATATTTTTATGTTGTGATACAAGCTTCTGTCAGCTGTTGAGTTGAGGTCATGTATACACAACGTCAAAGTTGAACTATTATAACCTAACAAAAATTAATAGTTCGTAACTGTGTGCTCATTTAAAATAGTATTTCTGAACCAATTTGAAAATTAAGTATAGATTGTTTTAAAATAACAGCTAAAATAACGGAGTGTTTAATAAATAGCGGACTGCAATCAAACAAAACAAACTGTTAGTCCTATCGAAGCTGTCCCTACCTTGTGAGGATACTTATAATTGGATGTTGCGATAACTAACTTAATTTACACAGCAGGGAATTATAGATACCTAAAATGAATCGCCTTAAGATTCAAAATCCATTGCTTTTTCTGTTGGCGTTATTAAAATCCGCTATGTGCTATTGTTTTTCCTATTTATTTAATTTTTTTATGGAATTTTATGATTACAATGTGTTTTATTATACGTACTACTATAAAATCCAATGAAAAACCATGGCTGGATTGCGTGCAAAAGATTTAAAAGAGGTGAAAGTGATGGAATGGAAAGTTTTAGCAGAAGATGGACAGAAATGGAAAAATAACTGCAATAAAGTCTTGGGCCTCAAAGACCTGTAGGGCTACCATATACAGGTTTCCTAAATTTATACGGAACATGGCAATTCCATGAGTTGGAAAAGGTTCAAAGACTGTTTGTCATAAGAGTAACGAAAATAGAAAACGTAATAGTTATTTACCTAACAAGTTCAGGAAGTTAATTTTCCCGAATGAGCACTTTGTTTGCAGCACGACCGAAGGGAGTGCTGCATGTAGTGCGAATTCGGGAAAATTCTTCCCGAAAGAGGTAGGTACAATGTTTTTTGTAACGAATAACTCAAAATATTTAAAAAAGTTAAAAAAATATTATTTAGTGTTTTACAACTTTACTGAGTTGGCAGCACAAATTACTAAATTTTTATACGTATCCTAGCACCTGTTAGCTTTTGTTGACGTTTACAGCGCCCTTGGAACACACAATTGCCATAGTTTTTGTGGGAAAGTAAAAAACACCCCGGTGCGGGAAAAGTCATTTTCGGCGCATCGGGAATGACCGGGAAATATGAATTTTGAAATCATGAGTGCAAAATAGCTATTTTTGTATTAAGGGCGTGAAGGAGGCGATTTTGGCCCGCGGCGGAATTATAAGCCAGAGGGCCGAAGGATTATAAAACGCCAAAGGGCCAAAATCGCCGTTCACGCCCGAAATGCAAACAAGATTTTTTGTAAAATCCACCATAAAGCTTTGAAAAATAAATGGCACGATTCGTTCTCAAAAATCAAATTGTTGTTGGTTGCCAATGTGATGCTGGTTTTTTAGGCCTTAGGGCGAAAAAGGCATTATTTACGCCCGCAAATTATTTTTAGGCCTTAGGGCGCAAACGGCACTATTTACGCCCGCAAATTAATGCATAAATGACCATATTTTAGTACGATTTTACAAAATAATTATTTTGCTATTGTATCTACTTGTCGCCTAGTTACCAAAGTAATTATTGCATCTTCTATCTCAGTTACTCTTATGGCAAATGGTATTTGAACCTTTTCCAACGCATGGAATTGCCATGTTTCGTACAATTTTAGGCAACTTGTATACAGTGCTTTCATAAAGTAGATAATAAATAAATGTGTTAAAAATTCAAGGAATAACTTTTGGAAAAAATGCTGAGATCCTCCGATTTTTATTTTTAATTTCGCATTTTTTCAAATAAAATCTATATATACAGGGTGACCTGCGTAGGAGGTATGACGTCATCGATGTTTTTTTTAAATGGCAACCCCCTTTTTTTATATTACGGAATATGAAAGATTTTAAAATACTAAATTTTAGTTTAGGAAGTATGATTTTACGTTTTTATTAATGATAACAATCAATAAAAAACATGTTGGTCGTCTTGGCTACTGTGAGGCAGACAACCGTGCACATTTTAAACATTTAATTTACTTTTTTTGAAATTATTATTGCAATTAAATTTAGTATTTTGCAATTTTTAATTTTTTAAATTAATTTTTGATCATCTGACCTATACTCAAAAATCAGCTTAACATAAGTAAAACGATGCTTTCTTTCAAATTCCGTAATAAAAAAAAAGGGATTGCTATTTACAAAAAACATCAATGACGTCATACTTCTTACACGGGTCACCCTGTATGTAGATTTTATTTGAAAAAATGTGCAAATCAAAATAAAAATCGAAGGGTCTGAGCGTTTTTTCCAATAGTTACTCCTTAAGTTTTTAACGAATTTAACCACTACTTTACGAAAGCACCGTATGATTTCATATGGAGATTACACCACTCCAATCAACATCAACCAATGAAAAATGGTAAAAATGTATAGTTACGCATGTACTAACTTGTGATAATGTAATTAGCAACAGTGATAATCATATAGCTTCTTGACTAATAACTGATAGTTAAATACCTTCACAAACATCACGTTATTGACTGAAAGTACAATCGTCATAGCAACCACACTAACTGTACTTTTAATATTTATAAATAAACTGTCCAAACGTTGTTTATTGACAAGTGATATAATCTAGCCGAATGCAACTCGTGTCTTATTGATTCAAATAATTTCTGTTTCCACTCGATATATTGTTTTAGGCAATCACGCTCGTCCCTCAAGAACCCACTAGTTGCATAAAATATGATAATATTGACAACATTGTCAATTATAATTGGGAATTAATGTTAATAGCTAGCAGAGATAAACGTAAATTGCCACCAGTATAGGTCACTAACAACATTGTACAATTATTAATGTGAACATATAAAATACGTGTAACTCAGCATGAGATGTCTTTAAGACCTTTCCAGTCACTTTCTTCTGCTCCTCGTAACCAGAGCTTTCCAGTTTTCTACCATTAGTTCTTGCAGGTATTCTTTTTGGGTCGTCCTCTTCTGTTTGTGCCTTCTATAGTTTTTTTAAAGACTTCTTTTGTTCTTCCTTCTACCATTTTTCTTATATTAGGGAGTAACTAATGTACCTAAATCTAATTATTTTAGTTGTGTAATCAATACTTAAGCCTTAATAATATTTATATGCCGCGATACAAACTTAAATTGTCACCTTTTGGGGTTATGTATACATATTGCCGAAGCTAAATAGTTACAGCAGTTAATATGTAAGCAAAAACGTACAATTTTGCGCCATTATTGATTTGAAGAGTTTACGAAAATATCGAAAAATTTTAGCAGGTTGTAATAGATTTGTGTAGACGATCTTAGCTGTGTGTACTACAGATTTAGGCTCGTACTCTTATTTTGTGTTTAACTTTAAGTATAACACCGTCTTGTGCAAAGTAAACGAAAGGATATGTTTTTTTCTGAACTCCTATGTGTAAAACAAATGTACTATTATGATAGTTAAGACTGACTTTAGTTAATTCGTTTTAATCATGAGCATGTGAGAAAATTAAACGTCTAGTTTTAGGCCACAACTGTTCAATTATGAAGAACTGAAATTCAGAGAAGCTGTAGCTGTATTTGCTACGACATATTGTGTTGAACAACGTCTTGACTGTTGGTACATAACAATAATTTAATGATAATGTTGAATTTAGAAATTTTGGGACGTGATAACTGTTACTTATCCATATTTACCATCTATTATTATTGCATATTGTTTGAAATTACTTGCAAATTTGTTATATTTAAGTATTTTGGTAGTACTGTACGAGTTTAAGATCTTGTAACACAATAAATTGTCATCAATTTCCAGAAATCTGCAAGGAAAAATGAAAGAAAACACGAGCCTGATATTACAAATAGGCAACCCAATATACTTATATGAAGCTACTGTACGTAACTTAATATGAGTTTTCATTATTAGATATTTAAATAGTGTTGAAGATTAGGAATCCCCCTGCTACAGTCCATTTGAGGTTATACATTTATCCGATAGTCTATTTTGGGAAAGAATACCAAAATAGCTACCGACACAAGAACCAGAAGGGAGAAACAGATGAGGAAGACCAAAGAAAGCATTAGAAGCGACTAGATTTGATTTATAGATCAATAAAGAAAAATCTAAATATATGTTAACAGAGACCAAGAAGCTATAATTGTTGCGAGTAAATGAGGAAGGGATATGGAGAAAACGACAAACAATCAATTTCAGGAAAAGTACAATAAACCAAGTATAGTAAACTTTGTCAATCAGAACTGACTATGATGGCTAGGACATGTAATAAGAATGGGACCAAGGATCTGTCATCTACTTGAAATGATTTTAACCTGAAGAACTCGTGTCGAGTGCTGTGCCACGTAATCTCCCGCGTGAGAATTGTACTCACACGTAATTTTCTAGGTCAGAGGGTCAAGGAAAAAAAAATATGTCCATCTTTTGATGATGAATAAATGAAAATTTCAAAATATAAGTTAAAAAATAGAGGAACCAAACATTTCAGTGAAAAATTTTTTTATTTACTATTCAGGCGACGAAAAAATTGGGAAACATTTAAAACCAGGTGGTTGAATTTGCATTGTTTTGTATTTTTCAGGAAAAAATTTGCTATTATTCATGTTTAACGTCATTGAAAATAATTTTAAAAATCTGGTGTGATACACGCACACAACTTCCTTTTACAGTGATTTTATAATTAGCCAAAAATTTGATTTAAAATGTTTTAAGCATTTGTCAAAATTTTTCAAAAATTACAAATTCTGCAAAAACGGTACAAAATAGAGCGTTAGTTGAAGAGACAAATTTTCTCTAGAATTTTAAGCTGAATTCAAAAATGTAATAATATACCGGGTGTTTTATTTAAAATAAGAGTTAATAAAAAAAATAGACAAAAAAACAAAAGAAACCCATTTTAGAAGTATTCAACTGGAAAATCACCTCACATCAATACACATTCAAAATGTAATAAAAATGTAAAGTTTAAAAAAAATCGTTAGCCGTTTTTGAAAAAATCGAAAAAAACTGAAAAATTACAAGAGTAAACACCTACTTCCGGTTATGCGATTTTCTTCAAAAGCTTGCTGTCGCACCTACATAGTACACAAACCTTATATATGAAGTTTCAACCCCATACCTCTTTTCGTTTTTGAGATATTCTGTTCACAGACAGACAAACACACAGACAAACAGACACACAGACAGACAGACACACAGACCAATGAAAAAAAATATGTTTTTTGGGATCAGGGGACTCTGAAACGTGAAGATCTGTTGAAAACTCAATTTCGAATTTTTGGGGTGAATCCAATACTTCCTTTATTGTAAAAGGAAGTAAAAAGAAGTAATTATTCCACACATTAAGTAAAACAATAAATACAAAAGTGAAGTAATACTGGCATATGCTAAAAACGATGTAAACAAATATTTTATATGCAAAAATATTTACTAAACGCTAGAAGGCATGCAATGAGAATTTTGCTCACGCTCCACATAACTTAACAACAACCATCAATTATCTCAGCACAAAATTAACAGATTATTAAACACCAGCACTTTACATACAGGGGATACTCACAAACTCAGCTAGAGAGGGCACCAGTTGATCTTGGTAAAAATGCGAGAGAAATGCTCATGGTGCTAGTGCTGTAAGGTTAATAATATTATCCATTTACTTAACATCCGCACTCAGTGCCAAATTTAAAAAAAAATTCTTGACTACTTCCAAAATAATGTGTTTTTTATTAGAGTGTACATTAATTTAATTATTAAAACATGAAAAATAACAGTGGTGCCAACCTACTGTCAGTTTGACAGTGTGGATGTGTAGTAAATGGATAATAAATAGCAAGATTGTTTGTAATAGCACAACAAAACAAACTGTTAGTCGTATCCATTTTAGATGTCTTAACCATCTCAATCATTTCTTTTATATCTGTTGGTATTACATCAAAAATTCTACCGGGTGATTATAAATGCTCTTCCATCAACTTCCCTTTGAAATATTTGTTTTTATGAATAATATGTTGGGGGCACTGTAGGTCTATGTCAAATTCGAAGTTAGCAGGTTAGGTTTTGCGTCAGTGTTGACACAGACTGACGCAAAACCTAACCTGCTAACCTCGAATTTGAGCATTTATAGACACCCCGTATAATCTTTCCAAAGATTCTGCTTTTACCACATGCTTAGTTTTTCTGTATAACTTTAGTGTTATTATATGCACTTGTATAACATGATAATTAAATATGCAGCATACTTCATTCCGTATATTCGTTATTAGCAGGACTGATTATGCATATTTTTTATTTAACGAAAGTTTTGAACACCCGTTATTTCATTGAGTGGATCATATAATTTTGTATTTCTTATTTTCATGCTAAATTACACAAAACTTAACTTATATTGCTTATTCTCCCGGACACTTTTCAATTTGAAATCAGTTAGAACTTTATGTGTTCTGTTTTTCTTCATTTATTGTATTTTCTCGCTTCTTTTTCTATTTTTTTGAAAATAATTGCCAAGTCATTGACATAAGCCATTATATGATAGTTTGGTAGTACACAAGGTATATACATTTGTGTCTCCATCTACCTTACTACTTATTATTCCTTCTTTAATAATAAATAAAATGCTTTGATCATGTCTCCCAGTCTTTTATAATTTTAAATATCTGTAATCTTCACCAGACCTTGGGTGTCTTCTAATGTTATTTCTACTGAGCTAGTTAGATTTTTTTTAATATAAATATAAAAAAATCAATCAAACTAAAGATAAACAAATGAAAACATAATAGTAAATAACTGGTATTCTGTTCTTTCTGTTTTGTGTAACTAAGTATTGAGAAAAAGTAGTTAGTTTAGAGCTTGATTTTACAGCATCAGGCTTACCTGTCTTGCATTTTTTCAAAACTTTTTAATTAAATGTAAATATCTTCAAACTATGAAAGCCAATAAAGCATCATAGTAACATGGAACCCACGGCTTTACTGTGGTTTCCATACGCCTTGTTTTAATTTTTAAAAACCACCAGCACCGATGATCGAACTCGTAACCCCTAGATCAGTAGTCAGGATGCTTAACTACTGAGAAATTTTTTGAACTTTCATTCTTATGGCAACTTATCAATTTTGATTGTGAGAAAAACAAAAAAATTATTTTTCATATGCCTATTCATATTTTAAATAGTAATCTATTCATGTATTTACGTATTGATTGCCGCAAGACAAGAAAACCCTGCCTCATATAAATAAGTAATTAGGAAAGATACCGGGCATTTTGCAGCTTCTTCACTCAGAATTGATTTCCCAGATAACTCTGCCATCCAATTATAATGGTGTTTGTGCACAACAGTTTCCTTTTAATCTACGCTTATTTCAAACAAATATAGGATTAATTAATCATAGAGACATACATTCGTCCTCTCCTTATTATTTAAAAGCGCAACAATACGTAAAACAATGACATTCAAGTTACTATGATGAACGGCTGCAGCTTAACTGACCGCAACGCTGATGCTTTTGTTGAAATTGATTAATGCTCCATGGAAATAGGGCACCGTTTTGACACACCATTAACCAGAATGTGTCTAATTCAATCCTTTGTATTGTTCTACCAAGACTGAAGTGCAAAAATAGCTGTCCCTCATAAAGTGTACTCGTCTGGCGATGAATTCTGGCTGAATTTTGCTCTTCAAAATCTTCTGTGTACCATAAGCATTAATTCACTTTCTTCTGGCTGAAGTCTCAATCCTGAAGGGCATAGTGCAGTCGAAATTCATTGCCAAAAAAGTACATATAAGCAACAGCTGTGTGCGAGAATGGTGTATAAAGTTTAAAGAAAAAGCTAAAAATCAACGCTGAATGATCATAAGGCAACCTTCTTTGAGGAGGACATACAAAAACCTGTGCGTAGAAGTGCAGCCGAGAGATGTACCTACATTTTCTGTAGAATCAATGTTTTATATTCAGTTTTGTCTGTATTTCTACAGAATCGGAGGTTGAAAAAAAATAGCCTTTGTACATTGCAAACATCCATTTAATAAAGAACAAGCAGTTTGCATGACTAATTCACAAAAAAACGAATAAATCCGAGTGTAGTTTGCATAAAAATAACACATGAATGCAACATCGATGAGAAGGTTGGTATATAAAGCGTACACAATAAAGGGCCCCAAATAGAGCCCTGAGGCACACCTTTTTTCAGGCAAAAAAATTTATGTTGATTAATATACAAATTAAATAACGTTGCTCCTATGTACAAGATAAGTAGCAGTTTTTAGTTCTAGAAACCTCTGAACTCATTATGTAACTAGTAAATTTCAAACAATTTTTTATTCATGTTTCTGCTAGTTGTCCAATCATCTGTTTTAGCTTCAACTACGCCTTAGTTATATATATTTTAACTAGTTACAAATGTACACTCTTCCAAAACTAAGCGTTTTAATAAGTGGGTAATACTTGCAAAAAATTGTTTTACATATTTTTGCAAATTACAACCCAGTCATATTCTGATCACTTAAATTAGTGGTTCTTAACCACTACAGTTATGTCGCTCAAAATCGAAATACATATATTTTTGACGGATAACAATCATGTGCTGATCAATTCAAAGACAGTAATTGGATGGCAAAGTTGGCTTACACGACTACTTAAATCTGTTAATATTGAAATGCAAGAATCAAGTCATACCGTGGTCAACAAATGTGAAAAAATTATATATATATGTTAGCTTGGCAAGCCTAGTAGGCCCATCGCTTGTTGGACTACTGTCCTCCATTCCTTCTTGTTCCCTGCTTTGTTCTGCCATTTGATTATTCCTATTTGTTGTACATCCTTTAGTACCTCCATCTTCCTTTTGGTCTCCCTCGTCTTTTCTTGCGTCCGATATTACTTTCCAATACTCTCTTTGGGATCCTTTCCCGGCTCATCCTAGACACATGTCCCAGCCATCTTAATCTCTGTGATTTCACCATTGCTACTATATCCGGTTCATTGTACAATGCCTTCAGCTCCTGATTGCTCCTTCTTTCCCATTGTCCACCTTTTTCCCTCCGTATATCTTCCTCAGCACTTTCCTTTCCCATACCCCTAGTTTCCTCAGCTCTACTGTTCCCAATGTCCACACTTCACTGCCAAGCACCACCACTGGTCTTATTATTGTTTTACAGATCCGTACTTTTAGACTCTTTGATAGTATCTTACTGCTTATTAATCTATTCAGCGCTTGTATGCAACGGTTTCCTGCCATTAGCCTGTGTTTCATCTTGTATACTCGGCTTCCGTTTGAATAAAGTTCCCAAGTATGTATATTCGCTGACTTCCTCAAAGTCATATGTTTTCCCAATGTCCGTTACTACTCTTAGCATTCTACCCTCTTGAAATTCTTCATCCGTCCAAGTCATAAACTTCGTTTTACTCTCGTTTATTTAAGTCCTATTTTTCGAGCTGCTTTTTCTAACCTTGCTACTACCCCTTTCAATTCTTCAGTGCTTTTTGTTACTATAGCAATGTCATCAGCGATAGCTAGACATTGGTGGCGTTTGTGGTACAGCAAGCCTGATCTATTAATATTCGCTTCCCTTATTACTTTTTCGAGTACAAAATTAAACAGACATGAGAACAGGGGATCCCCCTGCCTCAATCTTTCCTTCACTTCGAATTTCTCACTTTCCCTTGATTTTAACTCTATTTTCAGTTTGAGTTAATGTCATTTTTACCATTCTGATTAGTTTATGGCTTACTCCTAGATCTTCAAGGACTTTATACACACATCACAAAAGTCTAGGGATAATTTTTTTTTAATAAAAAACTGTAAATTGTTTTTTTTGAGGTGATCTGCTGATAATAAATTAACACAGCACTTTTACAACATTCGAAATTAAAAATTTAATTTACAATAAAAGAAGACAATCTGAAAAAGTTTTAATGAAACTTATTAACAACACGTTGATTTTATACAATCACAAAAAAAATAAATACCAGCTCTTAACGTATTTATTAATTAAATTTAGTAGAGAGTATTGCCTCCTCTTTGGTTCAAAATGGCTCTGCATCTTCTAGGCATTGATAAAATTAAATTATGTATTGCATCTTGTGGTAACTGTTGCCAGTGTCTTACAAGGGTATCACGAAGTTGAAACCGAGTATGAAGTTCACCCAATTCACTTTCAACGCTTCTTCCCAACATGTCCCACACGTGCTCAATAACATTTAGGTCTGGGGACTGCGCAGGCCATGATAAAACAGAAATATTTTCGTCTTCAAGCCACTCGGTAACCGCACCTGCAACATGTGGGGTGGCATTATCATGCAGCAGTGTAAACTCAGGTCCAACAGCACCTGCGAATGGAAGCACTATAGGCCGCAGTACCCTATTTAAGTACTCATCAGCATTCATAAATCCCTCAAGAAAAACGAGATCTGTTTTTCCGCCAATGCAGATACCACCCCACATCATTACGGTACCTCCTTTGTAAGAATGGACCTCCTGAACACATCTGAGCCTTTCCAAGTTACCAGGTCGCCTCCACACTCTAACTCGTCGACTGTCAGGGTGCATTCCAAAACGAGATTCATCTGTGAACAAAACCGTAGACCACTGCTCTTCTGTCCACAGAATATGCTCTTCAGCCCATTCTACTCTGCGTGCTCGATTACCATATCGAATTGGCGGGGCTCTTATTGGACGTCGGGCGTGCAGATCAGCTTCGTGCAATCGATTTCTAATTGTTTGAGAGCACACAGTTACATTATGAGTTGCCCGAAACTGGGAAACCAATTGTTTAGCCATAATTGTTGGTCGTCGTCTAGCTTCCAAAGTTAAGTAGCGATCTTGAACTGCCGTGGTAATGCGTCCACGACCTGGATGTTGTTCGCTAGGATCTCCGGATGTCCTATATCTACGCCACAATCTGCTAATTACACTTTGAGAGGTGTTTAAAGCTGCTGCGACATCAACTTGTCTTTGGCCAGCTTCTAGCATACCTACAGCTCGATTCATTTCAGCTAAACTTAAATGTTGACGTTGTTGATTATCTTCCATAATAACAACACCAATAAAACTTAAAACACCCCAAAATAAACTTAAAACAACTGTAAATTATGATTAAATCATTCGCCAACAACACTGGAATTGCTTTATTTTCAGTTCAATTGACAATTAAGCATTTGCATTTGTTTATTTAGAATTGAAACAATTGCCATCGCTAGCCTAAAGACTAGCACTAACATACTTGATGAATGGCAGAAATAGTTGATAACAAAATTAATTTATATCGATAAAAAATGTTATATCCCTAGACTTTTGTGATGTGTGTACATACAATGTCTTTTTATTTTGTCGTACGCCTGTTTAAAGTCTACAAAGATTACCATCGTTTTTATACTGTGTTCGTAGCTTTCTGCTTGTAGTTCTCTTAGGGTAAAAATCTGGTCGACTACCGATCTTCCTTTTTTGAAGCCGCATTGATATTCGCCTACTTGTTGTTCCATTGATGTTGTTAACTGGTTTTTGATGTGTGTTGCCAGTATCTTATATACAATATTAAGAAGCGCTATCCCTCTGTACTTGCCACATTTTGTTTTATCACCCTTCTTTTGTATAAGATGCAATATTGCTTCCTTCCACTCCCAAGGTATATTCTCTTGCATCCATATTTTTTCAATTAACGTTTGGATTGCTTGTGTTAGTTTTTCTCCTCCATGCCTTACCATCTCTGCAGTTATTTCGTCACTACCTGGAGATTTATTATTTTTTAGTTTTTCAATTATTTTCTTGATTTCAATCAACGTTGGAGCTTCCTCTTCTTTTCCTTCTCTGTGCAGTTCCATGCTTTCTTGTGGTTGGTCACTTATCCCTTCTTCAGTTGTTTCGTTTTCGTTAAGTAGTTCCTGGAAGTACTCCTTCCACAATTTTAAGACCTCTTCCTCTTGCACCACCAACTCTCCGCTATTTGTTTTATAGAACACTGATTTTGGTTGGTACCCCTTCCTCTCTTTTCTAACTCCTTGATACAAGTTCCAAGGTTTTCTTGGAACTTCCTTTTCTTTTCTCTTAAAAGCTTCTTGGTTTTTCTCCTCTGTTCCGCATATCTAAGCTTGGTCTTGTTTGTTTCCAATTCTATCATTTTGTGTCTTGAGTTTCTTTCTTTTCTCCAGTTTCTGTGCACACTCCAAATCAAACCATCCCTCTTTTTTGCTTTTCGTTTTAAACTACCACAACTATTTACTGCTTGCTTCATTCCTTCCTTTATTTCTCGCTCTTCTACATCATCGTTTTCCCGTATTGCGCGAAAAAACGTGAAAAAATTAGTTTAAAAAAAATCCCTGGCAAGAAAAAATGCCAAGGAGCCCAGATGCAGCATTTCCAACATTAAATTATTGTTTTCCGTTTGTAGACCTTGATGACAACAACGTGGTCGCGAAAGTCGCATCAGTTTTTTTAGAACCTGCAAGAAACTTTAAAAAGAAAAGGGAAAAACATTTTCCATAAAATTTCCAAATTGAAAAATATAGTTGGGTTAAGAAATCAATTTAAAGTTAGTGTTCATGTCACTGAAAATGCCTCGTCGAATTGCAAGGTGAATACTGAAAGATTTGCCAGAATGAGCCTAACAAATTTTGGACAGAATGAATTTCGACTGCATTATGCCCTTCAGGATTGAGACTTCAGCCAGAAGAAAGTGAATTAATGCTTATGGCACACAGTAGATTCTGAAGGGCAAAATTCAGCCAGAATTCATCGCCAGACGAATACACTTTATGAGGGACAGCTATTTTTGCACTTCAGTCTTGGTAGAACAATACAAAGGATTGAATTAGACACATTCTGGTTAACAGTGTGTCAAACGGTGTCCTATTTCCATGGAGCATAAATCAAATTCAACAAAAGCATCAGCGTTGCGGTCAGTTAAGCTGCAGCCGTTCATCATAGCAACATGAATGTCATTGTTTTACGTATCATTGTGCTTTTAAATAATAAGGGGAAGACCAATGTATGTCTCTATCTATGATTAATTAATTCTATATTTGTTTGAAATAAGCATAGATCAAAAGGAAACTGTTGTGCACAAACACCATTATAATTGGATGGCAGAGTTATCTGGGAAATCTATTCTGAGTGAAGAAGCTGAAAAAGCCCTGCTACCTTTCCTAACTACTTATTCATATGAGGCAGGGTTTTCTTATCTAGCAGCAATGAATAGTAGATGTAAATACAGAAATAGATTAATATCCGTTGAAAAATCCAATATCAGGGTTGTCATTACTTTCTTTCTGCACGCAAATATTGTTATTAGCTTGGTGATATACACGACCAAATTAAGTTACATAGTTTTAAAAAGTACGAATATATGAAAAATAGAAAAATAATTTTGTTTTTCTCGCAATTAACCTCAATAAGACCTCATGAGAATGAACGTTAACAAATTTCGTGTAGCTATTAAAAAATGTTCCTGCCTTATAGCTCAATATCTAACTTCCCCCAATACTTTACGGAAAGTAGGGGTCCGTGCTGTGTGCAATTGTTTCTGCCAAAATTGCAGTGCAATACTGATCACTATGTTTATCACTTTTATCAGAATGATGTCTTGTATTTTGGCATAAAACAATTAAGGTCACGAACTTCAAGCATTTCTGAATTTAGGGTTATCAACCAAAAATGTTAATAACCGCTGACTTAAACAGTGGCCGGGCACGGTATCTCAGTAGTTAAGCATCCTGACTACTGATCTAAGGGTCACGAGTTCGATCTTCAGTCCTGGTGAGGTTTTTAAAAATTTAAAAATGTGGATGGAAACCTCTACAGTAAAGCAGTGGGTCCCATGTTACTATGATGCTTTATTGGTCTTCCTACTTATTAGTTATTTACTATGTTTACATTCGTTTCTCTTAAGTTTAACCCTTTTTACTTCGACACGAAGTGTACGAAGTATTGAAATTCCCTCATATCGAAAACCACTCTGAGTCAAATATCTCTAAAATTCGAGCCAACCGACTAATGAACCCAGTATATTAAATCTCCGTCTTGGCGGTGCGGATCTTTTGGTGAAGATCCCAGCCCACTAGATCAATCCCCCGTATTGGGGGGTGCCTAAACGTGTTGTGCGGGGGATGTATGTTCGTATGTGTACACGATTTCGGTCGCCAGGAACCTTGCTGAAGTCTTGGATCGTTTTCATATGATAGGTCCTCCGAAAATGAAGGCAACATCAACTTTTGAGCTATGGTCGTCGGCAAAAAATAATTTTTTTTTTTTTTTTTTTTTTTTTGATAAATAACTGGTTCATAGCATTTCATTGTATTAGCGAAACGGAGTGATGCTGAGTATCGAAGTATTCTTTGAAAGCACGGAAAGGCGCTTTTCTTGGGTGGGGGGTACCGTATATTTTTTACATTTATATTAAAAAAAAAGCTAACTGGCTCAGTAAAAACGACATTAGAAGAGACCCAGGCTCCGGTGAATATTACAGGAATTTAAGATTATAAAAGTCTTCAGCAGGGAGACACAATCAAAGCACTTTATTTAACACACAAGAAGTAATAAGAAGTTTGCAAGGTAGATGGAGATACAAATGTACCTTATGTACTACCACACTTCTATTAAATAAAGGCTTACGCCGTTGACTTGGCATTATTTTCAGATCAAGAAAAGTAGAGTAAGGTAGTTTTAAAATTATAAAAGTAGAAGCAAGAAAATACAGCTTGGAAATAAATGAAGAAAAACAAAATACATCAAATAGAACTGAAGTTCTAATTTGAAAATTAAAACTGACTGGGAGATTGGGCAATATAAATTAGAACAATTTCTAACAGTGCTATTCACTAACCTATTTCATTTTCTAAATGATTTTCGTTAGGTACGAATTAGTACAGGAGCCTCAATGAAATCGGTAGCAATACGTTCGTAAACAAGACACAATGAAAGAGGTAATATTTTTAACTAGAATAGTACAAGTAAGGCAACGAGTAAGGTCACTAGATCAATACACTAACAGCCAGTCTTATAGAGGCCCCTAATCTGAGGTTAACTTTAATTCGCTGTTAAAACAAACAAAAGTACATCAAAATTTGTTTACCAATGAATAAAATGTCATAAGCACTAACGTTTTGATGCGCTTTTGTTTATTTTAACAGCGAATTAAAGTTAATGTGAGATTAGTGGTCTTTATAAAACCGGCCGTAAGTGTAAGGTAGCACTATTCCATTCCTCATGTGAAAAAATTGTAAGATAACGACAACAAATTTCCTAAGTGGCATAATGAAGACGACAGTTTTCAGGGATTTTCTTTTTGGTGTAATGGCACTGCTGTACAGTTGAAAATATGTTTGAGTGTGTTTTGTTATCCCCAGTTTGAGGAAATTGTGCGACAAAGTGAGATATGAAAAATCACTGATGGTGGTACCTCACAAGTAAGTGTATTAATCTAGTGACCTTAGCAACTCGTCTTAAATACTGTCATCTAGTGGCCAACTTTATAAGTAGTTTTAATGTGCTATCTCTCTTTCATATTTAGAGCTAGATGTATATTTATTGCATTTTAACTACCGTTGCTACAAACATTCTGCTTGGTGGCATCAGCTGTGTGTACAATCAGTCAAAAACGTTTTTGGTTGTGTCATAAACTACAGGGAGATAACAATCAAACTTGATCGCAGAAGCCACTGAAAACAGTAAAACTTGCCTGATCTGTAGCATGCTTCTTGTTGACAAATGTTTTTGAAGTTTAAAATTCATTTTGAACATCTTATTTAACTTTTTCACGTTATTTTAACGTTAATCTCTGAAACTTCTTTGTGGCGTGAATTCATAATTCATTTTCTTATATGGGTATTTCGCCACTCTGCAAATTAAAATATTAAATAACGAAAATATTAACAACGAACGTTTCGAGGGACAATCTGCCCTCGTTATCAACGAATAACAATTAAAACTAACAAGAACTTATCTTTTTTTCACTGGAAGAAAAAACGACCAACCTCCAATGAATTTTCTGACATTGACGTTTGTTGATATCTGTACCTACTTGATCTCATCTTTAAGAATCGATAGCCAACTATTGTCTAAAAATATTGAGAAAGACGACACGCATTTTTCTTCGTTAAGTAAAATGTATGCCGTTTCCTTAATTTTTCGTCTAGTTGACATCGATTCTTTAGACAAGATCTTTGTGTTGTCCCATTGTATTTTATGGTTTTCATCCCAAGCATGTTCTGCCAGCTTAGACTTATTGAATTGATACGTTTTCAACATATTTTTATGTTCTTTAACTCTTACTGCTAAAGGCCTGGATGTTTCACCGATATAATATTTCCCGCATTCACAGGGAATACTATATATACAATTCCTTGAATGCTGTTCTTCGTTGAACGGTTTAGTTTTTGTAAGAACTGACCGTAAAGTATTCATCGTTTTGAATACCGTCCTAACATTGAATCTATTTCCAATTCGTCTAATTTTGTCAGATATGCCTGGAATATATGGTATAGTAAGAGTATTATATTTTTGAGTGTCATTCCTTTGTATGTGTGTGGCATTGCTTCGTGTATTGAAAATGTTCCGAACAAGAGTCTCTGGATAGCCATTATCTTGTAAAACATTAATAATAAATTCTTTCTCTTTTTTGAAAATTGTATCATTAGAGCAAACAACTTTGGCTCTGTCGTAAAGACTTTTTACAACGCCTGTCTTTATGTTTTTGTGATGGTTAGAATTAAAATGTAAGTACCTATTAGTATTGGTTTTCTTACGGTATACTGATGTTTCAAAAGTATTTATTGTGCGTGTGATTAGTGTATCAAGAAAGGGTAACTGATTGTTTTGCTCTGTTTCTAATGTGAATTTGATGGAGGTTTCTTTACTGTTAATATGTTCAAGAAATTTGTCCACCTCATCTATATCATGAGGCCAAATTGCAAAAACATCATCGACATATCTCCACCAAACTACTGGTTTGTTGGTGTACGTGTAGACATGTTGTTGTTCAAAGTCTTCCATAAAAATGTTACTAACAATGGGAGATAAAGGTGAACCCATTGCCATCCCGAAATCTTGTTGGTAAAATTCATTGTTTAGTTGAAAGTATGTCGTTTTAATGCATAGTGTTAAGAGTTCCATAATGGTACCAACGTTTAATGTTGTTCGTGTATGTAATGTGTTATCGTTTTGTAGCTTATGTTTAATGATGTTGAGTGTTTTGTCTACTGGAACATTAGTGAAGAGACTAACTACATCGAAACTAACCATTAAGTGTTGTGTGTTTATGTTTGCTTCTGGTTAGTTTCGATGTAGTTAGTCTCTTCACTAATGTTCCAGTAGACAAAACACTCAACATCATTAAACATAAGCTACAAAACGATAACACATTACATACACGAACAACATTAAACGTTGGTACCATTATGGAACTCTTAACACTATGCATTAAAACGACATACTTTCAACTAAACAATGAATTTTACCAACAAGATTTCGGGATGGCAATGGGTTCACCTTTATCTCCCATTGTTAGTAACATTTTTATGGAAGACTTTGAACAACAACATGTCTACACGTACACCAACAAACCAGTAGTTTGGTGGAGATATGTCGATGATGTTTTTGCAATTTGGCCTCATGATATAGATGAGGTGGACAAATTTCTTGAACATATTAACAGTAAAGAAACCTCCATCAAATTCACATTAGAAACAGAGCAAAACAATCAGTTACCCTTTCTTGATACACTAATCACACGCACAATAAATACTTTTGAAACATCAGTATACCGTAAGAAAACCAATACTAATAGGTACTTACATTTTAATTCTAACCATCACAAAAACATAAAGACAGGCGTTGTAAAAAGTCTTTACGACAGAGCCAAAGTTGTTTGCTCTAATGATACAATATTCAAAAAAGAGAAAGAATTTATTATTAATGTTTTACAAGATAATGGCTATCCAGAGACTCTTGTTCGGAACATTTTCAATACACGAAGCAATGCCACACACATACAAAGGAATGACACTCAAAAATATAATACTCTTACTATACCATATATTCCAGGCATATCTGACAAAATTAGACGAATTGGAAATAGATTCAATGTTAGGACGGTATTCAAAACGATGAATACTTTACGGTCAGTTCTTACAAAAACTAAACCGTTCAACGAAGAACAGCATTCAAGGAATTGTATATATAGTATTCCCTGTGAATGCGGGAAATATTATATCGGTGAAACATCCAGGCCTTTAGCAGTAAGAGTTAAAGAACATAAAAATATGTTGAAAACGTATCAATTCAATAAGTCTAAGCTGGCAGAACATGCTTGGGATGAAAACCATAAAATACAATGGGACAACACAAAGATCTTGTCTAAAGAATCGATGTCAACTAGACGAAAAATTAAGGAAACGGCATACATTTTACTTAACGAAGAAAAATGCGTGTCGTCTTTCTCAATATTTTTAGACAATAGTTGGCTATCGATTCTTAAAGATGAGATCAAGTAGGTACAGATATCAACAAACGTCAATGTCAGAAAATTCATTGGAGGTTGGTCGTTTTTTCTTCCAGTGAAAAAAAGGTAAGTTCTTGTTAGTTTTAATTGTTATTCGTTGATAACGAGGGCAGATTGTCCCTCGAAACGTTCGTTGTTAATATTTTCGTTATTTAATATTTTAATTTGCAGAGTGGCGAAATACCCATATAAGAAAATGAATTATGAATTCACGCCACAAAGAAGTTTCAGAGATTATCTTAATCAAAGGTATGGGCCTAATATAACTAGTAACTTCCGAAGTTGCGAAACACTTTACAAGAAGCTGGCACACTCTGAAAATAGTATAACTTTCCTATGTCGTTGTAGAAATAGCTGTATTATTCCAAAAGGGTTTAGACTCAAAGCACCTTATGTAAGGGCTCGTTCTAGTAATATCATGAAAAGAGCTAGTGAAGCTCTAGTTAGAGACAGAATACAGTTTCACAGACATAACAAAGTGATACTATTTTCTGACATAAACAAACTGGAACAGGTTATGCAAAGGGATGTACGGGAAGACGATTTCAATCGTATGTACAACTCTATTAGTAATACCTACAACAAAACACAAACAGAGCAAAAACGTACACATTTAAAAAAGTACCAACACCTCATACAAGAAAAACACACAATTGAACTAAATACACTAAAGAACAGTGACACTTTTTTAAATAAAACTGTAGTTAATCTGTCTTCTAAAGAACTAAACGCCACTGACAAATTAGTTCTTGGCAAAGGGCTCAACTACGCAGTGGCGCCAAAACGAATTAATAAACTTGATTTAGTTACAGCTATAGAAGAGACTTGTCAAAAACTTCCAGAAGACATTAGACAGGAATACAGAATTAGAAACAAAATCATACTAGAACGACCTTACACAATCAGACAAAATATATCCAAACAAGAAAAACATTCACTACACACACTAAAAACCGATAACACAATTAAAATTCTACCTGCAGACAAAGGCAACGCCACAGTAGTACTTGACACAACCACATACAACGAAAAACTTTTAACACTAATTAGTGAGGGACAATACACTAAACTAAATAAAGATCCAACACATACAATAGAAACAAAAATATACAGAACACTTTACAAACACAGAGAACAATTTACAGATTTTGTAAGACGTACGCTAACACCACACTACAGTAAACCACCACATTTTTATGGATTACCAAAGATACACAAACCAAATGTACCACTTAGGCCAATAGTTAGTTCTATAGGTTCTCCTTGTCACAGTTTAGCTAAATATTTACTTAAGATACTGACTCCTATATCAGGAAATACAGACACGTATATAAAGAACACGCCCCATTTCCTTGAAAAACTTAAAGAAGCAAACATAAACACACAACACTTAATGGTTAGTTTCGATGTAGTTAGTCTCTTCACTAATGTTCCAGTAGACAAAACACTCAACATCATTAAACATAAGCTACAAAACGATAACACATTACATACACGAACAACATTAAACGTTGGTACCATTATGGAACTCTTAACACTATGCATTAAAACGACATACTTTCAACTAAACAATGAATTTTACCAACAAGATTTCGGAATGGCAATGGGTTCACCTTTATCTCCCATTGTTAGTAACATTTTTATGGAAGACTTTGAACAACAACATGTCTACACGTACACCAACAAACCAGTAGATTGGTGGAGATATGTCGATGATGTTTTTGCAATTTGGCCTCATGATATAGATGAGGTGGACAAATTTCTTGAACATATTAACAGTAAAGAAACCTCCATCAAATTCACATTAGAAACAGAGCAAAACAATCAGTTACCCTTTCTTGATACACTAATCACACGCACAATAAATACTTTTGAAACATCAGTATACCGTAAGAAAACCAATACTAATAGGTACTTACATTTTAATTCTAACCATCACAAAAACATAAAGACAGGCGTTGTAAAAAGTCTTTACGACAGAGCCAAAGTTGTTTGCTCTAATGATACAATTTTCAAAAAAGAGAAAGAATTTATTATTAATGTTTTACAAGATAATGGCTATCCAGAGACTCTTGTTCGGAACATTTTCAATACAAGAAGCAATGCCACACACATACAAAGGAATGACACTCAAAAATATAATACTCTTACTATACCATATATTCCAGGCATATCTGACAAAATTAGACGAATTGGAAATAGATTCAATGTTAGGACGGTATTCAAAACGATGATACTTTACGGTCAGTTCTTACAAAAACTAAACCGTTCAACGAAGAACAGCATTCAAGGAATTGTATATATAGTATTCCCTGTGAATGCGGGAAATATTATATCGGTGAAACATCCAGGCCTTTAGCAGTAAGAGTTAAAGAACATAAAAATATGTTGAAAACGTATCAATTCAATAAGTCTAAGCTGGCAGAACATGCTTGGGATGAAAACCATAAAATACAATGGGACAACACAAAGATCTTGTCTAAAGAATCGATGTCAACTAGACGAAAAATTAAGGAAACGGCATACATTTTACTTAACGAAGAAAAATGCGTGTCGTCTTTCTCAATATTTTTAGACAATAGTTGGCTATCGATTCTTAAAGATGAGATCAAGTAGGTACAGATATCAACAAACGTCAATGTCAGAAAATTCATTGGAGGTTGGTCGTTTTTTCTTCCAGTGAAAAAAAGATAAGTTCTTGTTAGTTTTAATTGTTATTCGTTGATAACGAGGGCAGATTGTCCCTCGAAACGTTCGTTGTTAATATTTTCGTTATTTAATATTTTAATTTGCAGAGTGGCGAAATACCCATATAAGAAAATGAATTATGAATTCACGCCACAAAGAAGTTTCAGAGATTATCTTAATTAAAGGTATGGGCCTAATATAACTAGTAACTTCCGAAGTTGGGAAACACTTTACAAGAAGCTGGCACACTCTGAAAATAGTATAACTTTCCTATGTCGTTGTAGAAATAGCTGTATTATTCCAAAAGGGTTTAGACTCAAAGCACCTTATGTAAGTGCTCGTTCTAGTAATATCATGAAAAGAGCTAGTGAAGCTCTAGTTAGAGACAGAATACAGTTTCACAGACATAACAAAGTGATACTATTTTCTGACATAAACAAACTGGAACAGGTTATGCAAAGGGATGTACGGGAAGACGATTTCAATCGTATGTACAACTCTATTAGTAATACCTACAACAAAACACACACAGAGCAAAAACGTACACATTTAAAAAAGTACCAACACCTCATACAAGAAAAACACACAATTGAACTAAATACACTAAAGAACAGTGACACTTTTTTAAATAAAACTGTAGTTAATCTGTCTTCTAAAGAACTAAACGCCACTGACAAATTAGTTCTTGGCAAAGGGCTCAACTACGCAGTGGCGCCAAAACGAATTAATAAACTTGATTTAGTTACAGCTATAGAAGAGACTTGTCAAAAACTTCCAGAAGACATTAGACAGGAATACAGAATTAGAAACAAAATCATACTAGAACGACCTTACACAATCAGACAAAATATATCCAAACAAGAAAAACATTCACTACACACACTAAAAACCGATAACACAATTAAAATTCTACCTGCAGACAAAGGCAACGCCACAGTAGTACTTGACACAACCACATACAACGAAAAACTTTTAACACTAATTAGTGAGGGACAATACACTAAACTAAATAAAGATCCAACACATACAATAGAAACAAAAATATACAGAACACTTTACAAACACAGAGAACAATTTACAGATTTTGTAAGACGTACGCTAACACCACACTACAGTAAACCACCACATTTTTATGGATTACCAAAGATACACAAACCAAATGTACCACTTAGGCCAATAGTTAGTTCTATAGGTTCTCCTTGTCACAGTTTAGCTAAATATTTACTTAAGATACTGACTCCTATATCAGGAAATACAGACACGTATATAAAGAACACGCCCCATTTCCTTGAAAAACTTAAAGAAGCAAACATAAACACACAACACTTAATGGTTAGTTTCGATGTAGTTAGTCTCTTCACTAATGTTCCAGTAGACAAAACACTCAACATCATTAAACATAAGCTACAAAACGATAACACATTACATACACGAACAACATTAAACGTTGGTACCATTATGGAACTCTTAACACTATGCATTAAAACGACATACTTTCAACTAAACAATGAATTTTACCAACAAGATTTCGGGATGGCAATGGGTTCACCTTTATCTCCCATTGTTAGTAACATTTTTATGGAAGACTTTGAACAACAACATGTCTACACGTACACCAACAAACCAGTAGTTTGGTGGAGATATGTCGATGATGTTTTTGCAATTTGGCCTCATGATATAGATGAGGTGGACAAATTTCTTGAACATATTAACAGTAAAGAAACCTCCATCAAATTCACATTAGAAACAGAGCAAAACAATCAGTTACCCTTTCTTGATACACTAATCACACGCACAATAAATACTTTTGAAACATCAGTATACCGTAAGAAAACCAATACTAATAGGTACTTACATTTTAATTCTAACCATCACAAAAACATAAAGACAGGCGTTGTAAAAAGTCTTTACGACAGAGCCAAAGTTGTTTGCTCTAATGATACAATTTTCAAAAAAGAGAAAGAATTTATTATTAATGTTTTACAAGATAATGGCTATCCAGAGACTCTTGTTCGGAACATTTTCAATACACGAAGCAATGCCACACACATACAAAGGAATGACACTCAAAAATATAATACTCTTACTATACCATATATTCCAGGCATATCTGACAAAATTAGACGAATTGGAAATAGATTCAATGTTAGGACGGTATTCAAAACGATGAATACTTTACGGTCAGTTCTTACAAAAACTAAACCGTTCAACGAAGAACAGCATTCAAGGAATTGTATATATAGTATTCCCTGTGAATGCGGGAAATATTATATCGGTGAAACATCCAGGCCTTTAGCAGTAAGAGTTAATGAACATAAAAATATGTTGAAAACGTATCAATTCAATAAGTCTAAGCTGGCAGAACATGCTTGGG
The DNA here is from genome assembly GCA_940337035.1 of Agriotes lineatus. NCBI lineage: Eukaryota > Metazoa > Arthropoda > Insecta > Coleoptera > Elateridae > Agriotes > Agriotes lineatus. Next base: position 144,745,275 of record OW679199.1, on the reverse strand, counting down.
ATGAAAACCATAAAATACAATGGGACAACACAAAGATCTTGTCTAAAGAATCGATGTCAACTAGACGAAAAATTAAGGAAACGGCATACATTTTACTTAACGAAGAAAAATGCGTGTCGTCTTTCTCAATATTTTTAGACAATAGTTGGCTATCGATTCTTAAAGATGAGATCAAGTAGGTACAGATATCAACAAACGTCAATGTCAGAAAATTCATTGGAGGTTGGTCGTTTTTTCTTCCAGTGAAAAAAAGATAAGTTCTTGTTAGTTTTAATTGTTATTCGTTGATAACGAGGGCAGATTGTCCCTCGAAACGTTCGTTGTTAATATTTTCGTTATTTAATATTTTAATTTGCAGAGTGGCGAAATACCCATATAAGAAAATGAATTATGAAGTTCATTATGTTATATATGTTCTTTGGTTATATATAATGGCCCATTAAACTTGGAGTATCTTACTTCTGTAACCCAACGTACACATAGCATGGTAACACATATACTCAATAATCTTCTTCTCCTATGAGTTTACTCGTAAGCCGGGTAGCATATACGTAATCTGCAGACGCATAAGGTATTATGACAACTGTTCGGCTACAATCGATAATTGATTAATATGGAGCCAATGAAAGTTTATGTAAAGTGCAGACACAGAGGGGCATTAGACGTCCGCAGTTTACTCAGTGGTTTCGCTTTGACATGCTATATCTTGTTTATAAATTGCTTAAATATGGAAATTATGCTCCCACAAGGCTACGAGTAAAAATTTGTAAACGACACAACTGTTAGATTCAATCTAACTAATAAGAGGTAGTTGAGGTTAGCTTAATAACTTAGTGATCAGTATTATTCTAAATTGTAATGATGATGTAAAAATGTAAATAAAAGCATAAGGCACTTTAAGAAGAAGAGGTAAGCTTCGCATGTTTATATTTCGACCAACCAAAGTTTACAGACCGAAAAAATGCCGGTAGATATACAAATACAAGCTGTATCTAACTAAATTTAGCGCTTACAAAATGTAATTTTTCGAAAACAGTAAAAAAGGTGACATTTTTTTGTTTTCAATGTGTGAAGCGATTCATTTTCGTACACAATACAGACACACACAACAGGGCGCAAAATACTTTTTCTCCCAGCCGGTTAGAATAGTAGGCATTGCTCAAGATTCGTATTAATCTTGGGCATTGCTCACCTCATTTGAGGTAAGAAAGTTCGTTTTTAGACGACCACGTATGAAAGTAACATTATCGCGATAGCAGCCTACTACAGAAAGTTGACAATTTCATACACTAGCACGATATTATATCGTGCTAGTCATATCGTAACGGCACAAAGTTATTCACATCACGGCCTGCTTAATTGTGTGACAAACGTCACTTTGACGTTTGTCATACTGTCACACAATTAAGCAGACCGTGATTCAAATAATACAGACTCTTTTGCTTTATTCGTTGCTCTGCTTCCAACAAGCTCTAATTTTTTATAATTGTACCAATAATAATATAACGATCAATTTTGCAAACGAAATAAAAACAATTCTTAAAAATAGAATTTACTTTGAGTGGTCGTCTAAAAAATAGTGTTCATAACTCGCCCGAAAGTGCAAATATCTGTGCTCGTGTTTTAGATCCACTCGGGCTTCGCTTCGCTACGCCCTCGTTTGTCTAATCAACACTCGCACGATATTTGCTACTTTCGACGCTTGTCATGAAAATAACTATTTTCTCACCTAGGTAAGAAAGTAAATCATGCAATTTTTATGAAGAGACTGTACCGCATGTTAGCTGACTGCTGACGCGTGCTGATTCTGACAGCTGACATATTGATAGTTGACGGATAATTGACTTTATGACTTGTGTTACAGTCTGTTTATAAGAGGAATTAGGAATGCATTCTGTGAGTGTTCACATCCTTTTGATGCAGATAAGTACGAAACCTTAGTGAGTGGCCCTTCATTCGAAGGAATTAAATTCACATCTCGCGCATGCGTACTCACGACAGGAGAGGCTGAAAATCACTGTGGGCGCCCGCGCTTTATTTTTTAATCCAACCAAAACTGCTTTGACAGTTTGACCTCAGTGGACATAACCTCAAAAAGTATAAATAGTAAAGCGATTTTTTAACGACAAAATTTTCAGAGTTACTTATGAATAAAACTGTTTAGAAACATTTTGAGAACAGCATAAAATCGGAAAACATGCTGCATATTTTGCAGGATATTGTCACCTTTAACAACTTTAACAGTCCGTTGAATTATTTTTATAGTGTCAAATTTTGCTCCACTGAGGCCGGCTGGGAAAAAAATAGTATTCAAACTTCGTTAAGAAAGTGCTCTTGCATACCTTGCGCAATTACAAACCTCGCCTTCGGCTCGGTTTATAAACTTTGCGCTCGGTATGCAAGACTGCACTTTCTTACCTTGGTTTGAAATATACTATTACGTTATAAAACGTCCAGTTGTTGAAGTCCGAAGTCCATTTCGACCAAATTTTGAGTTAGAAGGATCACTATGCAAAAAATAACGTGAACAACACATATGAAAGCAACTTATTCCAAATTCGTGAAAAACAGTATGACTTTCATAACTAATTGTATAATATACTATTGGGTTCTAAATACAAAAATAACTATTTATTGAACCAGTGTCCTAATTGAAAAACTTTTAATTATGACATTTCATAAATATGACAATCTGTCAGTTGGCTGAAACAAGGTAGGCCGTTTCAATGTTTTTGATATGAAAATAACAATACAAAAACTGTGCTTTGATATACTCCATTATAGCACTGTTTTCGATGTTATAATAACCACATTGTGACATTACTATACGTAAATAGTATATTTTTCGTCAAAAGATAAAAGTATAGTTTTTTTTCGGGGGATGAATATTGGACCACGAGCAGTGTCATGGTAATTTTACGATCGAAAAATTTTATCGCAAGAAGTAAATGTTATTTTTTCCACAAATATAAAAATAATTAAATTTACATTATGTATTGCAAAAACTACAAATGAATTTAGAATTTGACCGTTTTATTTATTCATTTCCATAGCAACGCGCACTTTCATCTGTAGAGTGAAATAAAGAGCTACTTTATAAACGCAAAGCTATCTAATAAAGCACTATTTTATAACGCAGTCTAACATAAAGTAATTTTTACCCTCGTAAAACTATCACTCTGGCAAAAAAATCACTTTTTGTACAAATGTCATTAAAAACAACATTTTTGTTCCAGGTAACTACACTTATATACGTCAAAATTAAATATTATGAGAGAGCACCTTAAAAGTAAACACTTTTAACATGTGTGAAAAATATTACTAGTAAACCAATATTTGCCAGGTAACTAAGGAAAATCAATAATTTTCAGTTGTTCGACAGCTCGTTATTTAAAAAAAAACTAGTAAGGCTTTCTGTATTCTAATCAAATGTCAAAACTAACATGATTATTTTGAAAAATGTCTACTACGGCTTGCTATATTATAATCAAATTAATAAAAGTTACATTTAGTCCATAAAAATAATTTGCTGATTTTTAGTAACAGTTGTACAATAGTATATTGTACAACTAATTATTACAATCATACTTTTTTCACGAATTTGCAGTTTTATTAACGATGGCGAAGTCCAAATGTATCAAGCAAATAAGTAAAAAACGTTGCCTTCATACGTGTTGTACACATTATTTTTTTTGCATAGTGATCGCTGGTAACTGGAAATTTGGCCGAAAAGCAGTCATATTACAAACATGCAGTAACACGAGAAAATTCTTATTTCAAAATTAAATAATAGAATCTAATTAGACCTGACCAAACCTTCGTTTAATCGGAATAAACCGAACATTTTAAGAAAAAACCCAGTAATAATAATAGTCTCTATTTATCAACTCAAGATATAATAAATAAGAAAAAATAGTGCCCACGGTGCTTGCGTAAAGTGCAGACGTATTATAATTCAACACGTCTGCAGTTTACTTCTGTTTTGATTGGCTATACGACTTCGGAATAAACGATGTGATGGGTTATACCTTATGCGTCTGCAGATTACGTATATGCAGCCGGGTATGTGGTTAGCTTTGCCAGTCGAAACTGAGGGAAAGTTTTATCGTTAAGGGTTAACGACTACCAGAGTTGTTAGGTGATAGCCGAAGAGCATACGATATTTAAATATCCGTATGTGATCACCGTGAACAGAACTCCGTCCGGCTGTTTAGACTCAGAATCAGACCTGTGGCCAAATATTCATTTTAGATTGTGCTCTTGGGATATCAGCAGGGGCCAAGTGATTGTTTTTTCATTAATAATCTAAATACAGCTTTTATATATATATTATTCAAGGTGGTCCACGGGAGCGGAAAGTTTTGAAAATGTTGTTTGATAACCATGCACACACAGATGTCTGTGGATTTTTGTGCCAAATTGTCTGTCATTATATACCATTCAGTAATCATGGAACAGTCTAAAACGATCATTTCGTAAATAATATATAAGACTTTCATACTTCGATTGTTGGACATGGCTATCTACAGAGCAAGTCTTTTATTGATAAACCAAAAGTATCGGAAACGGAAAAAATTGTAAATAAACTGTTAGCATTCCGTTGAATATGTTGCGTCGTGCTGTATGCAAAATTTCAACGACCCGCTTGAAGAACGCGTACAGAGAAGGGAGGGGGTCATTTACACAGAATAATTTTTGAGCAATACAAATGGCATATTTGTACTTTGTTTCAGTTACGTATAACTACTTTGAGAATTATTTCATTTTCAAAGCTTCCCGCTCCCGTAGACCACCTAGTATTAGTTAAAAATATTCAAGAAGAACGAATGAATTTAATATATTTCTTGTAATAGTACCAGTCCACTTTTCTTTTTTTCCTTGTTGTTGATAGCCTTTACTTCAATTTTTCTCTTATTTTCTATACATTTGTTGAAAACTTTTATCTCTTCTATTGGTGCAAGCTTAAATTCTAATTAGGATTCCAAATATTGTATTTTATTTCATTTCATTTCATTTTAAACTGTGGAAATAACTTCCAACAATTCGGTGTTATCAGTGAATCTTATATTCATATCATTCAAGCTAATGTCAACTACTTGACTAATTATCGTTCTCAAATGGTGATTCGGTAGCAAGCCAACATCTTAAGATCTTTCTTCCATGCGATGTGCGTTCGTTGTGTAAACAGTTGCATCATCGTCTTCAATAGGAAATCTTTATTATTTTGTCAAAGTTAGTGTCAGTTTTTACATCTTCAAGAAAAATTATAGCAGCATTCGTAATCTCAAATAAATCTCTCGTACTGCATTCACGTACTTGGAGAACTTTGTTCGCATACTTTAGAACAGCGCTACTCAAAATAAGGGTCGCTTAAATATTATTGGGGTTCGTCGAAACTTTTAAAAATATCTTTTACTTCATAAATAATTTCGCAACTACTTTTACCCTCCATTTTCAACAACGCTGACAACATTGCTTGTTGAGGCTTTTGGCAGCAATGCTGCCTCACAGAGGCAGCCAATAATTTTGGTGTTTCGAAGCAGTGGGAAATTATATATTTTTTTGAATATTGGTCTAGTAGCCACTATCTACTAGCTTAGCAACAAGTCCGTTAAGTACGTTTTTATGGCCAAGTCTGATGCATTTAACGACCGTGTTTGGCAGCAGTAAAGTGTATTGTTAGTGGCATTGGCAGTCTATGTCAAAGTCGAGATTAGCAGGTTAGATTTTGCACCAGTTTGCCACAAACACCAACCATACACTGTACTGACAAACATATTACACGAGCCAGAGCATTTTGAAAGCAAATAGTTTTGGTTAAGTAGTTAGCAATCATAATTATTCTTGTACACATTGCCATTTTTTGGTCTGATCATGACCTCCTCAACTTTTCTCGACCTCCTCGATTTAACTGTTATTTTTAATTTTAAAAAAAGCATCTAAAGCAATAGAACATAAAATTATATAAGCAACTCGTACGAAAGCGGCTTTTCTACAAAGTCTTCAATTTCGTAATTGTAACATAAATAGCTAAATAGAACACAGGCCCTGTATTCGCTATTATGGCCTTGCTAGTTTACGTGTCTCGCCTTGACGGGATCGACCGTGATGTACTAGCTCGGTCATAAATGCTTAGCTACCGGCATAATGTCGTAAATAGCTTTCTCCAGAGCATGCTGGTTTAACCTTTATTACTGTTTGTATTAATGGTGGCTCCCTAATTCATGCTGACATCCTTATTTAATTGAGGCATATGGTTGTGCTCTGCAGCAAGCAAATTATAGAAATTTTTGAAACAACATTAAATATAGTACTAGCAAAATATGCACTGCTGACTTAATATTTACACTACAGTAGAACTCGGAAAAAGCAGTTGCGTGTATAAGTGAGTGTGGGAACTAAGACGGTGGTAATAGGGTGAGATCGGTAAATGATTAGGTTAAAAGTATAATAAGAATTAATAGAACAAGTATAAACATTTTAGATATTTAGGATTTTATATTAGTAAAGAGGAAAATTTGGAAGAAGAGATAAATCGCAGAATTAGTATTGCGGGAGGGGTATATGACACTTTAAATAAAAATTTATAAAAGAGAACTGACCAAGAAGACTAAAAAGAAAGTGCTTCGAGCTGTCTTTGTGCCAACGGTTGTAAACGGGAGTGATGCGTGGGCGCTTTCTGCTTCACCAAAACGTGCATTTCATGCGTGTCAAATGATATTTTTGCTCAAAATTGAAGGGCAGGATACGGAATAAAGTAGTACGATCTAATACGAATGTGAAATCCATACTCCAAGGTAGCGATTCCCAAACTATTTGAGTCGCTGAACACTTTTCAGGACTAATAATTCATCACGGAGCACTGTAGTCGACCTTATGCTCTATTTTTGGCTGTTTTTGTCTCACTATACTTTTCAAATTGTTAGTCGTACTTATAGCAAATGCTCGAATTATTTTTCGAATTCTATATAGTTTTGAACTAGATATAATTTTTACTATTGAAAGTCATTAAAAATTGGATCTTTAAATATCGTTTTCACAAAAAGTTAACTTTGCAGATAGGTTTCTTGGGATAAAGGCAATGATACTGTCACCTTAAACCGAATGGCAGCAGTGTTGAGGAATAAAAGGTATTTTTAATCATTTAGTGATGCTAAACATCCAGTTTAATTACATTTAAAATATTATTTCATCCACTAACTTCAGAGAAATCGGAAACTTACTTAACTACATAAACTTCAAAAAATAATAAAAAATTTAAAGTAAGGCAAAACATTTTAGAACGAATTTAAAGGAAGTATTGTAAACCCACAATATGCATTTTCCAAGGAGATGTCCTTCTTGCGCCCCCCGAACTTCACGTTTTATCAGCATCTAGCTTGCTCTTCCATTCTTTCTCATATACTCAATATTTATTTACAAAACATTTTGGACAGAGTACTCATGAAATAAACCTGACATAACGTGTTTTAGATGTTGCTCTATACAGTGTATAACGCTGCTTTATTGAATTCTCCATATACTAAACTGTCATTTCTTTGCATGCTTGCTTCACTTACATTTATACTTGCAACGTCAGCATTAAGTGTTAGTTGTTCTCACAGCTGGGCAGTAATCAATTACTTTTTAATTAAATTACTAATTAAATTCCTCTTTGTGTATTTGCCTTGAAATTGAATTACTTTTCAAAATGCGGTAATTGTAATTGGAAATTGCCATTTTTGTTAAAAAGTACTTGAAAATTACTTTTTGAAAGTAATTAATTACTACATTCAATTACTCAATTACTTTTGTGTAATTAAATTACTCTAAAGTATTTAAATTACTTTACAAGTATTTGAATTACCTGTGGTAATTGAAATTACTCGAGGTAATTGAATTACTTTCTGGTATTTCAATTACTGAATTACTGACCTCGATTGGGTGCCAAATCTCCAGAACGCAAAAAAATAAGATAAGTTACATATTAAGCCTAATTTATCTGGCGAGTCGAAAATAGCAACTATCGCATTTTGTACGACGCGTCACAAGCAGTGTTGCCAGATTTGGGGACAAGTTCTTAATTCTAGGGGATCTGAAGAGGCTGTTAACAACAAACTTTAGTAAAATGTGATTAGCTACTTTTCTAGGGTTTTTACGTACAATTTGGAAGGACTATTAGGGTTAACATTATTGAATCAATTTAATTCTGTTGAAGGTATCAAACTTTAATAGTGGTTTATTGTTTGTTTTTAACTCGGTAATTTCATCGCGGATACTATGCGTCAGATTTGGCCTGAAAATTCCCTTATCATCGCTTCAGAAGGAATGATGTTTATGTCACGTATTTGCCATTATTAATCGCTGAGAATCCAAACCGCAGTCTTTGCAATACTTAGCAAAGTCGACAAATAAAGTCCTGTTGACCGCCGATTAGGTTTGGATTTTGGACGCTTAATTTACTTTTTTATGGTGTGAAGTACCGGATCGTTTGAAAATTTTATTCGTGTTTGGTTATTTTTTAAGTGAAATAATAAAACAGACGTTCACTGGATCGGAAATAAGACTACGCAAAAGGGTTCCACTTTCTTCACAAAAAACATCTATTTTACAAATTTAGAGATAAAATCACCTAATTTACATTTCTTAACAAGTAAAAAATTTTGTCGTTTTTGTCATTACACAATTAAAATTATCGTTACTGAAAAATATCTTTTACGTTTCGCTAAGTAATTGTTAGCTTCATCAGAAACATTGATTTAAAATGTAGGACAAAGGAACAACTACAATAACAATCTGTAAAATATAGGTACATGTTAGTGTTTGGACTTGTGAAAGAATAAGTATCCTCAATTATGTCAATTTACCTGTCTTTTGTTTTAAAAAAGTTTAAGTAGTTGGCATGGTAATATCTTGTATTGTTGATACGATCTCGTTAGATAAAACATTCTTAGTTTTCATAGTTTGTAGCTATTTTTGTATCTGGTGTACAAATTCTTATTTCAATCAGCGGTTTTCAACTAGGTTTATCAGCCACCTGTCAACTTTCAACAGTCCCTGATCAACACCAAATTGATATTTTGTTTTAAAATATTAAGTTACCTAATACATTTTTTATAGCTATTTGTATTACTAGGGAGTAAAATCTATTATTCCCTCCCGCAGATGTAGTTTAATTCTTCAGCGTTAGCGAGAACGGTACCTAATCAATTGTAATCATGTAATGGAGGAATTTACGTTTTAGTCCAGAGTTATACATTCAACACTTTTACATTTTATGATGTGACAATCTCTTGTATTCAGCTGCATTCAAAAATATTTAAATATGACAACCAGGAGGTTAGTTGATTTATTATTAATCACATTGCCTCCCGTCTCTAATGGCAACGGTAGTCAATGTATTATATTCCCTCCCACTGCCATTGGAAACCGACCAGGGAACCAAACGTATATTTTCGGGAAACCCCTAACAGGCGACAAAAAATGTTACATTCGTATATAGGAGTAGAAAAATATTTTCTAACTAAGCCAACAAAAAATACTCAAGTTATGCCAATTAAATCACCACGTAGGTAGTGTTCTACAAAATCTAAATAGAAATTTGATGTCAAACAATTCAAAAATGCAATGCTCCACCCTGTATACTTAGGCAAGTTACATATTTTCGTCATTCAGCTTCATGTTAGGCGTATTTAATAGTACATTGTTCTACAAGTTATGAAAAGTGAGAGTTTTTCAACGTCTAATTTACGAGCGAGCGATGCAAAACGAGTGGATTAATTTATTAAGAACATGGAAAAATTACTTTTTTTTCTATAGCACATGTTAAAGTGTGCTTTTATCAACTCAAAACAAAAAGTCAAGTTTTACTTTAACAGCAAGGGTAAATAAAGTAGCACTTTAACATCAAGGATAAATAAAGTAATTTAATTTTCTAACTTTTAAATATGACAGCTTCGTATTATCGTAGCAACCCAATCTAGCTACTGACATTTTGAAATGTGATTGACTGTCATTATTTTCTTTTGAAATTGTTAAAGTTCTTGCTATAGAAAAAAATATTGTATTATACACGACGATAAAGTTATTTCTATCCACTCTTGAATCATTAACGTTTCGACTTCGTCTCGACGTTAAACGATTCACTCGTGGATAAAATTTAACTTTATCGTCTTGTATAATAAATTACTATTATAACATATTCAGCGTGCTATTTTTTCTAATTTAATTACAAACTGTAGCCAAAATAAAATTCGACATTTCTTCATATTGAAAAAAATTATGTTTTCTTCAAACGGCAGTTAAATATGGCATTATACTGCTGGATTGATGATGCTAAACTGTCACTTTATTGCCAAGCGGCAGATAGTATTATCTGCCGCTGACGAGATCAAGTAATTTTCTTCGAATGTTGTTCACAAAGTTGTAAATAATTTGTTATAAAAACGTCTGAAGAAAAAATACTATATGTTATTAGAGGCAAAAGTATCTTTATGTGGCTCGGCTGTACTTATCTGCCGAGCTTGCGTCCAGCCTCGCCACGTAAAATATAACTTTTGCCTCTAATAACATAATATACTATTTTTTAAATCGGCAGTAAAGAACGTCGAAATCGTCAAATAAAATACGAGAAATGGGCAGTGAAGTAATCCATTGTTTTACGACTTTTTGAAGGCAGCTGGACGATAGCTAAACGTCGACCGACGTCAACATAACCTACAAAAGTTGGTTAGAATGTTGTAATTTCGCGATTTAAAAAAACAATGTACTCCACGGCACTGGAAGTTCCTTTTTATCCCTCATGTGGGGCCTATGGGCCTCGGCAACTAAATCCACAATCATGATAAAAAGCTCAACTTCAGTGATAACCTATGTGGAAACTAATATAAAAAATATATATACTTTTGAACTTTCAAGTCCCTATATCTTCTTACTGGAAGGACTTTGTACTAAGGTATATTAGGTTTAATCGGTTTATTATAATATAAGGAATCTATGCCAAATCAGGGTCGCATTTTTTTTTGGGACACCTTGTATAATTATTATCTTTGAATTTATTTATTTACTTACATCTTACTTCAAAACAAACTAAAAACTTTTGGTTTTGGTGAACGGTGCAGGTAGCTACAAGATTTAATTATCAAAAAACCTTCAAAAGTGAAAGAGTATGTAGGTTATAGGGATGTTCCGAATATACAAATATTCGTATTCGCGAATACGAATAGCGAATACAAATACTCTTATGAATATTCGCGAATACGAATACGAATACGAATACATGACCTTGAGTGAATAATATCAACATCAACATCGTTTTTGTACGCGCTGCAAATTTTAGAAATAGTATGGAAAATAGTTTTGTTTTTTATTTAATGTTATAGAATAGTTAATATTTTTAAAAAAAATGTTTTATTTAATGTATGAATACCTGTTTTATATTTTTATTAAAATTCTTATCTATATTTCTATAATTTTAATGTCAAATACTCGTATAATATTCGTGTTAATTTTGGCGAATACGATTACGAATACAAATATTTAAAATATGGCGAATACTCGCGAATACGAATACGAATACTAGTATTCGGAACATCCCTAGTAGGTTACTATAGCTAACAAAACATAAAAATTACGCATTTTTAGATTACGATTACGAATCGACACAACACTAATGATAGATGCAACTTGCAAGAAGGCTCTACTAAATAAAACTACGTAATATGACAATAATTTTTATTGAAAGTAATTGAAAAAGTAATTGATGTTGTACAATTACAATTACTAAGTAATTGGTAATTGGCCGTCGCGGTTCAGTGGCGGTGGGCGGAGCTTAGAAATTAGCACTTTCCACATAGAAGGAAGGACAAAGTCTTCGTCCCGATTGAGATTGTTAGGGTGTTTGTAAATCTCAATGGCCTCGCGAATCTTTCTGCTAAAGAAGAACGGGGTTTTGCAGATGATGGAAGTTTCATCAAAAATGATCTTATGGCCAGTATCACGCTGGTGTTCGGCGATAGCTGATGATGAAACGAGACCCGACTTGAGACAGCGCTAGTGCTCAGAGATGTGAGTTTTTACTGAACGTCTTGTTTCACCAATGTATATAGCATCACAAGGGCGAGAGACTCTATAAAGACCTTTAGAGGACATAGTGTTTAATTTGTCTTTAGGTGAAGGAAGAAACTATGAAATTTTTCTCAGCGGTTTGAATACTGTTTTAATGCTTTGTTTTCGAATAAACTGTCCAACGTGATCGGTGGATATATGGAAGAAAGACTATTGCTGCAGGAGAATCGGTTTTTGGTTTCCGATCGTTAGTCGAATTTCACCTCAGACGTGGTTCACACGTTGAGTTACCGTGCTCTTCTATCCCTTCCCTTGCAAAAAGTTTTGCCTCTGGCGTGGTTAACACGTTGAGTTACCGTGCTCTTTTGCTTTTTCCTCCTGATAAAGCCCCTTACGAAAGTGAGCGAAACGTTGAGTTCTTCCACCTCAATAATGACACGGTCCAATCCCGGAAGTCGTTGTTTACTTACACTATATAAAACACACCAACCAAATTAAAATTACAAATTGAATTATGTACTAGAATGTAACAAAGTAGCATCAACGTATTCAAAAGAACTTGAAAGTTAACATTGCAATTTTTAGAATTTCACAAAGGAGATAAGCAGATGCACGAATATGGAAACGTGTGGCAATCACTGTCTTCTCCACAATTATTTAACGAAGAAGAAGAGACCAGTAATTATTGGTTAAATCAGGCACAGGCTTCCTTAAACGAAAAGATATCCAAGCCGCCCATAACTGGTTAGTATGGGAAAATAGAAAAATGTAGTGCATGGTTTACAATAATTATACTATTTGATTTGTATGTGTAACAAAATTGTCGTAGGTATTGCAAAGAATGTAGTAATGTTCATTGGCGATGGCATGTCGATTTCCACTCTGACAGCGGCTAGAACATACTTGGGGCAATTAAATGGTCGCCCAGGAGAGGAAAGCCGGTTGTCTTTCGAAGAATTTCCATTTTCAGGACTTTCTAAAGTGAGTAGTACCTCTTTTTAAAATCTTTAATATTAAATGTCTTCAGTCTTATAGAATAAGCAGTGAAAAATTCGAAACTCTAACGTATTACTTTATTAGCTGCTTTGAGAATTATAAGTTCGTTGAATGCCACAAAATAGCTTTGATTAAATTATGGTATTGCTTTATTTGATTTAATTTCTGAATTCATAAAACAGTTATTTCTTTCTGAGTATTTAAAGCATGAATTTTCTTATCTTCGCACATTTTTGTCTTGTTGTTACCATCTCCACTGCAGGGGCGTCGGATTCTCCTTTTTGAGGAGGTTTAGGCATTTATACCTCCCGGTTGCCCAACCCAAATTGGGAAATCGCTGTGAAGTCGACACAATGGTTTTCTGGCCGTGGGAGTTATTCGCACCTCGGAGCCACCTCCACTGTTTAACTCTGTAGGTTTGATAAACTAAAAAGGTTAATCATTAATAGTGCTCTCTGTATCGTCATCACTAGGTACACATCAGAGCATTTTTATTGATTTGTCTTGGAATTGAATTACTTTTCAAAATACGGTAATAGTAATTGGTAATTGCCATTTTTGTTAAAAAGTACTGGACGATTACTTTTTGAAAGTAATTAATTACTATATTCAATTAATCAATTCCGTTTAGTAACTAAATTACTCTAAAGTATTTAAATTACTGTACAAGTATTTGAATTACTTGTGGTCATTAAAATTGCTTACGGTAATTGAATTACTTTCTGATAATTTAGTTACTAAGTTACTGACCTCGATTTCTTTATTAAATCTCCAAAACGCAAAAAATAAGATATGGCCGTATTAAGTTACATGTTAAGCAAATGGTGATAGGGCACTCCTGGAGCAATAGACAGAAATGTATTATTTCCTGACTGGTCGGATAACAACTAGTTTTATGCACAAGCAACGATATATTTGGTGCAGGTGCGTATGTTTGTAGATGAGATGTGCATGTGTTTACAGTTTTTGTTTTTGTTGTATGAAATGCCAAACCTGCTCTGATTTTGATTTGCTTTTAAACAATTTTGAAGTTAAAATTCTTACATTTACTGGACATTCTTATAATAAATATCTGTTTTGTTGGTTATCTTATTAATTACTAATAATTATTATTCGAAATGTAAGGCTACTAAATGTGTTCATAGCAATATAAAGCAACACCTAACAATTTTTATAGAGTTTTCAAAAAATTTTGGTAGAGAGATCCCGTCAGTCTGATAGACAGAAAGAGGGGCCCTATGAAAATAGCACGAATGACGCCCGCCCAAACATTTATGGAGAACTTATGCTGATGTCTAAATTCTATTGTGGAATAGAGATTCTCGTTTCCCCAAACATGAGCGTTATGGAAATTAATACTCAATTTTTGTAAATTTAGCTTTTTTGTGAATAGCACACGAGAGAGAAATTGTGGATTATCAGCACACATTCTCAAAAATTATAGTACGTCTAGAAAGTATCCTGAAAATAAATATTGTAGCTTCTCGGCATATATAACATATTTGACACATATGACTGTCTTTTGTTTTGCCCATAACCTACTGACTTGACAACATGCACACAAAATTTTAGAGGCTCAGGACTTTATAAAAGGAAGTTTCATGACATTTATTAAAACTTAAAAATTCGGGACACTTTTTAGACGTACTATATTTATAAAACTGCGTTCTTGGTTGGTAAGCTTGCGGCTGCAAACCTTGTACGCGTTGCATGTGGTAAGGATACAGCAACTCTTGGAGAGCTCGTACCAGGACTTCTAGTGACGATATTTAATATTCTTTTTTCTAACTGCGGAGTACGAATTAACTCAGGCCTGTCACAATCTACAGTACTTTTTGAAAATTTCACGTAATTTTTCAGGCGCTGATTGAGATGACTGAACGCTTTATCGTAAGGAATTCGACGATTAGGAAAGGTTTCGTGATAGATAAGACGTGCCCTTTGTGCATTACCATAGGCACGACCGTATCTCCGCATACGTGTAATCTTCAGCCACTTCGACAAAAAAAATCCTAATTTAATGCCACACCTTTAGTTGACAAGCACACACACTAAACTTAGGTGAATTGTAATAATTGAAGGTTTATTTAAATTACAGTGCATTTCACTCGTTTTGGAAGGTAGAATCACTCATCAAATTTTGAGACACATTATAGCAGATATTGATATAAGTTATTACTCGCAATTGGCCATATATACCCCTTTTCTCTTGTAGGACACCTCATATGTATCTTATTAGGTTTTTGAAAGAGTTTGATAACATCGTTTGAATTAACTATTTGTATTTCAGACCTACTGCGTCAATCAGCAGGTAGCAGATTCTGCATGTTCTGCAACAGCCTATTTGTCCGGAGTTAAAAATAACGCAGCCACAATTGGGGTGACAGCAAATGTTAAATTGAACGATTGCACAGCGATGCAGAATATAAGCAATCAAGTCTATTCAATCGCTTATTGGTCCCAGCTCAGAGGCAAACTCACAGGAGTAGTTACCACTACTGCAATAACTGATGCCTCGCCAGCAGGTTTGGGCATTTGTATCTGTTAGGAAAATTTTACTACATACTTCTCTTTAAATTACAGGAATCTACGCTCATACAGCACAACGTGATTGGCAAAATGACGCCGATGTTGTGAATGCAGGACATGATCCTGATAATTGTTCTGACATAGCTGGCCAATTAATTTATGGTAGAACTGGAAAAAACATCAACGTTATATTGGGAGGAGGACGAGGACATTTCCTGCCTAACACTTACGAAGATGAAGAAGGAGAGACTGGGTATCGCACTGATAATCGCAACTTGATAGAAGAATGGAAAGAACTCAGAACCGAAGCTATCCATAACTATGTGTACAATAAAACTGGATTACTTAATACTCCTACCTCAACTGAATATCTTTTAGGACTTTTTCATAGAGGAGACATGAATTTTAACTTAGACAGAGATGCAACAAAGAAACCGTCGCTGGCAGAAATGACAGAAGTTGCAATTAAACTGTTGTCTAAGGGCGATGCTGGCTATTTTCTATTTGTTGAAAGTGGTCTGATCGACCATGCCCATCATGCCAGCCAAGTGCGAAAAGCTTTGGATGAAACTGTTGAATTGCATAAAGCTATTGAAGTTGCTAGCCAAATGACAAGTGAGCAGGATACATTAATAATAGTCACTTCTGATCATGCACACACTATGACCATCAACGGCAGTCCAAACAGGGGAAACGATATCTTTGGGATTGCAGGAACTGCTTCTGATAATTTACCATACTCTACTATTAGCTATGCCAACGGTCCTGGATATAGAAAAGAACAGGATGGAAACAGGCATGACATTTCAAACGATGATTTAAGTATGTTCACATTTTTAAGTTTGAATTAAGTAGTTTAGCACATCACTTTGTATACTTTCTTTATTAACTGGAATTATTACATGGTTAGTATTCATTTTATATGTCTGATCTACTATTTTCTTCGGCATGTTGGACTACTTTTCTGAATTTCAGTTTGATTTTCCGCGTTTGGCCTTACCTCACCCGTAATTCTACAGCCTTTGAAGCGCCTTAAAGTGCTACAAGAGTAGGCCATTCTGCTGGTAGAGTTTTTCTCCGCTCCCTTATTCACAAGGTCCCGATGCCTTCTAGATCATCTATCCATAAATTTGTATTCCAACTTCTTTTCTTTTTTTTGTTTGCCTCCATATAACTTTTTAGTGACGGATACCTGAGCTAAATTTTCTACATGTACGATCCATTGCAGTCCATATCTCCTTATCTCGGAAACTAATCAGACTATTTAAACCTATTTGAATCATAAGGTTTTCGATTCGTCCCGATTCAACTTTCTTCTGCCTTCTGAATCGGTCCATTAATCTCTATGAGGATTTTCCTTTTCCAGATATTGATCGTATTTTTATCAGTAACCTTCAGTACCCATCCTTTAGCTCCATAGATAACACCTAAATGAATCGCCGATTGATAGATTCTCAATTTCGTTTTTTGAGATACCAATAACAATTGAAATAGGTAGCATGGGTTGACACTTGTTAGTCGTGCTTTGATCAATTCACTCTGTTTAGTTTTTCTCATTAGTATGGTGAACAGATATTTTTAAAGTAGTAGAACTTCTTCGCTATATATGAGTTAACTACCATGGAATAATATCATTACAGGGGACAAAGACTATAGATTCCCAGCTCTTGTGCCGTTGGATTCAGAAACCCATGCAGGAGATGACGTCGCAATTTTCTCACGTGGTCCATGGTCGCATCTTTTCAGTGGAGTTAACGAACAACATGTAATACCACACATCGTCGCTTACGCATCGTGTGTTGGTAATGGAATTACTGCGTGCGACTAAGCCATAGAGAAAAGTTGTACATCTCTTTGTTTCCGTTGGCATCTTTATCGAATCATCTACAGGTCATATGAAGAACACTCTGCAGTTGCATTTAAGGTTAATATTTAGCATAATATAAATGTATTACACTGTAAAGTAATACATACGATAGTACTGTATAGCAACATAAACATGTACGACCAATCAGTCTCAATATACTGTGTTGCGTTTAATTTCCTCCATTTACTAGCCCTAACGACCTAAACTCACCTTAGTTTCTAGTAAAAGCTACTTATTGGATACGCAAACTTAAAGGACATGGGTTACGTTGAGAGTTGTAGATGTGCGTTTCAGTTGGACCTTTAAGTTTTCACTCCTCATGTAATGTGATGTTTCTTGGTTTTGAAAAGGTTATTTTAGTCACTTGGTTCTGAAAGCTCGAAATTCACCTATTATTTGTTCATTAAACTAATGCAATTGTCAGTGTCAAAATCTATAAAAATTTCCCTATCAAATTTCATTGGAGGAAAGTGCAAAAGCTTAACTGAAACGTACATCTGCAGTTCTCAATGTAACCTATATCGTTTAAATGTGCATATCCCATAAATATCTTTTACTGGAAACCAAGGCGAGTTTAGACTGCTAGGGCTAATTTTAGTAAGTAAAGCCAAATGAACCCCCATACAAAGTAAGGGACAGAAAGACCATTTTCTGATCAGCAATATCAGCCTCAGCCTACAGCTACAGTCTACCACAAAAAATCACTGAACAACTAACCACCTCCAAAACGTCCAAACTAATCTCACAAAACGGACCGATGTCTAACAACCAGAAACCTACCAAAAATTACACAAATGACAGACCGCCAATCAAAATCTAAAACACAACATCTAAACTAACATCTGCAAGCGCCCAACTACTACAATGTTAAAAGTAAGAAAAAGAACTAGATAGTGTAGATTTTTAAACGAATCTTCCCTTCTGTGCCCAACCAACCACCCAAGGTACTGCAAGCAGAAGAACAATATGATACTCATCCCTAATAGTTGCCTTATGCCCAACCAATCACTCTCCTACCCTTTTTATATAAATGCACTTGCAAGGTGTTTCTCCCAAATTCCATTTCCTTAACTCAACAGTAAATATTTGAAAGAAATAACGAAGACACTGCATTCGGCCCCTCCCAGATACCCTTAACGGGTTCCTACGTGTGGTGTTTTTGAAATCTGCAAATTGTTTTTGCTATACAGATTATATCTTATCAAAGAACCTTCGTCTAATAAGTGTAGTTTTGATATAACCCCTTCATTGTAAGTTGCGATTATCATATGACCGGAGAATCTTCCAACAATTTGCAGGTTTGAATTTAGGCCACGCTTATTTAAAGTTTTGCTCTTAACCAAAAAAGGTCCTCTGAAGTTCATTTTGAAATTCCCCGCTTGTTATTTAAGTCATGATTTAATGGTCGTACGTGCCGAGAAACGCAACTTCACCACAACGTGTAGTTTTTGCTGCTGTTGACTGCCATCCTCAAATTTTCCATTCTATGGGAACAACAGAGCAGAGATCATTATTAAAATAAAATAGCATGGGAAGCTTAATACGTTTTCAGGGGTGGGAGATGCAACAGTCTGCCGTTTGGCTGAATACGAGTTTAGTTAGCTGCGACCGTCGAAGCAATTGCGATGCGTAAACGCCGTGTGGGGATTTGTCAATTACCTCCATCGGGTGCGTCACCATTGGAATTGGGGAAAGCTCACTGTCTATGCAATCGAGCAGGGGGTAGCTGAAAATAAAATATGCACCGTGAAAAAAAAAGATGACCCGGCCCTCTAGGTTGGACGTTCAAAGGTGAGGTTAGCAGCCTGCCTGAGGTGACAAAAATAGAAAATCTCACAGAAAGGGAAGCAATGCCTCGGATAATGGACTGATTTCAAAGATGATGACCCAAGCGAAACAAAGGAAAATAAAAAGATGGAAAAAGAACCAATTCAAAACAGCGTGCTGGAATGTAAAATCATTTAATAACAAAGACCAAGAGATAATACTAGAACTGTACGATCTCAATATTGACACATGCGCCATTTCAGAAACAAGAAAAAGAGGAAACGGTACATCTAGGTTCCAAAACTACATCCTGGTATACAGTGGACGTGTAAAAACATAAGGAGCCAGCTCAGGAGTAGGGATACTGATCGATAGCAAATACGAACATAACATCGATACAATAGAATATATAAACGATCGTATACTGTTAGTAAAGATCACTCGTTGCGATAAACCTACGCATATAATATCAGTGTATGCCCCAGATAGCAACAAACCAGAGCAAAGAGCTATTGAATTTTAAGAACAATTGCAGCGCCAAATCGCTAAGATACCAAACATCGAAAGGATAGTGATTTTAGCTGACCTAAATGCCAGAATAGGCAATGATATTGTAGATGGTGTCAAACAAGCGTTTAACGAAGATATATTAAACTCACTAGGAGAGATTTTAATTGAATTCCACTAACGAGCTCAGAATTAATAATACATTCTATAAACACAAGTGGAAATACAAGTACACTTTTAAAGACAATTGGAATAACAGACCAATTATATACTATGTAATCACAAATAAGACTACACCCCCAGAACAAATCCTGGATGTGAGAAGCTTAACTTCTGCAAACATCGGCTCTGACAACAACCTGGTCCTCTGTAAGATGCAAATACCCACCGCCCCACTCAAGAAGAAACTTCCAGTATATATTGAAAAATTCAATACCCAATCACTTACAGATTCAAGTACGCGACAGCTATACATTAATCGCCTCAACTAGCATATCACGAATAAACCAATTAATGAAAATGACGATATAGATATAAAGCAGCTGAAGAAGCAATTGGAAGAAGAAAAGTAAATCTAAACAGCAGACAGAACACAAAACCATGGTTCACACTGGAGATGAAAAATATAACAAAAGAAAAGAAAACGCATTTCTAGAATCGAAAAGTAAACAGACTAGAGAGGCTTACGATAGTTATGTTAGAATAAGAAATATTGTAAATAGTAAAATACGCCAAATAAAAAACGGCTACTGGCAGAAATTCAGCGCAGACATAGAACACGATATATATGGAGCACAAAAAAGAATATGGAGGTTATTAAGAGGTCTAAAGAAAAATACAAATGAAGACATAGAAGTAAAAACGGTGACTGAAGCAAGATGAGAACAGTATTTCGAAAAACTTTATGATAATAGAAACAACGAAATAGAGGAAGAGGAAGAAACAGAAGGAGCTGGTGGAGAACTCGAAAACATAATAACAACAACAATGACCAAAGAACAAATCAGGGACGCAATTATAAAATTTAAAAACAGAAAGATCCCCAACGAAAACACCATAAGTAACGAATTCATCAAATACGGCGGAGAATCACTTTTACGGGAGATAGTACACGCGCTAGGGAATTTTTACAGGCAATTCTTGATAACAGCATTTTGTGGTAATGGGTGCTCTGAGTCTAACTTTAAGTTTTCGGATCGATCGGAGAAATTGTTTTTCCGCAATATCTGAAGAAGTGTTGAAAAAGGTTTTTTAGCAATTTCTCGTTTCCTGTTGTTCTGACGCTGAAATTGCATCAATACAAGTTTGTAGTATATGAAATTCCTCACAACTTTTGAAAATACTTTTTTCTCGTGCGCTCAACAATTCAAAAGTTGTTACCCCCTAAAGCCAAGTAATTAAGGATTTAAATGGGTTTTACGTAAATATATCGCTTTCAGTTAATCCTTCGATAAAAAATACTCTTATAGATTTTGTAGAAAAAACTAATTTTCATAAAATTTGTATATGAGTATTTTTCCATTTGGACAATTATTTACCGTTCTACAGCTCCGCAAATGTCGCAAGTCACGTAAACCGTACATTTAGTGTGCACTTTCGAACGACACTGTTCTTTTGAGGTACAGTTTGTAGCGCTTTTTTCATGTGGTCTCCCCAATATGCCTACTCCACGAAGTGTATTTCTAATAGTCTCACACTGTCCATGGTCTTTTTGATGGACAGGGTTCTGCATCGTTGATCCCACTCATTGCAGAATCTTCGATTTTGTCGCCCTTGTCAAGTTGTATTTCCTTTGAAAAAAACTCGGAAAGAGAAAATATGTCGTCGTCGTAGTTGGTTTGATATTTGTCAGCATCTGTAGTAAGCATTCTGGAGAATTCTTGCACGTTCTCACAGGATTCTCGGGCGGGAAGCAAATGACGGTGCACTTTAAAACCGCTTCGCGACAACCATATGCCTATGGACCATGTTGATATTGGGGAAAGGAGATAATTCGTGATCGACGGAGGTTTCTTGATGCACAAAGTCGTGTGGGATCGCGGTGTAACTATTAAAGCAATTTGCGATAAGTACGTCAAGTACGTTAAACACCATTTCGGCACATCGGTGAAAATAGTTTCGATGGCTACTCAGACCACCCAGAAATTGCCGGCACGAAAACGTGGGAACGACTTCGCAGAACAAAAAATCAACGTTACGCTGACGTCATCTTTTCCAGCACTACAGTTCCTTCAACTACTCAGGAGAAATCTCTAGCGAACGAGAAGAACAAGGGATAATTCATCTAACTACTTAAAAGAGAATTCGAAAATTGCGATTTTACAGTCAAAGAAGCGCTGGGAGATGCCGACTATCTAATAGCGGTCGAAGAGCCTCATTTCTATGATTCTGTAACCATTATCGCCAAGGACATCGACATATTGGCCCTTCTGACGGCACTAGAACGGAACTGTGCAAACGTTTTCCTTTGCAAGCGCGGGAAACTGAGTACGAAGGAACAGCATTGCTCTACATCATGCGTGAAACACGGCGATGCTGTATCAAAGCATATCTTGTTCTTGCATGGTTGTGAAACAACATCGGCTGCTTACGGTATGGGCAAAGTAAATTTTCTCAAAACCCTAGAAAAGACACCTAACCTGGAATCTGCAGCGAATTAATTTGTACAGAAAGATGTAGACGCGGATATCATCGCATTAGTGAGAGAGCAATTATCTATTGCGTTGTACGGTGGAGACATCCATAAAGACAAGTCAATCAACTTGCTGCGATACAAACACTTCGCAAAATCCCTTGCAAAGTCAACGTTTAATCTGGCATCCCTGCCACCTTGGAAATGACACTCTACCCGCGAAAAGATGAGGCTGGAAGAAACGTGGCAGTACGTTTACACCGGTGCCTAGCAGTGAGCCTCCCGCGCCTACTGCAATAATTAAATTAATTTCATGCAGGTGCAAGACCAAATGTGGAAAGGTTTGTGCCTGCCGCAAAGCGGGGTTTAAGTGAATCGCCATTTGCTCCATATGCGCCGGGGAATCCTGTGAAAACGTGCAAGAAATCTCCAAAATGTTTGCTACAGATGAAGACGAATACCATACCAACTACGACGACGACGACGAATTTTCTCTTCCCGAGTTCTTTTCACGGGAAACACAACTTGACAAGGGCGACAAAATCGACGATTCTGCAATGATTGGAATTGACGATGCAGAAGCAGACCCATCAAAAAGACTAAGAAAAGTGTAGAAATACGTTTGTACGGTTTACGTGACTTGCGACATTTGCGGGGCTGAGAAACGGTAAATAATTGTCCAAATGGAAAAATACTCATATATAAATTTTACGCAAATTAGTTGTTCTACAAAAAATGCAAGAGTATTTTTTATCGTAGGATTAACTAAAAGCGATATATTTAGGTAAAACCCATTTCAATCCTTAATTTCTTGGCTTTATGGGGTAGCAACTTTTGAATTGTTGAGCGTACGAGAAAAAAGTATTTCCAAAAGTTGTGAGGAATGTCATAAACTACAAACTTGTATTGATGCAATTTCAGCGTCAGAGAAACAGGAAACGAGAAATTGTTAAAAAACGTTTTTAACACTTATTCCGAAATTGCGAAAAAACAATTTCTCCGATCGATCCGAAACTTAAAGTTCGACTAAGAACACTGCCCCCCACCCACCCATTACCCCAAAATGCTGTTATCAAAAAATTGCACTTAAAACCCTATTAACGATTTCCCTGGCGCCTGTACTAAGATAAGAAAATTATTTCAAGTAGTAATAAACCAAGGCAAGGTTCCAGCAGATTGAAAACAGAGTGCCACCATCCCATTATTTAAAAAAGGTGATAAAAAGAAACCATCAAATTATAGGGGCATAACATTATTAAGCTTCGTTATGAAACTCTTCACAAGCGTAATGGCAACAGATATCATTAGCACAATTTGTGTGTTTAATGCCCTCCGCTAACGCGTCGGGAGGAAATGAATAGCTTTGCTCCCTAGATATATAAATAGCTATTAACTATTTAATAGGGCTTCTTGCTATCGGATTACTGTACTCTGGTATATAGGCAACCAGTTTCACATGTATGTAAACCCTTCAGTTTCGTTTTCAGGCTACTTATACGTAGTTGGCGCTGTTTAAACTATTTCCGCTTTAGGTTAAGATTAATGAATTGTTCACTTGCTCTTCAATAGAGTCGTCTGCAATATGTGGGCCTCTGGCCTCTTTGATTAATGTGCAATCAACTACCTCTAGGGGAAATTTTAAGTTTAAATCTTATCACTAATAGTAATTTCTGTATATATTCTTCCCTATATTTCGATTTTAACCTGTTAGTCTGTTAATTTTCGTAATCTTGTTTTAGCAAATGTTTATAATGGTCTCCTAGAGATGTGGTTTATCGCCTAACTTAAATTAATTCATGTTATGGTAAGACGAAGCCATTGAATATGTATTTATAATTTGGCAACTAGCTTTAACCTTTTTACACATTTTCGAAATGCCATCCAAAGTTTGTAACTTTTAATTTGCCATTCAGGCCGTAAATATTACCTGCAACTTTATCTAACTTGACTATTGTTACCCTTAGATAAGTCTATCGCTCTACTATTAAGATGTGCCCTAACATTAATCGTTTTTAGCCCTTAAAATGTTACGTCTGATAATGACACTTTGTCGAAACTAGTCACACACATTATAATAACTTTTTACCTTTTGTAAATCAAATAAATTTGTGGGGAAGACTTCAAGTTCTTCATTTACATTCACTTAAAGTTTGCTATTTTCGAGCTGTTTCCCGTTGTTTAAAGGGAGCTCTCCTTATTATTTGCTATGTTTTTACCGAATTGTGTGCGTGTGTTTCGTAACTTGCTTAATGTATTAGGTAGCTGCAGTTCTATTATAAATTGTCTGTCTAACTTTTCTAATTTTTTTAAATAGCTTAATAAATCTCGCTTCTAACACTTTGGGTTTAACTGAGTCATAGCGTTAATTAGCTAAGCAGTAAGGAACTGCGCTCTTTAGGTGTCTTACATTTGAAAGATGTGTTTAATATTTGAGTGGTAAATTGTTGAGAGTTTAAAACAGGGAAGTTGTACTTTAATAGCAGAAACAATTAAGCATTTAATAGACAAACACGTAAGTATTGATTTTACACTAGAACCAATCCGCTTCGGCCGTGAATAAAGTGGACTTTTCGAACTATGGATTGAAGTCTCTATAGTTATTCTTCTATTTTGATTATCGCGAAATATGATCGGACTTCATAGGTAACGTAAACCTCCTCCCTTCTGCGCGTTAGCTGTGGACAATAATAAGGGGCTTTATAAGCGTTCCCTCCCAACGTAAACTGACCGGGGGTAAGTGTGATCTGATGTCGTAAAATCGTGTCTATATCTGGGTGAAGTGGTAGAATAGGTCGTCTCCGAACGATCTGAACTTGGTCCTTCGGTGAAGTTTTTTTATAAATAAGTTGTAGGTGACATTATGAAGACAAAAAGCTTTGTAAACAATTTTTCACCAATAAAATATGTATTATTATTATTATTATGTTTTTTTTTCTCTCACACTATGTTTGGGGTTTTTACCTCACGGGTCCAGAACCAAGGTGGAGGTAAGTAATATACTGATATGGTAAGTTAATTTATGTCATTATTTAGAAACTTTCTGACGATGTTACATGTAATTAGTATTATTATTATTATTATTATTATTATTATTATTATATAGTAATAATGGAAGCTTCCCTTTGATGATTAGTGAGGTTCCTAGTTTTATGGAACGAATCGGCGAGTTGCAAATAGTTCTTTCGTAATGTTACAAAGAGATAGATTTCTTATAAATGCTTTACAGTTTTCGTGATTGCCTTCGATGCCCTCAGCAACAACTCTTTTCCTTCCACGTAGTTTAACTAGGAAAACCTTAGTGGGACCAACAGCGAGAACTCGCGTGATGCTAGCCCCCACCAAAAACACTTGGTGCAATCGGCTACATCTGGCCCTAGTCGGTGAACAGTTGGCTATATAAAACCCTTGGTGAGGTCCAGATGTCTTTATGTAGCGACTGGTAGGCTCTTGTGACTGTGATAGCACCTAGAAATTGATAACGGTGATTAGAACATTTTCAAACAATTTTTAGGCAAGCGAAACGTCACAATGTAGATATTGCCATGTTCAAATCATTACTAGATCTTGTTTATATTTTGTATCGATAAAATGTGGAAAACACGCTTTCAGTTTTTTTACCAGATAGCACTGTATAGCTGCATCTTGGATTGGTTTCCATATATTTGTTTTTAAAGTTATTCATGTATCTTAGCTATTTTCCCTATTTGTTTTTCTGAATGTTTTCAGTTTTTCAACTCCAGGATAGTAATATATTTTGTGACTTTCTCTAACCATGTTCCTTTTATTTTTCTTTTCCCAACTGGTTGAAACTATTTTTTGGCTCCGCTGAATTGTTTCGCCAGTTATTCAATTATTTCAGGCTTAACCTGTATATTTTTAGTTGAATTATAAATCCTTTGAATTTCGAATTCGTAAATTTTTCAAAGCAGCGTATTTTGTACCTGCATCAACTTCCTTTCGTTTGCGCGATGCCCTCTCGACCCGCGCTATCTCTTATCAGAGTACGATTCTTCTTTTGGGCACGAAATTTTCGTCCGAGGCACTTGCTGTCTTAACCTAAGCCCGCCGTCATCGGTGCGGCTAAGGCTTGATTTTAATTAAGTCAAATTACGAGCGCTCAAACAATTTTTATGAGCATTGTGTTTCCTAAGGGCTGATTATGATCAGGTACGATGGCGCTTTTTTGTTTTGTTATTCGCATAGTAATTACATTTTTTCTTAGCTCTTAATTACCAATTTCAACCACGAATTTATCTCATAGGCCAAGGCGCTTGCCTTATCGCATTTGCGACACCTGCTGGGTTCGGCGTATTTGCTTCCTTTTTAAGGATGCTTCCGCAGCAATTTTCGGCGCATCCACGTCGATTTCAACGATATGTGTGCAGTTCACGACCACCTTATGTTAAATTGAAGGGTGTAGTTACCCCGGCCGGCGTTTGCCTGTTTGCCGTTTGTGAGCGTTGGAGAAGCGAGGTTAGTTTGTGCTATTCCGGGATTTATCGTATCTTCAATACCTAAATTTTACATTTATACAGTTTAAACTCGTCAATATTTAAAATTTAAATTCATACGTTTAGCCATTATTAACATGTAACGTTCAACTTCATACATGCTCTTGCTTTTTACATTTGAATTTTTATGCTTATATTTAATTATGCTCAGTATTTAAAGTTGCAATTTTGATGTATTTCGACCCTCTGTAAAAGGTACAGTCACGCTTTTTTATTTTTAATAGCCTAAACAGAAAGATTTATTAAATGACTGTGATAAGCTTATTCCACGAATAATTTGTTGTTAAAGTTATTAAAATAACCCGAAAGGGGTTCTTGATTTTATGCGTGTCGCAACTTTCAGTTTACGTACACAATTTTGTTCTAACATTATTTCCATTTTAATTATTCTGATTATTTACTACTGACACTTCAAAACTTTTTATTACTTATTAATTAAACGTTAGTCACTAGCAGTTTATTTCTTGTTATTATTCGAAATCTTTTGATTTCTGGCGCCCATTTCCTTTCTTTTTTTTTGAAGACATTCCAGGGCACACAGCTGATGATTTGAATCTACGATCCAAGGCCGCCGAAATTTGAGTTAGTTAGGGCCATCGCGGTGAGTAATGAGTTTTCAGAGCTGCCGTGGTGTATAAACTGTAGGGGGTTTGATCTGCGATTTTTACTACTATTGCTTAATTTTATTAATTAATCGCAGGTCGGCTTCTTTATTGTTTCATGGTTACTGTCCCCCTTTATGTTGTGTTCCCACCATTTCATTTTTCTTCAATTACTATTTCAGCTATTAGGCGTAGTGCGATTGACATGATCTTTGAACATATTTTTTATACCAGTGCTAGTCAATTGATTACTCTGCAATGTTCACAATTCCAATGTTTTTAACAACTGTATTTCTTATGCTGGTGTTGTGTAAATCTAATAATCTGCATTTTAGTAAACAACCTTCTTTTCTAAATAATTCCGATTTGATGTCATTTATATCTGGAGTTTTATAATTGAGTTAGAACAATTTCCATGACACTTTCAGAGTTGCACTTAAAAATAATGTGTTGATTAAAAAACCATCAGCACTGCAGTCTGCCGGATTGTTTGTTTTAGATTTATTTTTAAAGTTAGTAAACAATATAACGACTATATCGCCTTGAAAGTTGAGTGACTGCAATCAATCTAATGACAAGTGTATTTTACTACTATTGCACAATAACTGTATAGCATTACGAAATCGAACGTCTACATAGCTTTTGAAAAACACATAGCAGGCGCAGTTGTAAAGTGTAGCGCAATGAATCATGAAATTAAATGTATTCTTTGACTAAAAATATAAAAATAGTTGATACCTCCACTTCAGTTCTAGACATATTTAAAAATTCGAGAGATTTCATTATCTATTGATCAAGTGAACTTGATTTGGAGATAATAGAAAATGAAAAATAGCAGTAAATATGATACTACTCAAAGGCACTTCACAGAAAGCATTTTTCAGAACAAACATTATTAATTGCTACACACAAACTCTTTGTTCTAACAACACAGCATTTCTCCATTAATTATAGTAAATGTAAACGGTATAACTTAATTTTTATAGAATAAGATTGTTTAGTAGGCCAACCAAAAGCTGTAGTACAGATGCTGATGCGGAATATTGATTAAACATTTTAGTTCTTATGTTTTTTTAGAAAGATTATAATAATAGTTGACAAAAGCAAATATTAAAATGTTTAAGGTTTGTTTTTCGTCAGAGAGCATTCAACTCCTTATATCTGGTCAGAATTGCTAAGTTACGAGTAATATCAAGAAATACATAGAGTATTTTGCTTATACAGACAGTAATCATATCATATTAATATTGATAAGACTACTGCAAATCACTATTCCACAGTTCACACTTATATTTTGGATAATGCGACTATAACGTGATAGCTAAGTAAATTGGCTTTTCTAAGATGTATGTACAAAAACGGTATCAGCTGTTATCAAAACAATTAGCACTACTTAAGGCTATTATCAGCAAAATCGGTTCACATTTATTCAACTTCGACCATTGTTTATAAGTAATAAATTGTACACATTTGTAAATAATAGGCACTCAGTTCATATTATACAGCAGACATAAAATACATTATTACGAATGAATTATTATTGAAAATGTATCCTACAAATACAAGGAAAATTGATCCTCCACTCCTAAATAATAACTATGCGAGATATCTTTCTAGAAGATAATACGATATCTTTCTTTATTTTTTTTATGACAGCACACATTTTAATTATTGCATTCTCAAAATCAAATGTTTAACGTTATTGTTACTATGTATCTTCTTATCCGACTGCATTAATACTTTGTATCTTTGTAAAAAGTACAGGGGGTACATATTGCTTAAAAATATACCAATGACTCCTTGATAAGGTCGTGTAGCCTATAGTAATTGCCATTTGTTACTCTGCATGTCTACAATAATTTATATTTATTAGTGGTGAAGATTGGTAGTTTATTAAGAGGGCCAAAGCACTCTTGATACCGAGCTTTGTAGTTTAGTGGTTAGCACTTCTACTTAGCATTCAGGAGGTCATGGGTTCGATTCCCGCTACCGTTTGCTCTGATTGAGGTTTGTAGAGGGTTTTCCTGAGTCAAGAGAGTACTTCTCTGAGAGAAATTCTGGGGCAGCATTTCTCCACCTTTCCTGGCCTTTCTTCCATTCTCCACCCCTCCTTTTTCTCACCCATCCTATAACTCCCGTTCTTGGCTGAAGAGGGACTCAAGGTCCCTATATAGCAGCCCTACAATGTAGTGGATATATTATAAAGTTAAGGAAACATATCTTGAAAACCCATTGAAAGTGTTCGCAGTCCGCCATTAAAAAGATAAAAAATACTTAAATGTGTGTTTTAAATCAAGTTACTCGTAAATTAGATATAAAATGTACAGTGCTTCCAATGCACGCAACTTCAAATGAAATTTAATAAAGAAACTATTCTTTTTAGTCACTGGTATTTTTATATGAAATAAAATTTCATAATTTTGACATCATTATTTCAAATTTGTTCTAGAGAAAGCTTTATAAAAAACACCAAGAAAAATACCATTGCCATCTATTTACTGGAATTACATATAAAGCACAATTCATTCTTCAAACAGTATATTTTACATCATTCATGTGTTGAAGTACATATGTAAACAGAAAACAATGTTAATTAACAGGTTATTCATAGAAGAAAATGCTGTCGCAATCGTTGTTGACAATACAGTTAAGGAGGCAGTCTACGATACGAAACGTTAAAAGATAATCGACATTAAAATTCACGTACAACCAGTTAAGCTTAACGTCATTCAAGTTCATTGCCCGACATCAGCAGCATTCAAGAGAAAAACTCTCAAAATAAAACCTTGACGAAGTTCATATTGATTTTATCTAAAAAATTTAAGTAGAAAGCTAGTTGGGTGATTTCAACATAATGATCTATTCAAGCAAACCAGTTACTGTAATAATAGAAAATTCTGGCATCAAAATAACAAATGAGCGAGTCTGTACGTATTCAATTCGCATTTCCAACACAATCAAGAGGATGTGTAGGTAGAAGTCTCTCGATGGGCACACCAAATTGATCAAATAAGAAAAAGATGCAAAACTGCTGTAAGAAAAACATTTCCAGGTGTTTACTGTGGAAGCGAAGGCAAACCTGTCCAGTATATTAAACTTTAGAAACCGCCCACAAGAAACACCCAAACTAAACTGGTGGCATCTTGGCAGAGACTAAACTATTTTACGGCATTACCATGATGTTAAGATTCCAGTGATAGAGGGCTTTACTTTGGAAAACTTCGTGGGAGTTGGAAAACACGATGCGGTGCTCAGCTTCGTCATTTAAAACCTATCTGGTTTCGTAATTTCCGATAAAGCTTAATGGCCGTCAAAATACACAGAACTGCATTGGGCTTTACAAAATTAAGCATAGTTTATCCGACTGAACTCAAAAATTGCTAGTCAATCAAACCCATTTAAAAAAATTGGGACAACTGCATTCCTAGACGACCAATTTTAGTTCATTGGGGTTAAAGTACTTTTAATCTTAGGAAGTTAAAGTGTTGGCTAATAATATAATCTTTTTGTATCAGTAGGAGAAGAGTCAACTTCAATGACAGATTTGGTAGTTAAAAGTTATGACTTTTTTGACGCTTGTAGAAATATTTTGTTACTAGCGTTCAGCACCCAGATTGGGCGCGAAATAATTCATTTAATGCAATTTGTACAAGAGTGATCCATTTTGTGTGTCGAGTTAATTTTGAGGTTAGCATCAACCAAAAAAGTCACTTATAAAAATTTGAAAAACCTGCTACTGGCTTACTTGCGTCGCTCTGAGTCGATTGACACCAAAATCAGCCAATTCGGCCCACGGGTTCGCTCTCAAAGTGGCGTCAAGCAAGCAAGCAACCAAGCAAGCAAGCAAGCAATGAAAATTATTATGTCGGATTATTAATGCCGCATCAGCGTAGAGTTCTCGATTAGAAAGCAAAAACTTTCCTATGGACAGTGCAGTTCGCTCAATGCAGCTTTGTATTCACAAATACGACTACTTCTGTATTAGTTGTAAACGTAATAATTTTAGTGTCAAGTAATGTTTTTTTAATGGAAACAACTTCTTTTAACTTAACTACATTTTTTTTAAAACACATTAACCTTCATGGTAAGAGATTTTAATTCAATGAGACTGAGGCTGAACCAAAATAACTTGCCAAAACGGTATGTTAGAGGTTTTAAAAAATATATCAAAATAGGTGGACATAGAAAAGGCTTAGTCATAGATACACTACAAGACGTAACCGTATTAAACCAAGGTAGCACCTCAAGTAACCATCGCTTATTTGAGTCAAGTTAAGGATCAACGTAAAACCAGAAAAACGAAATTAGGAAGTTTTTGCATAACCTTCCAAGAAAATTAGGTATCATTAAAGCTTATATCACCTAGTGATGTGAAAGATACAGCCAATCCAAATTTAATATTTTGACTTTAACGTAACGTTATCTTAACGTGACTCTCTATTACCACAAAACAGAAACAGAAAATAGTGGATATACACAGAAATATAATTTTAGAAGTATTTAATTGTTAAACATATCAAATAAATACAGGGATTATAACTCTTATTCGTTATCAAAATTTCTTCATTTTCTTCAGCATGAACGTTAATTTTTTAATTGTCAGTTTGACTTAACTCAAGATATGTGTAATTATGTACTAATTTAAAGTAATGTTAATTAAATTTTAAAACGACTAGCTAAGTTAAGCAGTCATTTTAACATGACCTCAATTCAATATTATTTTATCTTCAAACTTTATTAAAATTTACTTTGTACATATATATGAGTTATCTATTTAGTTATTTTCCACCCGAAACATAACTGTACATTGTCGACAATAAATGTTATTTACGTTGAAATACCTTCTTTAAATCAGTCAAGGTATAAATATAAAACGAATCTGGCCCAGTCAAAGCTACCATTTATAAGGGCAAAATTAATGAATGCTAATCTACTATAAATACACCAGGAAGCATTACAATACTGTTAAATTTATAAATGTGCATTTAAAAAATGCTACGAAACAAACCTAGTTGCCTTCATTTTCATAGCAACTACCTTAATTTTATATTTCTAACGTTTAATGTAACGTTCCAAAAACTTAAATTAAACAATAGATATTCTTCTTCTTCCTCTTATTATAGGCCAGTGGCCTATTGACAACCACAAAGTGGTTCTATAAACCCTCTTTGCCCTTAAGCAGGGTAAATGACTAACCTTTTCCCGAGATTGTGAAAGAGTTCACCTACCAGGGGTTAACGACTAACACAAGTATTAGCGTGGTAGCCAGGAAAAGTACGATTTTTAAAACTCGTCTATAGAATCCGCCAGGAATTAAACCCGAGTCGGCCGCTTCAAAAGTTAGGAATTGCTCACTGGGCCATTCTCTCACCTCCAACACATATTAAAAATCTAAATTTGCTTAAGACTAACAGCACAACCTCCATCCTCAGTCCTAAACGAATCTACCTGTCACTTTTCCATTGAAGCGCAGCCCTATCAACACAGCTTGCATATTTACACATTGATGTCTATTCCTCCTGGTTTGAACCCCAAATTGTACACATCTTCACGCCTGTACTCATGTCATTCATAGTGAATTCTAAGCTTATATAACCAAACCCATAACCTACGTATCACTACTTCAAATTCTTGTTCTTTGGGAAATGTCAATCTAAACATATTTTATTAAGAGACGCTACCGTTGGCTTTTCCCCAGATCAAGCCGCTATGCTGCATGATCGGCTGGCTTGGCTCCTTTTAAGTGCTTATTTTAATCTTTTTCAATGTTAACTTTCTATTTACATTAATCATAACCTCACTTTCCTATATGCAGTATGATTTGTAAATATTCTTTTTTCTTTCAATTTGTACAGCTGCCTGTACATGACTTTGTTGCTTTGTGGAACATGCCACCAATATTATGAGAGAGATCAGAAAACAAAGTCACAAATTTTTATTTTCTCATGAAAACAAATTGTATATACTTTGCTAGATCATTTTCGACCTCGTTAATTTCTGAAGCCGGTTCTGCCCTAAAACCGGTCCTGCTTTAAAACCGATCGTGTAATTTAAAGTCATTCAAGCTGCGGCAGCGAATTGCCCGGGCTTGTTTGTAGTGCATTGTTTCTCACGAGCTTATTTAGTTTCTTTGGGACCTTGCAATTCATTGTAAATCATTTACAACTTACATATCCGTCGAAATTTTGGTATCAGGTCAGGCTTATTTCTGTTCAGGGTGACGTAATCTATACTCGCACGCAGCTCAGCTGCTTTCTTTCGTAGAATTCTTAACGCCGTTAGGGACTTTTGATACTATTCGGTCTCGCGAACAAATTGTCAAAAGGAAGAAAATTTTAGTAGAGCTCTTGTTATTCTGTGTATTATATTTCTGACTTTAGACCTTAATACTGCTTTCCTTTTCAAAGGCAGCTTTGTTTCAGTTTAGCGATAAGGCAACTTAAACGCCTTGCCTTCCGTAGTACACTGCAAGCTCTTTGGAAATCAGTTTTGATTAATCTGTTGTGCCCAAGTAATAGGGTCACGTTCTGTAAAGCCAAAACCTTCTTTTCGATTAATTTAACTTCTGAATTTAAGACATTTGATACCCCTGGACTCTCCTTACTTGGCAGTTACAAGTATGTGAGACTTTCTTTGTGCTTTGTTTTAATCGGGGTTTCCCTCCCCCCGAGTTCATGATGCAGTGTTTCCTTCCGGGTTGCAACCAGGAGACGAAAGATTCAGTTTGGATTAGTAAAAGTGAGATGGACTCTTCATTAGCGCGGGAGCAATCAGTAAGCTCCGCGATTTTAAAAATTAATTAGTAGCGAGCCACCGGCCAGTTTACATGTGAAAAATCGCGGGCCCCGACTGCGGCAAATCCCGTTGCAGTCGGGGACTCTGTTATTAGAACTATGTGCGTAACCTTTTACGAACCTTTGTGGGCGCTTTGCGCCGAGTAAATTGTGTGAGAGGGTTGCTAAAACCTTCGAAGTTAACAGGTGATCTTAGCAACGAGCCCTCCCGCGCGACGTTGTGTGTTCGGCGGACGTATTTTTTCGGGCGGCGTCTTAATGTTTGTTTAACTCAACCACAGAGTCGGGAACGGAGTTATTTTGCACATGGTTGCACATCTAGTACAAGACGGCCTATGAAGCCCACGTAGTTTTCCCATAGTGAGTGGGAAAACGTCTGCTTTTTGCAAATTTTGCTACGTTCAGCCGATCTCGAGTTTTCTTTCGTTCCCGGGGGGGACGACCGCATTCATTGTGAATTTTTTCTGGCTTCTTTTGGACCGCTGTCTACCGTTCCAAAACCCTTGGGTCTACCTTGTTCTACACTGCAGGAAGCAATCACCACTCCCCAGCGTCCTTTGCAGCATCAGCGAGGCTTGGACTTCCCATAGACTACCATGCCTGGGCTAAGGTAAAATTGTACATTGTTAACTATTTCTGTTACGCTTATCCAGTGCCGGGTGTGTTATTATCATTTGTTGTTGCGCAGCGTGCGGAGTTATGAACATTGCGTACGTCTTTGTATTTTAATTATGTCAGTTGATCATTGAAGGCGGAAGCTTTACTCCTGCCAATAGTTTAGTTGTTTATTCTTTTTTTTTCTTTTAATTTATTATAGCTGGATCTGCAATACAGAATGCAATACACTGCTTCGTTATAAATAATGGATCTGATTACATCATGTCTTGTAAGCTAGTGATGGGTATGAGCGATGGCAATCTAAGAGTCTATATGTGTATATTGGAATCTTAAGGCTATGAATTTAAATCTTAAACTAAGTCCTGCGGCAGTTTTCTTTTGAGACGTTTATGGATACCTTTTTGTCCCAGTTCTAGTTTATTAGCACTTTCACATAAAACTAAGTTTTGAAAGAACTTCTTCGTAAGTTTATTGATGAATTCAGATATAGGTGGAACATTTAGTTCGTGATGAATTTGGGTGTTACGCACAAACCACGGACAGTTTATTGCGATTCGAAGCACTTTATTTTGCATAGTCTGTAGTTTATTGATGTTAGTCTTCGACGTATTACTCCATGCAGGGCAGGCATAGGTGAGCATTGGCCGGAGGATTGCTTTATAGAGAAGAACAGAGCACTCCGTTCGAAGATGTGAGTTGCGGTTCATGAGTGGGTAAAGCATTCCCAGTCTAGTGTAACATTCGTTTAGTTTGTGGTTGATGTGAAATCCCCACGTTAAGCGAGAGTCCAAATATACTCCTAAGTACTTAACTGCTGAATCCTTAGGGATCCATTGGATCTCATTGTTGTATATTTTGAGAGTAGGTAAGGGCACGTAGCGTTTAAGAGTGAATAT
The DNA here is from genome assembly GCA_940337035.1 of Agriotes lineatus. Lineage (NCBI taxonomy): Eukaryota > Metazoa > Arthropoda > Insecta > Coleoptera > Elateridae > Agriotes > Agriotes lineatus. Next base: position 144,709,511 of record OW679199.1, on the reverse strand, counting down.
TTTTGCTTGCGATTTACGTGGGTTGATTTTTATCTTCCACTTGTGGAACCATTCTAGCGTAGAGTTGAGAGAGTGTTGTAGATGTTCTATGGCTATTTCAGCATTGTGGTTCTGACTTATAAGCGCCGTATCGTCAGCCTACATGGCGAGTGTTGTGTTGTTATTTACAGGCAGATCATGTACGTAAAGATTGAATAATGTTGGTCCTAATATACTCCCTTGGGGGACTCCGGCTTTTATGGATTTACTATTGGAGGTTGTTGTATTAATCCTGACACGGTATGTTCTATTAGACAGGAAGGAGTAGATGATCTTTGTTAGGTAGACCGGTATTTCTAACACTATCATTTTATAGATTAGCCCTTCGTGCCAAACCTTGTCAAAGGCTTTTTCCAGGTCCAAGAAAATACTGGCAGTGTATTTTTTATCTTCAAACCCTTTTTCTATTGTTTCGCTTATCCTGAGCAGTTGATGGGTGGTTGAGTGATATGTGCGAAACCCGAATTGGTGTGTGGGAATAATGTCCTTTTCCATTATTATGTCTTGGATTCTGGTAAGTATCACTTTTTCAAGGAGTTTGGCTAAAGATGATAAGAGACTGATCGGCCTGTAACTATCTGGGCTATCCTTTGGTTTGGCGGCTTTATAGATAGGGAGTATGGTTGCAGTTCTCCATTGAGTCGGGTAGTGGCCCAGTCTAAGGGAGGCATTACAGAGTGTAGTTAGATATGCGACAGCCTTCTTTGTTAATTGCTTTAGGATTTCGTTAGTTATCAGGTCTGGGCCCGGTGCTTTACGGTTGGGTAATCGTGCTATGTAAGATGTGAGCTCTTGGGTTGATGCTGGGGCTATTGTGGAGTTTTCTTGTAGAGAGAAGTTAGCAATTGCGTTAGAAACTTGATGTTCGAGGTGTTCATCATATTCCCCTGGGTTGGGTACAAACACCTGCTCAAGATGTGTTGCTATGAGGTTTGATTTATCTATGTCGGAGGAGTAAGTAGTATTATTATCTGATAGAGGATATATGACGTTCGATTTTCGTAGCAGTCTCTTCGTGGCCAACCACATGGAGGGATCTCGGGGGTGTATTTCTTCAAGGTAGGAAGAGTATCGCCGAATTCTTAGGTTATCTAGTTCTTGTTTAACTAAGTGGTTGAGCCGGTTATACAGAGTTTTCAAGTATGGCAATTTAGTTCTTTGCCAGTCTCTTCTGTAACGATTCTTCTGTTGAATCATCTCAATTATAGAGCTGGGGGTCCGAAGATGATCAGGAACTTTCCTATGTTTCCACGTTTTTGTGGATTCTTGGATGCTTTCTTGGATTGCGATCGTATAAAGTTGGACCGAGCGGTCTAGTTCATTGGTCGATTCAATTCGGTTCATCCCCCTCAGTTTTTGGTCAAGGGTCAGTTTAAATGTTTCCCAGTTTGTTTGACCGTAAGCAAGTTTGATAGGAGGAGGTGTTATTTGAGGGGTGTTGGACATTGAGATGATTACTGGTAGGTGATCAGAAGCTAATTCCGTAGTTACTGTTTGGAGTATGGGGTCACATATGTGTTTGTGTAGAATAACGTCTAAGATGTCGGGTTGGTGGTCAGCTCTATTCGGATAATAAGTGTACTCTGGAGGTGCTGAAAGCAGGATACCTTGACGAGTCAATATTTCATGTAATTTGGTTCCATTGGGGTTGTTCACCCGGCAGCCCCAAATTGTATTCTTCGAGTTTAGGTCACCCAGTAGGAGCGTCGATTCATTACTGTTGAAAAGTTTTTCAATTTCGTCTGCAAGGAGCCGTTTGTTCGGTGGTTTATATGCTGACGTGATTATGAGAACGCTATTATTTTTCATAGTTAGTTTTATGGAAATTGCTTCTATGTTTTTGAGGGTGTCCATATGAAGGAGGTGATGGTTTAATTTCTTTTTAATTACGATTGCAACTCCTCCAGAAGCAATGTCTGCTTCTCTGTCATTGCGATATACCTCGTATCCAGGGATTCGGAATTTTTCTGTGGGGATGAAGTGAGTTTCGGTGACACAGGCTATATCAATATTATGTCGGGTTAGGAATTCTATAAAGCTTGAGCGTTGATTTTTTTAGGCCATTGGAGTTCCAATTAGTCATTGTTAAATTAGTGATTAAAGGGTCCTTATTTTGATCCATTATTGATCAATGTTGGAATTAGGGTTGTGAGAAATGGCATGAGTTTGTCGATGTGCGGTACGAGTAGCTCGACTATTTTTGTAATGAGGGTAGTGACGAAGTCAGTTGGTTCTTGTTTGTCTTGAGATGCGTGGATGTTAAGTTTCAGTCCGTGTCGATTACGTCCTAAGGGTGGATCGTTTTGCGTACTTTCTTGTCTGTGTGTTACTGCTTCGGAGTATGATTTATCTGGGGTTCGGAAGCTGGGATTAGGTGTTGCTTTCCTACTTATCTTTAAGTAGTAGCTGCATCCTTTGTAGTTTGCAGGGTGTTTGTCTAGACAATTGACGCACTGGGGGTCTTCTTCCGGACGTTTGGGGCATTGGGTGTATAAATGATGACCAGTACACTTGACACATATTTCTTGCGATTGGCAGTAATTGCGGGTATGCCCGTATAGCTGGCACTTTTTGCATTGGGGAATTTCTTTAGGTTTTCTTCGTAACTCGACTTCTATTATGCTGTATTCGAGTTTATTTAATCCGAATATTTTTCTTCCTTCAGGAGTATTGTTAAGATCTACTGCACATATTGGGATAGGGTATCTGCTTTTGTTATAGAATCGGGCTACTCTAATTACTGGGAATTTTTGAGCTGTTATTTCATTTTTTATCTCGGTTTCCGTCATTGAAACAGGAATATTTCGTATTATCACGGAGAGATTATTGACTTCAGGATCTTTAAAAGTCTGGTAGCTTAGCTTCGTCTCATTGTAATGTTTGGTCATCACTCTGTAGTCTTCAATGGTTGTTAGGTTAACACGTAATTGGGTATTTCTAGTTGTAAATTCGTTTTTAGTTTTTTCCTTGAGATCGGGGACGATTTCTTGGTATTTTAGTTTGTCAGCGTTATGCAGATAAATCGGGGGATTTTTATTTTCGGTTCTGAGTTATCTTGTGTTTGTGTCGACGGCGCGGCCTCGGAGGTGTCCATCGAGTTGATTGCCGCAGCTTGTTTGCCTTGATATATCACTTTACCTGCATTTTCTAACTGTTCGTTCGACACGAAAAATTTATTTTTCGGAATTAGGTTTTCTGGTTCAAAGAGGTATTTTTTGTTGGGTTCCATTGTTGGCGGCGAGATAACAGAGCTACCTCGCTTTAGGATTTGCTTATTCATAAAGTGAACCCCTCCCCCCGGAGGGGTTCGCAAAGATTGATTTGAAGATGAGAAATAATAATGTGAATAAATAACTTTATATGGTTTTATCTAAAACTGCCTCGCTCGTATCGCGCAGAACAAAGGTTATCACTTGCACTTCCTGGCACTGTTAATGCTACGAAAGCCAAACGTGAACTCGTTTATTCTTTGTAACTCTGTTTAGACTAAGTTAGTTCTTGCGTGGGAGCCCCCTTTGTCCTCAACTAGGGTGTCACCTTTTTGATAGCCGACTTTTGGCTTGATGTACTAAAATTTAAATCATTAAATTTCATTATTGGCTAAATTAATTATTGGTTTGATTTAAATGTGTGAACCTATTGAGTCTTCAACTAAAGACGGCTTTAGCCGAGTGTAATTTCATGTAAAGACCAGAGCATGCGATAGAACGCGTAAGCCCTTAAGATCAGGGGTGTTTTGTATTTTGTTATTAGCTTCCAGAGCGGTGGCCATCGAAGGTAAGTGACTTCGATTTTTGTGGCCACCCTACGTTTGCATCCGGCGTCGGTGCAGCTGACGAGTGACGCTGGAGTGGTGTAAAGCAACCTGGAGGACTTCTTCATAGCTACGTGGTATTTCTTGTTTTCGCTGCGTTAGCAATTCTCTGTTTAAAAACAAGTGGCGCTCCGAGCATTTTCTCCATTTATGAATTGAATTGTTAGGGATTAGAATAGGATAACCCCTGTCGGTTTCGTTAAGTTTGTCGAACCACGCCTTCCCGAGTAAGCTAGTTGAGGGTAACAGAAGCCGAGCATCTGCTTCGAGACATTTTTAGATCTGTGTCCTTTAGGAAACCGGCAAACCCTTCTAAACCTAATCCGCTCTTTGACGTTGAATACATGCAATGTCGATTCATTAAGATTATACCGTAACAACTTATTTAGGCCCATTTTGGATTGGGGTTCCTAGTGTTAGTTTTTATTTATTTAATTAATAGTAATAACCCAAATAACAACATTAATGCAAATTTAGTACTATTGAACTATCAAATATCAATAATGGCAGGTGTCACCAATTTTTAATACAAATATCAAATTAATATTAGTTGCCGCAGCGCAGAACCATCGCACGTCGTTGTTCCAAGATACTTTAACCAACTAAAGTTGAGAGAAAATCAGTCTCTTCAAATATTCAGGCGGAATGGAGAGATCTTTTTTATATTATCTAGAAATCAGTTTTACATTCGCATCGATTAGCTAAGAAGTATCTGAATTTAATTCTTTTTTAACAAGCGCTAGCCAATACCTCCACGATAAAACGTTGTGGGGTATCAACAGTGTATTTGCTACCGAATGCTGTCATGTCTTAATGTTTATTACTATTATCTATTAACTGTCAATGCGTGTTGTTAGCCGCAAGTTAACTTGCAAGAATATTTCGAACAAAAGCAAAGCAGTTACGTACACTAAATTTACCCTGATGATAGCGTATATGACGTGAGTGTGCTGATATCATCTATAGCTTTAAATATTTAAACGTAATTGTCAGTGAGCTACTTATAAGAATGTGGGTGGGCTGGTTACATATTACGTATTGGACATTGTCTTGTGGCAACTACCACATATATAGTGCTGTGGAATGTTATAGCTATAGCTGGCTATATAAAAATTGTCTTTTCTCTATGAAATATAAAAATTACCAGTTATACTACCCTTTAATAATTTATTAATTGGACTACTTAATTATTTTATTATATTAGATACGCAAAACTCTAATACCAGGGTTAATTTTCTACACAGTTAAACATTTACGCAATCGGATGTTAATTGCACGAGTATGGCGAATGCTCCTTAATAACATTTTAACCTCAAATAATGGTAGCAAAACAGCACAGAACTGTGTGTTCAGTTTTACTTTTAATCCAAGCAAGCTGTCTATAATACATCACAGGTAAATAAGAATTAAAATAAATGCAATTCCATAACTATGCAAACCTGGTTACCGGTAACCAGGAACGCCATTTGATCCAAAGCTGTCTCGGCCCGAATTTTAAAAAGACTCTAACCTGCTTCAGAGCCTTTCTGGGTCCCCTGAAGCTGGAAACTACCTAAAATGTCTCTTTAATTCCACCCTGCGCCGTCGGAACCGCTTTGCTCCAAAATACCTGTAGCTACGTCGACTGCGATGCTTGGGTGGCCCGCTTTTCTGTTTGTCTGCCTTCGTTGGTACTCCTAATCTCGCTGCTATTCGTCGTATATCCTCTCAGACTTCGTTTGCTTCTCCAAATCGTGGCTGTGTCGAAGTCCGGAGTTTTGTTGCTCTTATCTTGGTTATTAACTCATTACCGAAAACACTGCACATACACAAACTAGTCCCCCGTCTGGATAACAATAATACCATTAGTTTGAACTCAAACGCACTTTAGTTACACGAATATTTAAAAAAAAATTATTTGAAAGCCAGCACACAACCTTCTACTTGGCTTCGCTTGGGCGAGCTTCTCATTTTATTTATTTGCAACCGTTGTTTAGTAACCTACGACATTCTAATATTTGGAGTACACATACTTGATGTTATAAATTAAATGTTTGTTTTGTTAAATTGTCAAATATTGTTGCGCTAACCTCACATTTGTTTTAATTCACATAAGTTTTTCACTTTTCTGGTTTTATTAAGCACCGTCCCTCTTAAATTGCTGCCGTCACAAGATGCTTCTTACAAGTTATTTTATGCCTTTTGGCATTTTACATAATTTATTCAGTGTATCATTACCCGTAACACATTGACCACCAGCCTAGAATGTCGCTGAGAATACAAACTAACTGCACTTTTTCTCTGTGACGCTTCGCCATCCTTTTCACTAACTTAATCTGCTTAGCATGTATTACGTTACTTCAAATATCTGAGCATTTACCAAAGTTTTAGTAGCTCTTATCATATTAAATCACAAAATTAAATTAAGTTACACGAAACCTCGCCGATGTCGTTTCTCGGAACGTATTTGCTATTCTTAGTCTAACTAAATTATAAATTACTTATCAGTTACGGTTTAAAAATGAATTAACGTTTAATTCTTATATTTCTATCTGTAGCGATTAATAAAGTACCAATACTGTTCATGTTTGATTTCCATTTACTTAACATTTATTTAATAATTATAAAGGAGCCATAATTGCCATAGGTAGAATACCATCTCAATACCGTCTTCTTAGGTATAATATTGTCAATAACCAAATCCTCTCCTTTGCAGAATTATACAAGCGTTCCTTTTCATTCATTTTTGTTTTTAAACCAAGATGTCTACCTACATACGTCCTTGAGTTGTATATCTTCCGCTTTACTTGAAATCTTAAAGGATCGAATTAATCTCATACGATTTAAGTGAGTGTACCACTTCATGTGGCTTTTCATAAAATTCCTTTGCTTCTGAGTCAAGTATATCAGTACTGGTGGCACACACTTGAACTATATTTATGTTTACGAGTTTGTATTCCAGTTGAATTATTATGGTGCGATCTTAAACAGCGACTACATATCGAATTGATTTTCATACTTCATTTTTAATTATAGCACTAACTCCATTGATCTCTTCCGATATGGTGAAACGTGATTATTTCATGGCGAGACCCCATTTCCAGGTTATCCAGTGTTACTTATTCTCATTGCATCTGTATTGAGCATGTTCATTGTCTCCACAGCATTTTGAGTTTACTCGCTGCGTAGAGGGTTTTTACATTCCAGGCCGCAACAGTTCTCAATTTCTTTCTAGTATTATGCCGGAGGGTTTGCAAATTCTGGCCATCTAATACCTTCCCTGCACTAAGGGTAATGTTCTGTTGTTCTTAGTCATTATATTAGTCGTCTCTTATGACCCACATAGGGTTCTCTGGGCTTATTTACCTAGATAATGTTCTAATTATCTAATTAATAGAAAACTCTGACTCAGAAAAATAACGTTATGTTGTGATTTCTTAATATTATTGATGTAAAAATAACTTTATTATAGCTACATAAATATTTAATTAGACATTAAAGTATATTACTTCAAGTTGGTACATGAAGCATAATTGCATAGTATATCCTGCACAGAAAATAGCAGCATGTTTAAGCCACTCTTGTTACTATATTTAATGTGCTGTGTTAATTCTGGGACAGAGTACTGGGACTGTAAGGTCCAACAATGCGATTGTCCGGAAGAATATAGGGCCGAATGCCAATTCATATTACCTCCAACCTTCAGAAGGGAAATATGTCGGCTAGATGGCATTCGTCCTTCATTACCACTCATCAAAAATTGTACTTATAAAAACCAAACTAATAATATACCTCTGGTTGTGACCATTACTTAAGAGAGCGAATAAACCTGCTTTCGTTCGCATGGAATGTAGAAGTATTTTTATAACATTCTATATACTGCACAGGAAGGAATAAACGAAAAAAGTTTAAAACTACAAGCTAATAAAAGTGCTGCTAAATGTAAATAGATTACATGGAGTGTGAGGTCGATAATCGTTATCATAATTCCGGTATGCTGATGAATTGTTAAAAGATTGCTACTTCCCACACCTTTGAAGTAAGTTTCATACCATTATTTATTTGGCACTTTTGATAAACAAGACTTTAAATCTCATTTAAATACTAAATCGAATACTTGTTTTATAATTTGATTATGTCCACAATGAATAAAAAATGCGCACCACACTCTGTAATGCTAGTTAAACAGCTATTGACATATGGTTTGAAATTAATTATAAATATCAACTAGAAAACCAAAAATCTACTAAATCAAACCAAAAGGGTTTAAAACTTTGCATAACTTTGAGTTAAATTACAGCAGGTAAGTGATATCCTAAGTTCCATTTGAGACCGATTGTCAACACTTTTCTACTGCCACAATGGTTCTGGTACTAATCTCCACATATAAATGGATGGACCTTCTACACGACGATAACATCAAGTTTGAAACTCAGACTTGCTGCGTAGCAAATAACAAAATTTACACTCAAAAAATATCTTTTTCTACTCCTGTAACTAAAATGGCATATCACATACTAACATACACGTCGCTAAGTGAGAGATTTTAATCAAGTCTTTATAACCTCTGACTAAAGAGCCTCTTAGTCACGGACTGAAGTTCGCAACGACATTTTAGTCATGGGGTGAAGTTAGGTTCAGACAGTATGAGCCTCAGCCAAAACTAAAATTATAACGGAGGTTGAACGGATTGTTAAAAGAATAACTAAATCATTTTTAATTTTATGTTCAATCACCATTTCAACGAAGCGTCCATTACATGTTGTTACGTTACACTGTATCGGTAAAACAGTTTTCTACATATCAACAAAAACAGTGGCGTCACAGTTCATTGTTTAACAGTGGCGTTACACTACTCCCCCTTTGGACCACATAAACGTCCTCGGTTGTGGGACAATATGGGTGAGGTTGCGTCGTTGGACGGGTCATAGAACACCTTTTTCTTCCGGACCCTCGTAGAAGATCGGACGGGAATGGGGTCGGGTGGTCTGGCTCCGGTCATCCTTCCATCCTTCGGCGTGGTGCTGAATGGCGGTTCGGCTGCGGTCATCCTTCCATCCGTTGGAGTGGTGCTGGATGGCGGCCTTCCTCTTCTCTGTAAAGGGTGCAATGGCCTCTGGATCTCATCATCGGCAGGATTGATGTACCTGGTTAGGGCGGAGGCATGATACGTCCCTAACGGAACCGTTGGGTTTTCCAGGGCAGCAACTTGATAAGAAGTCGGGCTCACTATCTTAGTGACGATGTAGGGTCCATCGCGTCGCGGCGCGAACTTTGAAGTTATTCGAGCTTTAGCACTACTCAGCACGTGAGTGTCCACAAGTACACGGTCGTTAATACTAAGCGGTGGCGCGTCACGTCGCAGTCGATCAGCGTATTTCTTACTCGAATCTTGGGAAAGTTCGTGAGTTTCTCGAGCTTGGCTAAGAGTCGAAGCCAATGTACGCAAATATGGTGTAATTTGCGGCACAAAGTTTTCATTGTCTACGATCTGGCGTAAGTCACGTTGCACATCCTCTGGTGTTCGGAGCTCACGAGCAAAGGTAAGATACGCGGGGGTGAAACCGGTTGATTGACAACGAGAAGTGTTTATCGCGAATCGGACACAGGCAAGTTTGTCTCTCCAACTCGAGTGGTCACTTTTGGTTAAGATCGCGAGTTGCGTTTTAAGATCACGATTTTTCCGCTCTACAAGATTGGCAGCGGGATAATAGGAAGGGATAAGTTGCTGCTTGAATTTCAGGACAAGGGCGACTTTCTGCATCACCTCACCTACAAACTGAGTACCATTGTCACTTATTACTCGGCGAGGGGTTCCATAGCGGAGTATTATTTCTTCGATTAAGCACCGAGCACAAGCTTCAGCTGTGGCGCTTTTGAGTGGGAAAAGTTCTGTCCATCGACTTGAAGTATCTTCAACGACAAATATCCATTTTTCGCCGGTTGGCGTTTCAGGCAAGGGATCAAATAGGTCTATGGAAATTACTTCAAAACGTTGTGCTTGTACTGGGGTCTGCACAAGACCTGAAGGTTTAAGGTTTGAAACTTTATATCTTTGACATTCTATGCATTTAGCAACATAGTCTGTAATTTGTCTCCGCATTCCGGGCCAATAGTAACGAGGAATGATTCTTTGAAGAGTGCGCTCCACACCATAATGTCCAGCAAGGGGTGAATTGTGCGCTTCTTGCAACACCTTGGAAACTTCTGACTTGGGAACGACTTGCTGAGCTTCCTCTCCATCATAATCAGGAGAATATCTGTATAATATTCCATTAAGCATTATATAACCACGATCGCACCGTCTGCGCGAATCGAGTTCATTCAGTTCGGGACCCTCAAGAGAGTCTATTATTTTCTTTAAATCGGAGTCTTCGATTTGACTTTGCCTAATAGCTTTCGCGCTATCAGTAGGTAGATTGACGGTTACCAGGCAAACTTTACAGTTCGTATCATCTTCATCATGACATGGTGGCCTAGACAGTGTATCTGCTAAGGCGTTGCAACGACCTGGGGTATATTCTATCTTTAAATCGTATGGCTGTAAAGCCAAAGCCCATCTGGCTAATCTTCCACTTGGAGATTTAAGCGTCATCAGCCATTTAAGCGGTTGGTGGTCACTCTTGACCACAACAGAGGAACCTTCAATGTATCCTCGAAACTTGTTCACTGCCCAAACGATACTAAGAGCTTCTCGTTCGGTTGTGTGGTAGTTCATTTCAGCAGAAGTCAACAGTCTGCTGGCGTATTCGATTGGTCTTTCTTCAGGACCCTCCCCCTGGAGTAGAGCCGCACCTATCGCATATGAGCTTGCATCTGTACGTAAAATGTACGGTTGTGTTGGGTCAGCTTGACGCAGAATTGAGCTAGTCGTCAATAATTCTTTTAGCTTTTCAAAGGACTGTGTTTGCTCAGGGCCCCATCGCCATGTTACATTCTTCTTGGTCAGGGTGCTGAGAGGCTTTGCTACATCAGCAAAGTTTTCTATAAATCTTCTGAATCACGAGCAGGTTTGTAGAAAGGTTAACAATTGTTTAACATTCTGTGGCTCAGGAATCAAGGCTATTGCTCGTATTTTCGCTGGATTTGGCGATATACCTTCTGGAGTAAGTAGGTGACCGAGATATTCGACCTGGGTACTACCGAAAGTGCATTTAACGCGGTTCAGCGTTAGCTTGAACAATCTTAATCTATCGAAAACTTCTCTTAAGTCTCTTAAGTGCGCTTCGAACGAAGGAGAAAGTACTATGAGATCATCTAAGTAAGCGAACATCGAAATATGCTGTAGACCTGATCTGAAACGATCGATAAGACCTTGAAACGTCGCAGGAGCCGTTTTCAAACCGAAAGGCATAGTTATATATCTAAATGTACCAAACGGAGTGATAAAAGCGGTCTTATCTCTGTCTTCTGGCTTAACGAGGACTTGATGGTATCCGCATCTCAAGTCGAGAGTGGTCATACAGACAGAATTATACGTAGAATGCAGTAGATCATCGATCCGTGGAAGCGGGTATGTGTCCGAACGAGTGATGGCGTTCAAACGTCGATAATCAACGCATAGCCGGGTGGTGCCATCCTTCTTAGAGACTAACACTACCGGAGAAGCGAAGGGTGACTCACATTCTTCAATGACTTTATTTTCTAGAAGTTTATCCAGTTCTTTTCGAAGTATTTCCTTCTTGGCAGGAGCTAACCGATATGGAGGTACCGAGATAGGAGTATCATCTGTCAATGGAATTCTGTGCTCTGCAAAAGGAGTGACATCTGTGCTCTTCTTAAAGAGTGTAGCATTCTCTTGAATTAATGATTGCAGTTGGGCGCGTTCTGAATCGCTGGCTTGAGTTGCTTCATTGTCTCTTAATGACAGGTCAATCTCAATAGAATTAACTATTAATGTTTGGGTAGCATCAGAAGTTACTGGCTCTTGATGAAAGTCGTAAGTAACTTGGGGATCACTTGCGAATGACCATTGCATTTTTGAGAAATTTAAAATAATCTCTGCTTGGGCAATAAAATCGACACCTAGTAATGTTTTACTATTTGTATATTCGGGAATAGCTACAAATGAAGTAGAAATAGTTCTATCTTGAAGACAGACACTACAATCAAAAATCTCAACATCGACAGTTCTGGTCTGACCATCTGCTAAAATCATTTGCATATCCGTTGGAGTAAATGGGCAATCAATAGATCGTAAATATGAATACAGATTGTAACCTGCTGTGCTACATTTTGCACCTGTATCAACATATGCTAATCCAGTCTTAGCAAACACGGAAATTAACAATAATGGGCGAGAAGAACTCGTTGGTAAGCACATATCTGAGGATAATAATTCTACAAAGGCAGCATTATTTACAACAGCCGCATCCGGAGGCGTATTGCAATTTGGGCATCGCGACCGTATATATCCTGGTGCTCCGCAACCGAAACAGGTTAATTGCGAACTACTGCGAAAACTCGTTTGGGGCAACTCCACATTGGATCGTGAATTTTGAGGCGACCCTACGTTAGTTGATAAGTTTTGCGACCTAGTCGAAGCATATTTGCGGCATTCTGCTTGAATATAACCAAAATTCTTACAGAAAGTACATTTGGGTCTCAATTTGGACTGTTTATGCAAAGATGACGTATCATTGTTATTTGGCGGGACAGATATTCCTGTAAAACCATCTTCGATCGACCTTGCTTTGTCTATTAAATCCGTAAACGTTTTTATGTCATCCCGTGGCAATCGTTGCCGAATTCGCTGATTAAGTAAGCTATAAATTATGTCTAACTGGTGCGTTTCGTGAAGAGCCGGCGTGGGAGGAAGACGCGCTAATAATGCACGCGCGGAAGATACAAATACGTCAGTTGGTTCTTTAGCTTGCTCTTTAGAAAACAATTCTTTGAAAATTTGATGCGGCGGCTTGTTAAAACCGAAAGCATGCTTGAGGGCTTTTAATGCGTCGTCCCATGACGTAATGCTGGATTTGACACCTTGAAACCAAGTTGCAGCTAACCCATCTAAAAGCAAAGGGAGTCCTTTAATTGCATTCGCGTCTGAAATCTGCAGACATTCCTTGTATACGCATATGGCGTCAATAAATGCATCGCAATCTTCGTGTTGCTTGCCCGCAAAACGGGACTGGCATTTTGAGAAATTTGAAGCAGCTAAAAATGATGTTGCGGCGGGAGCGGGGGTCCCTTCGTTGACGAATATGTTTCGCATGCCTAGCAATAAAGCATTTAATTGTTCTTGCGTCATTATAACAGGATCTGCCATTGTGACGTTCGCTGTGTTTTGCAAATTTTGCGGTAAATTAGTAAAGGCGGGAAATCTATCAGGACGTGGTCTGAGGTTATGAGACATAGAAAGGAATAGAGCAGAGCGGTTTTAACCGTAATGCTAGCAAAACTTGGTACACAAGTAATGAATTACACGAACATTCGTATACGCGGTTATCACACGCCGTCTATTTACTTTTAAATGCAAAGAATGCACCTACCTCAAACGTTGCGTTCTGTACGGGCTGCTAACGAACGAATCACATTGAATTTAGCACTGTGTAGCACTGTATTATTACACGTTTTTAAGCCACAAGTTAGGCCTCGAGTTGGGCGCCATTGTATAACGGAGGTTGAACGGATTGTTAAGAGAATAACTAAATCATTTTTAATTTTATGTTTAATCACCATTTCAACGAAGCGTCCATTACATGTTGTTACGTTACACTGTATCGGTAAAACAGTTTTCTACATATCAACAAAAACAGTGGCGTCACAGTTCATTGTTTAACAGTGGCGTTACAAAATCAAGTTAGTTTTTGACAACTTTGACGTTTGTCAAACATAATTTAACTTAACATAATAATCCCAAAATCTTAATAACATAATATGATGGTATATTGTCTAAAATTGTGGTCGTAGAAAAAATATCGTATGTAACATTATATAAACTTGTCTAGAACTCGATTATTAAATACTCGCTGCGCTACGCTACGCTCGTGCCTAAAAAACTCGTGACTCAAGTGAAGTTTATAAAACTTGTTAAATAATATACTATTACGCAGTCTAAATTACTGGATCAGTTGTTATAAAAGGTAATACAAAACCAAACTATAAGCGACAAAGTAATATAAATGCATGATCAGCACCTAAATAAGAACAATCCGCCAGCGAAGAATTGTCATTACATATTTATTATGATCTGACTACCTTTGGCTAAGTAGGCTCAGACTATTAATTAATTTCTGTTATTATCTACGACGCTTATTTCAACATATTTAGGTAGATGATACATCCGGCTAGTACAAACGAATCAATTTATTCAAAATGTTCACGTTCACGTTCACGTGTTGGCAAACTGATCATTGAAAGGTTTATCATACAGTGCAAATAGTAATTGTGCAAAAACTATATCATAGTTTGTATCCACTAAACAACGCAATATTCTATGTTCTCAATTTAAAAATTTTCCTTTATTCTTTAATCACCCTAATAGCTCAACTGCACCTATTCGTTCTACAAAATATAAAACCATTGTATGTTTAAATGTATATGAAATTATTACTTGCTCATCTTAATGCACTAATAATTAATTATTTATTGTAGGTAAGTGTTTTTGCGATTACGTTTCTATTGTTTTTCGGTGGAGATATTCCATTAACGCAGTGCCCTAATGGTTTGAATGGTGCTGCTAATTTTTGTTTCATTTGATTCTTCTGAATTTATCATCTTGTTGCTGTCAATGTCATCAGATTGTTTGTCTTTCAATAATTTTAATTGTTTGAAACCAAACATCCATCTAACAAAACAATTTTTGTAAATTTTAAAATAAATTAAATTGCACCGAGCTGGAGGTAAGGAAATCGGAGTATTTGTATCGTAGGGATATTCTATTTTGTTGTTGTTCTGCAATATCTTTGAAAAGGCTTTTTCTCAAGCCAACACTTGGAGCCGACCTCTACATTGTCATATTTAGATTTTCTCCTCATTAACATTTTGCTGAAGTCACAAACAAGTAACCAAATATCTGAAACTTACTATTTTATGTGAGAATTGTGGTATATTTTTTGAGGAAAGCCAGAGGCAGACTCCATAAAGTATAAGGTACTCATAGCAAATAAAACCAAGTGTGATTGCATGTGATGTTTTAGTACTTCAATTCCATAATCTATCGGCTTGTTATGTTTTTCATGCAGATGAAAGAATACTGTTTGTTAGCATCAACTCGATTCTTCGGATAATTCTCTCAAAACAAACTTTATGACTACTTGGATACAGTTACCAGCCGTCCAGGCTAGGAAGACCTTTTTACGTACTAATAAATTATTAAAGGCCAAAGAGTGGCAACGAATCTTTACCAATTAACGATAAGTGTATCCAGGCATTCAACTGAGAATTCGTAAACTCAAGCAGAACATACGAGTTATTTCCTGAAAGAAAAGCTTAAATTACACGAAGGTAGCAATGACGAATAATAGCACCAAAATGATAATATCACAGTATAATTATATTTAATTAGGTAGAATTCAGTACAAATATCAGATAATTTATAGTACAAATTGGGAGTAATCATTTAAGGTTAATTAGTAGTACATATTCCAAATAATTATTTACCAATTAAACCTTAATAACATTCGCCTTGTGAGGATAAAGACTTACATAACAGTTCTAACAAAGGTACAAACATGATCCACAACAGGTTAAAACTAAATGCGATCAGAATTAACCTAGATGCCGTGGTTGGAAATCAATTATTCAGGTACGCAGTTCGTGAAGCAAACTGTACAATAGCAGCCGACGTCCGAATTGGTAGCAATGGGGTAAGCCTCTAACGCTAGTTTACTGATCTCAACACCTCATCTTAGCTTCCTTTGAGCACCTTCTGCACGCTATGTGATCATCCAGATAAGCGGAGGTCTACACTTCAAGAGGTTTTATTGACCAATTTAAGGTTAATTATTTGCAAAAGGTTTAAATAGTTATTAGTACAAATCGCAAGTGCTTGTGGGTACTAATTTAAAATGGGTATTGGCCAATTTAAGGTACACCTTAATGACATTCAGCTTGTGAGAACAGAGGCTTACACAACAGTCCTAACAAAGGTACAAACACAATCTACAAAAGTTTAAAATTAAATGCGGTTGCAATTAACCTACACACCGTGGTTGGATAATCAATTATTCAATTATTCAAGTACGCAGTGCGTGGAGCGAACTGCACAATAGTAGCCGTCGTCCGAATTGGTAGCAAAGGGGTGAGCCTCTAACACTGATTCAGTGATCGCATAGTGTATAATTTCCCTTAAAAAAAAAGACAAAACCTGATTTTAACTTTCTTTGTGCCCCTTACAGATAAGCGAAGGTCCACACCTCCAAAGATTGGAATGCAAGTGATAACAGCTCGAACTAGGTAAATGGCGACATTTCGGTTGCGGGATAGCGTTTTACGGCTAATGTTGAACCTATGAGTTTCAGGAGCCCCGAACTGGTTGCTGAAGAAAATGGAGAACCCCAAATAGACTCATAGGTGCTTTCGATAAGAATCGTAGCATACGCTTTCTAAAGGGCTTACCCCAAATGAACTTGGACCAACGTACCGCTGATTGACAGGTGAAGCGCATATAAAATCCGACAACTAGGCGCGAAAAACAAATCCTCCACAGAACAGCCCGAGCCATAACAATCCGCAACTTCTGCTAGGTGACGAACCAAAACTACCATTTTCTGTAAGCCCGTAAAGCCACAGTGTAATTTCAAAGACGCTACAACCAAGTCACCATCATGTACTTTGCTGGTTAAGTGGCTACTTCTCCAAGCAGTTCCTGTTTTTATGCTTTTTCACTCACATTTGTTCAACTTTTGCAATTCTAACCTGACTTTACCATGTGTTCTCATTATTATTACACATGATCATTATGGCCTGATGATAAAACCGATCTGGTTTTGAAACATGTTGCTACACACATTATTATAATAAAATCGTGGAGAAGACTAAAACGTTTTATTACTTCATATAATGTTAATAATGTTGTCAAAATTATTGAATGAGTTAGTAAGGTATTGGGTCCACTGTCCAACTGTAAGTTTATTTGTGATGTGATTTTTATTAACTTTAGCTGTTTTATTTCATATCATTTCCCAGATTTTTATTTGTGCACCCTTAAGTGGAAGTACAATATATAGCGTTGGATAGAGCTGATTGGGAAGTACTGTTTTAAGAAACTAGATAACTATGAACAACAATCACCCGAACTAGATGTGCGTAGAACAGCATCTTGATATTCTGTCTGGTACGCCGATAGGAGCCCTTTACTTTATTGATAGTTGTACAAGAAGAAGTTGTAGTATTTATTAATTTTAGGTTTTGGTTTGTACAATAATTATAACTCTCAATAAAAAAATTACATGAAATAATTGCCAAGCGTAACTACTTAAACGTGAAATAAAATCATATTTACAATCGGCATTTTCGTTGACAATATTTCAGCAATGCTACATAACACAATATTATGAAAGGTTGCGAGCACGGTATAGGTATTTAACATGGCGTTAATGAGGTGAATTTTTTAACATGCGTAACAATGTGGGTTGTACGAAATTACAAATGTATACAGAATAATATTTCGATAGCCTGTGGCCGACTGGTAAAGTGCTTGCATTTGCAGTCGGCAAGCAGTGAGTTTGAACCTCACACCCGGACATTGGTTACATTCTGAGCTCTCCGGCTATCATACGAATACCTTTGGTAGTCGTGACTCCGGTGAAAGCGCATTCCTCCTGAGTTCAAGGGATTAAAACAGCCACCTGCACCGGCCGTGGCTCAAGAAGGCTTATAAAGCCACACGCAGTGTGTGGTACTAACGGGCCCTCAGCCTACACTAAGAGAAAAATGAAGAAGGAGAAGAATATTGTTCTCCAATGTGCCGAGACAGTTTCAGACTGCCGTACTAATATTTACACTGTAGAGAACTGACCGGATATGGTAGAGCAAAGAGTATGGTGTGTTATCTGACTATGATGATTGTCAGATATATACCGCCCTCCAAAGCCGCTGCTAATAAACTGAAACTTTACATCGAACTCCGGTCGGATGCATTCAATGCCCCACTATCTACCATTTCGCAACTATCCTGCATCCTAGCGCAATTCTGGAGAAATATCTCATTGTCAACGTATATACGAGTATTCTAACTAATTGCTCGTAAGTAATCTTTGAAGTACCGCGGCCTTGCGTTTTCTCATCTGTTTGTCATCAAATATTAGCTGCATTTCCACTAAGTGGAACGTGTTTTATTATTTTATTTCGTGTTGCTTGTGTAACTTACCGTCAATTTATAAAGCAGTAGATTAAGATTGCTACTTATACTTAATGCGGACGTATTTTTGAAACGTTTCTATTCGAATTAATTTTTGAAATTCTGAATAGTATGTGTACAACACATATGATCAAGGCTACAACTAACCTAACAAAACTATAACGAAATATATCATCTTTGAATCGTGAATTCCTAAGGGAGTGCCTATCTGAATAACTCCTGTATATCGAAATTTGAATGAGTTCAAACAACAGGAAAGTACATTAAAGTTTCGCATGTGTATATTATCACCAATTTATAAACAAGTAAGTTTTGAAACATATCTTCGTTT
Organism: Agriotes lineatus; assembly: GCA_940337035.1. Taxonomy (NCBI): domain Eukaryota; kingdom Metazoa; phylum Arthropoda; class Insecta; order Coleoptera; family Elateridae; genus Agriotes; species Agriotes lineatus. Next base: position 144,691,040 of record OW679199.1, on the reverse strand, counting down.
TCATTGTAGTAGCGCCTACAGCGCTCTACGTAATTGATGTGAGCTCATACATTTCTAATGTATTTTTGTAAAGCACAGTGTAGTTTTGCGTATTTTGAAGTTAAATAAGCTATTTCAGAGATCGTGAAATAGGATAGGTTCCAAATATTGAAACTGCCCCCGCACACTATTTTCCATGAAGACTTCAAAATAAAAGTTAATGTAAATTTTTAAATTTTCGCTTTTATAATAAACATCTTCGCCGCCGATATTATATTCTAGTACAGCTCTACCTGCCGCTAACATTTAGCGCCTATTAGATCTAGTTAAGGTAAGAATTAGCCTAGGCCGTGAAAGCATTTCAAAGTCCCAGTTGCTAACTGCGAGTGCATGTAATGTCCTTGATGCCGCATAGGTGTGCTACAATATTTTCAAAATACGATCTGCCGAGACAGAATAGAACGTGGCGCAACCGTCGTTTAACATTTTTAACACCATTAATGCTAGCGAGATCCCGCTACAACTGGAAGGAGCTAGGTGTGTGACGGCACTCTCGATTTAAGGGGCTAAACGGAGGCCGCGAGATTTTGATCGTATTACCAATTTAAGAACTGCTTTTAAAAACCATTTGCTTAAGCAAGCAAAGTAGACGAAGTTAAGTAATTTCATTTTTAGAACGTTTGCACAAGTTGGCAACGCCCGTCGCAGGTGGGCTTGTGCCTTAATTTTGTTGAATTAACAATAGCCGTTTCAAGTTTATGCGTGGGCAGGTTTCGGGCTGTGTTGTTAACAATAGTTATTCTGACTCGTATTTAGCGAGTCAAAGGTCCGAGCTCTCTCTTCGTTTCTTGTACCATTTTTATTCCAAGCGAGCCCTCGCATTTATATGTGTTTGTGTTGTTGTATTTCACAATTTTAATTGTGCCTTTGTTTTGCATATGTTGACTGTGCTTGTTTCATATGCCCCATTCCTTTTAATATTAGAATAACGCTCATTAATCAAGTTATTTTTGTGTTTCAATTAGTAAGAGTTAATTTGCGGGTACTATAAGGGAACACATTATTTAAACGTTCGGATTTCATAGGCATTAACTATAGAGAAACTTCTAAATAAAAAAAAAATAAGGAAGGGTTGAACAGCTTTAGCCAAAGCATTTAAATGTTTAGCTAATAAATAATCGGTAAATAAATAGACCTCTACGTAAGTATCAGCAGCTTGAACGGGGGTAGGCTATATGGAAGCAGCTAAGGCCTGGATAAACCCTCGGTGGCGCCTAACACCTCAGTCTTTCAATCATCCCCAAGCGAGAGCTGACGATTATTGTGGACTACACCCTCCCGCTGCACATTTGTGTACGTAATATTTTGATAATAAATTGTGAAAAAATCTTTTATGTAATAGATGCAAAGAAACTTCGGTTTAGTAATCAATAAACATGCATAAATAACTGGCACATATTTAAAATCAAACTCCAGATACACTGCAAACCAGTGTTATTTCAATACAGAGCTAACTAATTCTTAAGCTCCATTACTATTCTTGCAGGGAATTCTCACCAACTCAGCTAAAGAGGACACCAGTAGTGTACCACTATTGGCCTAAAATTTAAGACGATTTTGATAAAAATGTGAGAGAAACGCCCATGGTGCCAGTGCTCCAGGATTAAGTTTGTTGCATGTCGTAAACGGGGATTTACCGGTAACAACTCTATTGCCGTAATTTTTCGGAATGGCTAACTTGTTCTGTTATTCTGTTGTCAATGGTCGCTAGGTATCTTAATTTCCTTCTATTTGATAAGCGCAAACGACTTCCTTTAGATATTTACTTTTGAAACAAGTTTTAAGTTTTCCTTATTTTTTTGCAGATATCAATAATCAAATTATCTTTATCTATGTTATTAAAATGTTTTCGTATTTATGAGATAGCAAATAAATAGAAAGTTTAAATAGAAATATATTGGTCTTGCTGTTATAAAATATGATATGATCAACAAGTTTTTGGATTGCGGTTATACATAAACATAATATAGGTAAATAAATTTATAAATGACTGTGAAATCCCACATCAACTGAGATTCAAACATGTTGTGATCGTATACGTCAGATGTAGTTTAGGTTTGGCTTTAAAAACCCCCTAAAGCTCTTGACAACCAACAAAAATTGGTATACAGTCTGTCTTCTAACGACATTATTCACTGATTGTAATTTGTAATTTGTAATGTGAAAAATGCATAAACTATTTTAATTAGAATGAGGCTTCCTATGGGGAGGGCTAAAGAACTAACCCTTATATATAAGTGAATGCTGTGCCTGCTGGCGTATGTCGCCTCTTTATCGTCACCGATAAAGCTTACTACGTTTGCGATGTTGTTTAATTCTCTAATATCGAGCAAAACGTTCGCAGCGGCGGTGAATATTTCGTGCCGGTATGTAAGTTTTTTATATCGTATCCGTCCTTTCATAATACAGCAATAAGCCTATGTGTTACGTAGCACTACTCAGTCTATATTTAATTTCTAAAGCCATTATTCACTGATTGTAATTTTAATATATTTACGGAAACTACAATTATGTTTTACTTTAAATGTTCTTGCCATTTATTTGTAATCTGTCTATTTTCATAAAAAAAAAATATAGTGGCACAAGCATTAAAAATATAAAATTTTGTTTTCAGAGGAGATTTTACAACTTTTTTTTTAAATATCAGTCTAATTGTATTAACTGTTCTGTTAAATAGAGACACTTAAAGAACAGTTCCTGGCAAGTCTCTAATCATATATACAAAAGCGAGCGGAGCTGTGTGCATGCATCTGTCATGCTGGATCGTCCGAGCTATTTTTCGTACATGGTCAACCTCACTTTCGTAATATAACGATACGTTATGTAGCCTTACCGTTGGAGCGGTTAAAGCGTCTAACTAAAAATAAATTACCTCGCAGTGCGCAGATTTTAATGTTAGTACGGTATTTTTTTTTCTCCGTATAACGTTATGTTATGTTACGTTTCAAACGTATCTGTCGTGGGCCGTCTAGTTTTCAACCTTGTGAGCAAATTCCGGCCCGTTCGTTCATTTATGGGCTTATCTCAATGGTCAGTTTGTTAGGGCAGCAGAAACTTAGAGTAAACTTTTTCTGCACCCCACACAAGCAAAGATCGGGCATCTGCACTTTTCCCCTTCTGCGTCATTCGAGTTTTGGGCCTTGGCGATGCACATTCCATTTCGCTGCCCTCCCGGCTGCACAATGGCAAAGTCACCTATTTCACGAGAACTGAACCCCTGGTTGTTGTTCGCGTAGAGTACAGTTTGCTGTGTGGGAAACCTGTTGGTCACATAATGCAAATAACATAGTACGATAAAATTAAGTTGATTGCTTCTAATGAGGCTAAAGCCGGATATACACGTAGGTTTCCCTGGCTAAATACATTCTTTTAAATGTGTTACGTTTGGACGGTCTGTTGTAAGCAGCACTATTTTAATCTTCGCGTCGAATCTGATCTTGGCCTTAAAAGTAAACTTAAAAGTGGTCTTGGCCTTGGACGTAGTCTCGAAAGTGACCTTGAACTTGAACCTGGTGTTAATCTTAAACTCAAGACGAGTGGGGGGTGGTTTCAGAACGGTCCTGAGGGGACTTTTGGTCTTTTTCTTTGAGCTGCACTATGGCGTTCTAGAAGACGACCACGTCGGCACAACAAAGCGATCTGCCAGCTATTCGAGATAGCTGTAAAATTGCGTATTGGATGTTGCACCATGTGTTTAAGAAAGGTGATTTGCATTGACAAGTAATACGGTCATGCTAAACCTCTCCGCTTCAAAATAATTAAATTGGTTGGTTCTTTTATGGCACTTGCTTGTAGACTAGTTAACCCGGCATTGGCTGGGTTAGCTTGGAACATTAGCTTGTATTTCTGGTGACGTCTGCAAGGGCCTTTTTTCCAGAAATTAAAAAATGTATGGGAAACCGAAGTATACTTTAATAATTTAATAGATGTGCAAATATTCACCAAAGGTAAGTTTCGATTGGTGTTTAAACTTGATTTAAACACACATAAATTTTATTTTCTAAAATTTACGAAATCCAGTTGCATGTTTTTTAAATGCAATTCCCATTTATTAGCAAGAAATATTTAATGTTACAATCACCAATTACTAAATTTAATATGTTTAAATTAGATTAAAAACTATATATTTCAGTTCAAATTTACGAAACATTATTCGTAATTTAAAAGCCAGTGTTATTACGCAATCATACGAGTTAAAGACCAGGAAAATGCAATTCTGCACTCCATGCACAATACCGACCTACAGTAGTAAGTTCAACGGGCGACCTTCGCTCTAGCAGGAAATAAAAACTGCACAAATTGCTTATCTGCTGTTTTGTAATTTAAACACTCTGTCCTAGTAAACTGTATATATGAACTTTGATATTGTTACTGCGTTAAGCATTTTTAGTTTTGTATAAATACTAGTCTATTTCAGTTGTTGAATTCCTCCATGTTGTTGGCCATTTTCTGGGAACTGGGTGGTTGGCAGATGTTGTCTTCTTCTCGGGATGTGTTTTTTCGTTAGTTGGAGACAAATCCGGCTCGAAGGACCATGAACAGAGATGCCTGAGAGGCTGCTTCAGGACTCCGTTACTTTGCGCTGATTCTATCCCTAATTTTAAGCGCGTAGATGAGACTGCATCTACGCTTTAAGCCAGCTTAGTCAATGTCACTTAAAGGGACGACGGTTAAACCACTTCTGAGATGCAGCCTCACATCTCGACAGTATTATGGCTTAGTATAGAAGTGGCGACGTAGTGAATGAATCAAACATTAAATGCAGATTGATTTTTATTATGAAAATAGACTAGTATTTATACAAAACTAAAAATGCTTAACGCAGTAACAATATCAAAGTTCATATATACAGTTTACTAGGTCAGAGTGTTTAAATTACAAAACAGCAGATAAGCAATTGTGCAGTTTTTATTTCCTGCTAGAGCGAAGGTCGCCCGTTGAACTTACTACTGTAGGTCGGTATTGTGCATGGAGTGCAGAATTGCATTTTCCTGGTCTTTAACTCGTATGATTGCGTAATAACACTGGCTTTTAAATTACGAATAATGTTTCGTAAATTTGAACTAAAATATATAGTTTTTAATCTAATTTAAACATATTAAATTTAGTAATTGGTGATTGCAACATTAAATTTTTTTTGCTAATAAATGGGAATTGCATTTAAAAAACATGCAACTGGATTTCGTAAATTTTAGAAAATAAAATTTATGTGTGTTTAAATCAAGTTTAAACAATTGGAGAGAACCACCGAGCACATCCCCCAGAAAAGTGATAGCTGCCCTTTTTCACGCATTGAAGGAAGCTTTCTTGATTTCAAGGCGCTATCTTACGGCGCCGTTTAATTAGACTACCTTAAATGAGCATCTACTCTTGCCCAGGATATCGTTCAACGAATCCCTTCCGTGTCTCTAAGGAGGTTCCTCGGAGTAAAACGTGCACAGCTAAAAACAAGAAATTGTAGGGGTTTGTAATCATTTTGTACTTAAATATAAAGATACTTTCGTTTTATTGATCTTTTGAAAAGGAATTTGGGCGTTCTTACAACACATGACTTGTCTTTTAATTACTCTTTTCAAATCATGCAAAAGTTGTAAGTACTATCGCGGCCAAAAAGTTTCACACGATACTTAATCTAGTTAATTTGTTTTATCTACAGTGGCTTAGTGTGTATCTGACTCCTTGTCATTTTTCACATCTTGGGGTTATCGTCGTATTACTAGCTTACAGTAAAAGACATGACGAAGTGACTATTCCTTTTCTAGTTTTGCAGCAGCAAAGCCTTTTTCGGCCTCGCTTAGAACATGATTCGACATTTTAAGTTTTAAAAGCAGAGCGTAAATTGTACAACTGACAATTAAGTGACTTTATTTCACTTGATAAAACCATACTTACACAAGGCAAACAAACCGTGCGAAATATTTTGGCCGCTATAGTACTATTTTTCTTTGCAACAGTGAGTTAATGTAATTAACTTCTCTATTGTTAGGTTTCTTATATAGTATCCGTCCCTTCATAATACAACGATAAGCCTATGTGTTACGTAGCATTCCTAGCCAAGCGGATAAGGCATCTGACTAGAAATCAGATCCCATCTGGAAGCTTAGGTGCAACCACAATATTTTTATCTGTGTTTAGCTTGTCTTTTTTCATTAAGTTTTTTTACTTATTTGTATATAATTTGTTTTTTGTGGTGCCTTTTCTTGATTGAATACAAATTTTATTTATAACTTATTTATTTACAATTCAATTTAAAACCTGAAAAATGGACATTCATAGCACATACCTGCATAGCTCTGTTTTAAAAGAAAAGTAACAGACGTCATTGTAATAAAAGTGCATGAACATTACCTGCAAGCGTTTATTCTACCATGATCAATATTGATATATGAAAAACCCAAATTAAGAAACAGCTACCAGGCGGCGAAATGTTAAAAATTCTTTACATGCATTAACTTCCACTTGTCATTTACGGCAACCCTCTGACAAGCATAGTTTAATAGCAACTTAATAACCAGTTATAATAAATACAAAGCTAGCGATATACATTCTTATCATTCTGTTGTAAGTACACTACATGAGAGGTGCTACAAACAAAGGTTAAACGATAACTGTCAAGTGGCAGTATATAAAGATTTTTCAAATTGTGTGCCTTTACAGTAGTTCAGCAATTTTTACTGTCATGTATCGCTGCTTCCTATTAACTACGTGTCTGTATGTGGCATGGGGGCGACCGGAAGCACTTTCACACCACAAAGATGGCAAGTATTTTAAATTTGTAGTGTTAATAAATCATATTAGGTCTATTGTTCGTCTACAAAGAGATATTTCGCTGTTAACACGTTTAAACCTTATATATTTCAGATATGCACGATACTTATATGCACTCTCATATGAAAGGAATAGATGGCATTCATAGTTTCCAAATATATAATGAGGAAGAAACTGCTGAATATTGGCTAAATCAGGGGCAGTCAACTTTGGGTAAACATCTTGAGAGGAAGCTCATCACAGGTCCGAATAATACATTTTTAAGCAGTTATAATTTTAAAAGTCACTACCTGTTTAGGTCATTTTTGAATTTCTGCTTGTTCTAATTATTACTCCGTTGTAGCTCCGGCAAAAAATGTAATTATGTTCTTGGGAGATGGTATGTCCATCACCACATTGGCTGCTGCTCGCACGTATTTAGGACAATCCAGTAACAAACCTGGAGAGGAGACTGAACTCTCTTTTGAACGATTTCCATACACTGGACTTTCCAAAGTAAGTATCTTTCATCACCATGTTGTTCTCAGAAAATAAACTGGTGTACTATGCCGCAAAAAATAATAGAGATAGAAAAATAGAATATCTAAAAATTATATTGCCTAGAACAATTTCCCAACAACATTAAGTGAAACTGTGTTAAGCCTGACACTTATTACGAATCTTTCAGACCTATTGCGTAGATTCTCAAGTAGCAGATTCAGCTTGCTCTGCTACTGCATATTTATGTGGAATTAAAGCTAATGGAGGTACTATTGGAGTTACAGCAGCAGTACCCTTAGGAGATTGTAAAGCTATGCAGAACAAAAATAATCATGTGCAATCTATTGCACGGTGGTCACAATTGGAAGGAAAACGTACAGGAGTTGTTACAACAACTAGAATTACTCATGCTTCTCCTTCAGGTACTTAATGACCCATGCGTATTTATATCAATTAATTAATTAAGTTATATTATTAAGATGCGTTAATATCTCAATATTTTTTTAACAACAGCTAAACACCAGATAAATCAATTTATCTTTACAGGTGTTTATGCAAACACGGCCCATCGTGACTGGGAAGGCGATGCGGATGTTGTCGAAGATGGTGCCGACCCAAAAGAATGTGCTGATATAGCAGCACAGCTAATTCATGGAACTACAGGTAGAAATCTCAATGTCATTCTAGGAGGAGGACGAGGAAACTTTGTACCGAAAGAAGAGAGAGATGACGAGGATAAGAAAGGCGAACGAACAGATGGACGCAATCTAATAAATGAGTGGAAGAATCAAAAGGAAGTTTCTCTCCATCAATACGTTTGGAACAGGACGGGACTTTTAAATGTTCCAAACGACACCGAATACCTCCTCGGCTTATTTGAAAAAAGCCACACTGAGTATAACATGGATCGCGATCCAGATAATAAACCATCGCTGACTGAAATGACGGAGGCTGCTATTAGAATCTTATCTCAAGGGGAGAAGGGATATTTTCTGTTCGTAGAAGGCGGTCGAATTGATCACGCCCACCATGCCACAAAAGCACGAAAGGCTTTGAATGAAACCACTGAATTCCATAAAGCCATACAGGCTGCTGTCGATATCACAAATCAAGAAGACACGCTAATAGTAGTTACTTCTGACCACTCACATACCATGACTTTAAATGGTTACCCTGATAGAGGCGATGATGTTTTGGGCATTGCAGGACGAGGTTCTGATGAATTACCTTACACAACGCTAAGCTATGCAAATGGTCCTGGGTATAGAAAAGAAGAAGGTGGACAGAGGCACGATATTTCACAAGACGATTTTAGTAAGTTTTCCTTTTATTTCCTTTGCCACTGTCTTGTGATACGACATTTAATCATATTATTAAACAATTGAACCATTAAAATATAAAAAACGCTTGAAAGGTTTTTCATCTAGTATATCAATCTCTAATATTAATGATATTATCATTCGCATTTCCGTTTTAGGTGATACAGAATACGAATATCCGGCGCTTTTGCCGAGGAGTAGCGAAACTCATGGTGGCGAAGATGTTGGCATCTTTGCAATAGGCCCTTGGGCTCACCTTTTTACTGGTGTTATGGAACAAAATACAATTCCTCACATTATGGCTTACGCATCCTGCGTGGGAAATGGTCAAACAGTTTGTAACAGTTCTGGGCGGAAAGTGTGAAAGTTTGAATTGTGTAATTTTGTTCTAGCGTTTGATACCAAATTTAATGTAGCAAGTAATAACGTAATTACTTATCACTACTAAAATTGTGATTATGTATATACATTGTATATTTTAAATAAACTTAAGTATAAACGGTTATGATATATACATATAGGCTGCGGACAAATTGAAGTTGTATTAACTACGATTTAGCAGGACTAAATTATAGAGCAATTTGTAGCCCAAGCACAAAGGGCGTTTGAGTGCACTTTCTTCTGTTTTGCGCTCAGTGCGCATGAGTATATTCCCACTAGATTGTCGGCACAAAGGAGCGCTTGAAGCAGCTGTATGGGTGTGACTTAATGTTACGATTCGGTACAAAATGTACACAGTGCAAGAAAACATTTTTATTATTGAGGCATATTTTCGATCAGGACAGTTAATAAATGGGGAATGGTAATATTCCTATGCGACTTGTAAGCAGCAGTTTCGACTGCAGTTTCCTAACAGAATTGTCGAAGAAACTGTTTTGCTGCACCACATTCGTTGCGTTGTTAAAAAATTTCGGGGGACAGGAAGTGTAGAAAAAGGCAAGTCTACCGGAGGGCCAGCCACTGAACCAAACATTATTGAAAATGTCGAAGCTCTTGTCGTAGAAAACCCAAAAATGTCAGTGCGTCGTATTTCAGCTGTCAAAACTGCCGGAAAACCTAACCTGATAACCTCGAAACATATTGTGGACGTAACTTATATTATTTCAGTCGTATTCACAAAGGGAAAATTTTTTTGGTGTACCACATTTTTAAGGCGATAGCCGTACTTATTATTAATACTATTTTTGTTCAATAGAGAGGACGAAAACGAGGATGTATTGAAAATAAAGTAGTTTAATAATAGATACTCTCTGTTTTTGTTATTTTCTCTGCGTTGTAATGCGACTATAAAGTCTCTTATTATTTTCCATTAGTGGTATGTTATAGATATTAACGATACAAGTTTGATTATGAGCATCTTCACGATACGAGTTTGATTTCCAAAACGAGGCGGTCAGCCGAGTTTTGTGGCAACCAAACGAGTCTCGTTAAGATGCTCATAAGCAAACCTGTATTTTTCAATATTTTATTTTCATCAACAAATTCAGGCATTTGCCAGTACATTGCAAAGTTTAAATTTCCCGCCATCATGCTCTGCATGTCCAAACGAAACTTCTAACTTGATAATGAGTTTTAGGTAGCACACTGTGTCCCCATTCCTTCATCATAAGCCGAACGCATTTCAGTTTTACCGCTGTTTCAATTCAAATTTTGCACTAAACGCCCAAAATTTTGCCGCTGGAACGATTCCATTTACATCACAAAAATCACATATCACCAGGCATGTCATGTGACGTCACAGAATAGTTGACGGCGCCATCTATCAAACAGTTGCCCAAGTTTAGGGCAGCTATTATGGCAAACGTATTTTCCAGTGTCACAATTCTCGCAATAAAATCTGTCGTTTAGGTTTATTTGTCTACCAATGTGGTTTATATTCCACAATTAGTTTTATAATAACATTATCTAGGGAATAAGCTATTAACATGTCAAGTTTGGACCAAAAAGAAATTCAAATATTTATATTTTATTTATTTAATATTTCTGTTATTTGACTTCACATCCAGATGAAATTTGATCACACTCTTCAGCGTGTTGTTTTCTAACAATATATATGAAAATAATTGGTTAATTTTAACTGTGAACGACGTCTAACAGATTTTAAAATACCGTGTTGTTTCTATGGTGCTGCCATCTCATAGGAAAAAGAGCAGCGGTCCCCGTCTTAAAATGCGCACATATCTTAATTTAAAAGTAAACGAAAACCACAACTAAATTTTGTCAACAAAGACTGTTGTTGAGGTTATGTTATTCTTCCGTCTACTAGGTCTACTACTAGCTACCAGTAGCGCGCGAGAGCGGCACGCTTTACGTTTTTATGTTAAATTCAAAGCACACTAGATGTAGTTCTTTTTTAGACACACTATAGATATTGTTTGTTTGTGTGTCAACAAATTGATTTTTATTTAAATGGATTTTTTGTGAGAATTTTTTCAGCACAGCTTCTGGGTTTATTTCAACAGGAGCTTTTCTTAAGGGCGGCTGGTGTAAATAAAGTAAGAAAGACCTCATTGCTATTGAGCTGGCTGGCAATTAAAAAGTGCAAGCTACTTAGTAAAAACATAGCGAGGTATAACACGTCTTGTTACTATAGATATTATAGATAATTGGTATATTACCGTCATTATTTATTTAAGCTATTCGTTACTATCGCCTACCATTAGATAAAAGTCAATTTTTAATCGTACGAGTATAGGATTTAGAATAAAACCTAACGTTAACCACTAATTAGTTTTAAGGTCTAAAATGTTTTCTAATTACATTACTTCCTGTTAACAAAGTCATTTTACCACACATATGAAAAGCAATGAAATATTCCAGGTTCTTTTTCTCATAAATAACTAACCGGTTTTAGAAGATGGATTCTAACGTCCTTTGTCTTCGTATTTACAATGTATACCCATTTTTTTTTCCAATGGGCTTCTATGGTTTAGTTTCTTACCACGCGATTAAGAATATGATTATCTAATGATTCCAGGGGATCGCATGACCCTGAGACTCCCAGCAAACCTTGGAAGTTGATAATAAAGTAAAAATAAAAGAATGTGCAAAACGAATCTTTCAATTCAATAGCCATGAAGTCGACACGAATATTCCAAAAGTTATTGCAAAAATACTTAAGAGTTTAAATCTGTAGCAAAATGCCCTTTTAACTATTTCCTAGAATGGGAGCAGGCATTAGGATGGGCCATAACATTTTCACTTTCTTTTACGATAATGGAAGTACTGGATTTACCCCAAAATTTCGAAATTGCGTTTTTAATAGATCTTTACGTTTTAGAGCCCCTGAACCCAAAAAACGTGTTTTGGTCATTGGTTTGTCTGTGTGTCTGTCTGTCTGTGAACAGAATATCTCAAAAATTAAAACAGGTATGGTGTTCATATACTTCATATATAAGTTTTTTGTACTATGTAGATGCGACAGCAAGATTTTGAAAAAAATTGCATAACCGGAAGTAGGTGCTTAATGTTGTTATTTTTCAGTTTTTGTTTCGATTTTTTAAAAACAACTCTAACGATTTTTTCAAACTTTACATTTTTTATGTGTATCGATGTGAGATAGGTGATTTTCCAGTTGAATACTTGCAAAATGGTTTTCTTTTGTTTTTTTATCAATTTTTTTATTAACTCCTATTTTAAATAGAACACCCGGTATATTATTACATTTTTAATTCATCTTAAAATGTTAGAGAAAATTTGTCTCTTTAACTACGCTCTATTTTGTACCGTTTTTGTAGAATTTGTAATTTTTTTAAATTGTTGATATATGCTTAAAAATTAAAAATCAATTTTTGGCTAATTATAAGATCACTGTAAAAAGAAGATGTGTGAGTCTATCACACCAGATTTTTTTATATTTTTCAAGTCTCTAGAATAAGTGCATCCATGTAAAACGTATACGAACAAGTAATCTTATATTATAAGAGCTGATGTCGGCGCCGGTCGCCGGACGCCGGCCACGGGCCGTCCAGACGTAAGCAGGCGCGCTTACACGCAGCATGAACTCGCAGCATGAACGCGCACAAGTGGGGACGCAGCAAGCATTTGTATTGTTAACGCTGGCAGGGCCGGACGTAGGCTGGGTGCCGCCTTGAACAAGCATTTTTATTGTTAACCGTTTCTTTACGCTGGCACGGTCAGACGTAGGCTGGCCAACGCGTTCTAGTTTTTTAAATATTCTTATATAGCTTTTTACTATTACTGTGACGTTTCGCGTGCCTCCAAATTATTTTAGAACATTTTAATTGCCGTTATCAGTCTGTAGATGGTATCACAATCACAAGAATGTTGTAATGCAGCATACCTTATAAATGATACATTTAATTTAAATAATATCCAGATATCGAATTTATATCATGTAATGTAACAGTTGTATGTTTTAACTGGTGGTGTTGTAAAGGGCAACTACAGGGTTGTTTATATCAAGTAGTAAAAAATAACTTGAATTGATAATCTACGATAAATAGTCACGTTGAAGGTTAAATTCCCATTAATTGTGAATAATAATAATTGATGATTTGATACGTAATAGTATTCCCTACGATCAAATTTGACTGTAAGTCACAAATATTATTCAAATATAAAATTCAAGATTGTTTGATTCTATTTAATGAGGTATTATACTACGAAGCCAGTAAAAAAGTGAAAGTGAATGTTGTGGTATGCTGTTGAACTGTCTATCCACATAATAGAGGTTTCAAAGAGCTACAACGAACTTTGATTTGGTCGTTAACAACCCAGGAAGGTGTTTGCTGATTAGAATTTATCCAGTTAGGATCTGGGATAACACATTCAGGTACAAGATAGACAATCACAAGGTTAGTGCCCATTTCTTATAAAAAATTAGGAAGTTATATAGCAAGTTTGGTGTGGCAAATCATTAACCAACGGTAATTACGGCGTGGGGTTCTCAAAGGACCCCAGCTAACAAAATATTGAAGCATATGGTAACATTTGAGTAAGTGTTTATAATTATAATAATTATATTGAAAATTAGAATTCTTATAAATTAAAGAAAAAGTACAATATATTGTCAATTTTCGATGTGATCGATGTAACTCGCGGTGGAGACAATATTTTCTTTTCGATGTTTTTTGCAAACGAAAAACTGACATTGTGAACATCTTATATTTACTTTTTTTATTGGATGTTTGTGTACAAAATATCAAAAACAAAAAACATCCATTCTTTATCCTTATTTTCACTTACTACTCAATTCAAGAGTGTACTTTGAGATAATATACGCGGGTTTAGATAAGGGTATAAACAAGTTACATCAGAATTACTTGTTGCAAAAATAATGTCGTCATTATCGTCGTAAAACACATAAAAAAACTGACATCAACTTATTGATTTGTAGAAAAAATGGTATACATTAACAACGGCGTGGGGTCCCTTGGAGACTCCAAGCACCTTTTTTGTTCAACAAAAGTATGCAGATATTAAAAAGAAAAAACAAATACATCATGCTATGTGTAATTGTAAAAGTGACACATACACGGGAGGGAAAATTTATAAAAAAAATACCTAGAAATATGTTCAAGAAAAACAAAGTCGGGGGTTCCTTGAGGACCCCACGCTGTAGTCTAAGGGTTTATAATTGTAAATAAATTTAGAAGCATAAATTTTCTAAATTTCATAGTTATTCGAGTACTTGACGTTTTTCGATCATTATAATTTGAAATTAACATTTTTGGTATTAGGTTATTTTCTAGAAATTCCATTTAAATCAGGTTTGGATATTTAACATTTGATTAAACTATTTTTGACAATATCTATTTATTTTTGTAATGTCAGATCAAACTTCGATGTGCTACTAGCAAACTGAAAATATAATTTTTTTTTTGTGAAGTACCTGAAACGTGTTTTTGATTCACAAAGTCAAATAATTATTATACTTTAAAAGTAATTCAGTTTTTAACTACAAGAGAAAGTTGTTAGTTGAAAATGTACTCAGTTAGCTAGGAGTCCAGAATCCCACTGTTTGTAAACTGACTAGTCGAGGCTTTAAAAAACTATAATTACATGACATAATTCTAAATGTCAAATTGATTTATGAGATACGTCAATTACTATTTATTACATTAAGAAGTAAGGTAAGTACATAAGTGAGCTATACCTGATAATGCTTCTTTTTAATAGCTAGTAAAAGGGTATATTTAATTTGTTATTAATTGTAATGACACCGTAAGGGAGTGATATATTACAAATTTGGCACCTCACGTGGAGCTAGATATATAACAAGGCTATTGCTGCTATTACAATGTGTGAATCGCAAACATTTGGAGCAACGCGGCGGAGGGTAAGAAAAACAGAAAGAATTCTGACAGAGATACTGCTGATTGTACGATAAGGGGCCAGGTGTGAAACCAGCGAGTTGCGCAAGCTGCTCAATTCGAAGATTCCTACTTTCCATCTGCACCGAAGTATGACGTTTAGCCTCTCTTGGATTTTCCTAGGTAAACGATGTGAAAAGAGATAACAAAACATATAGAAGCGCGATGCTCGCTGAGTCCAGAGAGAGATCTAACCAGTTCCGTTCGGAATCCAGACCAGAACTTGAACCTCAGCGTGGGGCTAACTAAGGCCTGTGGGCCCGAGGACTCCACTAATCACCGCCAGTCCAAATATCTGTCCGTTAAAACCAGAATCTTGTCTCGAACTACCTGTCCTTTCTAGTTCATGTAAGTTCTTATCCTGGCCTAGACCTGATAAGTTGGACTGCCTGACTCCACTTTAAACCTGACCTGAAACCTCCCTTGCTTGGGTTAGTCAAACTGCCTTCAAAAGATTCTGTATATAAAAAAACCTACCCTGTCCTGTCAATATTAGAGCACAGTAGAACAACATCTTGCTGCTCAGATTGACCTACGTTGTCCTGTTAATCTTAGAGCGCAGTGGATCAATAGCTTGCTGCTCAGGTTGACCCCAAACCTACCCTGTCTGGGAAAATCTGCAAGCACAACTGAACCACATCTAAACGCTTAGATCTGTCTATTTTTCCGGTTCAGTAGCTCATGAAATCACCCTGCTAATAAATAATTTCTCCCGACAGCTTGCCACAAACGCTCACCAAATCGAGGTTCATCTGGAATCACTAACGGCCAAAATTCAATTTAAATTCACGAGTTACTAGCTTGCCTAATATTTGAATTGCAAATTGGGTGCGCACCGGAAAGCCTTTTCCTATGATTTGTAACGAAACGCCCTGCCCGAAGACCGTTCCCTGGCTCTGAAATCTCTAAATTCATTTAGCTAGCGCGGCAAGCAGTCAGGTTTGCCAAACTTAGTGTGGTTGTTAACTGCCCAGAATCATTTCGGGTTTGGTCTTATCAATCCTAAAATCTGGAGAAATCCGGAACAAACGAGCTGAAACTAGAACATTTAATTTTGGTCTGTTTATAGCCATTCGAGCCTCAGGCAAATAGGACTTTCTGTATCCATTATTAAGAAATGCCGCCCCTGGTTCCCCTTCTAAACTGTCGGCAACGCAGAGGCCACCAGCAAGAACTTTGTTTATTTAACACTAAATATTTAAAACACACATTTTATTTTTGTAACTTAGTTAAATAAATTAAACACTTGTGTAATTTTGCCTCGACTTTCTTAATTCAGCTGTTGACAACCTTAGACCAGAGTTAGCCGAGATAATTAATTAATAACGTAATAGATATTAACGATACAAGTTTGATTATGAGCATCTTAACGAAACGAGTTTGATTGCCAAAACGAGGCGGTGAGCCGAGTTTTGCGGCAATCAAGCGAGTTTCGTTGTGTGCCATAAGCAAACGTGTATTGTTCAATATTTTATCTTCATCAATAAACTCTGGTTGACTGTATAAAAAGAGTGCGGTAATATTCATTACCGCACTAGGTGCGGTAATATCTGTCCATTACCGCACTCAGTGCGGTAATGAAGCTCTTAAAGATACTAAAATTAATTTGGTTAAGACGCTATAACAATACGGATGAAGATAAAATAATCAAACCTGATCTTGAGCGTAAAATTAAAAATTGTAAAAATTACAAAACGTTACATTACCTAATCGCAAAAATTTCAATTTAGTGTTTTACATTGATATTGCAGCTTTACAGCCATAGTGGTCATATACAGTCACTACTTCTAAAACCAAGCTTGACGTTAACTTGCTAAAACAGTCATGAACGCATCTATATGAGTTTTATCAGGCTATGGTGCCCCAAATCGGTTCACTAAGACCACAACCATTTGAGTCTGCTGTCCACCATCATCAAGTGGTGCATTTGGTTAACCAACCACGGCTCTGTAGGTCTTAAATTCTAACTTATTCTTAACATTCAATTTGGTCATCTACCGCATGTTTCCTATATTGAGAGGTTTCTAACGTTTTAAAACAGTTCTTGGTTTTAAAATGATTTCTGCAAGGTGAATCTCCCTTTAGTGAAAATTAATTACTGTTTCAGTGATAGCTATGCTGTTAGATTTTAATACATAAGAGCTACAGTTTGGTGTCGGTGTCTTCAATTACTTGGTAATTAATTCTAACCATTTATAATGCATTTATGGCATATTATTTTGATTTTACTGTCTCGCTAGAATTTCCACTATTCTTGTGCTACAAGCGGTTTACCAAAACATGGCCCCCAATTGAGTTACTAAATTTGGACTCAAACCAAGTGGATTTCCACAACTGCCGCACTTATAGATCGGTTCCACCAAAAGACGTATGTCGCCATGGTCAATGAGTCAGGAAGTTATTACTTCTTCTGATGTTGAAGAAGTTCTTGACTATAGTCAGGGGGCACGCTATTTTGAAACAATGTGCGTTATCTTGATATAAACCATCTTAGCTGGATGTTAAAGTTGATACTGTCCCAATTTTCTCATGTATAGCACTAAACAGAAAGCTTGATGCCTTAGTAGAATATTTGCCACCATCTCATCCTATGATAACAAATTGTCTTGGCTGTGTAAAGGTTATAGTTATATTAAATTATACAGTTGGTAAATTTTTTTACCATAGTGTGGTACTACTGTTTTACGTCAAACTGACAATATTTTAAATATTTGAAATTTTCAAACCCTCGCAGAAATCTATCAGCATCGATTTCATAAAATGCAATTTACGTTGGAAGATAAATTATTTCAAAATCGTGTGAAATAAGAAGAAACCAACAGTCATACCTGGCATCAAATCTAGAGCACACGTTAAGTGCAACGCCGAACTATACATGTAAATATTCCAGAATTAGAATACATTACGGGGTTGCAGATATGATTCATCGACACTTCATAATGCTGGCATACTTTATGGGTATGTTAAGCAGACAGGTGATAGACAACAACCATATTTCTGGTGAGTTACGTCATTAGATTACTAATTTAACGTGCCCATTTAGAAAACAAATGTATACCTAGGTCCATGTATCTAAAATATATTGATAGAATCAAATAATTTGCATGAGGAAATGATATATTACGGTTAAACATAAAAATGTCAAAAATGTCATTTTAGGTTATGCTGGTTGCATAAATGTAACAATTACAGTAAATAGAACTTGTAAGCACCGCAAGCAACGTACAATACATTGAACGATAACCGACACTTACCACTTTCCTGTCCCAAGTATTCCAACAACGAAGTTAGAAAAAGATAGGTAACTAATGATTCTGGAAAACTTTCAGTCAGTCTCACAAGTGATTATTTTAAAAGCACTACAGCAGCTTAACTGAATAGAATGGGTTAGTTTTATTTTTAAAAGACTTACTAGGTGCAGGGGATATACTATTCCAAAACGCATGCTATTTGAAATAACAGTATTTATTCAACAAGTTATTTCTACTTTCAGGTATAACCAATGATTTTTATACAAAATGGTATGCATAGAAGTTCTAAACACTCTCCAAAGTATGATGCAAAAAAGAAGACAGCTGACTATTGGTTTAATCAAGCCCAAACGATACTAAATCAAAAAATTACCCGGCATCGTATCGAGGTTTGTGTTATAATAACATTGATAGCTTTTGTTAGGGTTGTTATACTTGATAATGATACGTTTAACAAGGATGCGGTTACGAAGGCACATATTTCATTAGCAGTTTGGGTGACATGCTGTTCAAACTCTTGTATCACAAGAAAATTAGTTTGCTCGATCAATATGGGCTTTAGATAAATAGGTGGTTCTAAGAAGTAGGAGCTCATCCTGTCCATGTTTATACTTTAATGTATCTAATTGATTTTTTGAGAATCTAATAAATAAATAGTTGCTTTACTTTATATATTTTAACTTCTAACACTGTTACAGGTATTGCAACAAATGTAATAATGTTCTTGGGAGAAGGGATATCTACTCACGCATTGGCTGTCGCAAGACCATATTTAGAATCTTCACAAGACAGACAATGAGGAAGAAGGGCTTTTCGCCTTTGAACGATTTCCATATGTTGGATATTCAAGGGTAACTAATTATTAATAGGAGGCGCTATCACTGGATTAAGTTAGTAAAAAAGTTATTTGTTTAAACCTATAATTAACATTAAATTAATTTGATAATTTTTTTTGAGTAATTTGATGATGTTTCTCATCGTTTATTTTCATTCAGAGTTCGTGTGCTGATACCCGCAAACCAGATGAGGCCTGCTCCGCAACTGCGTATTTTTGTGGAATAAGAGGCAACAAAGGCACTATAGGCATTAGCGCTGCTAAATTTGGGGACTGCGACGATATGGTAAATCGGACCAATTATGTGGATTCTATAGCTCGTTGGTCACAGGTAGAAGGAAAGCGTACTGGAGTTGTAACGACAGGCAGAATAACTCATACTTATCCTGCAGGTACATCCAACCATTCTTTTCTACGTCATTTTCATCATAAGCCGACTCTTCATTTTACTTAACCCATAACCACAGATGACTGGTCTGAAAGACCTAGCGCAGTTTTAAAATTTTATATTTATTACTCCTACAATTTTCTATCTAACCAGTCTTCCTCGTGCAAGTTACGTGTAAACATAGTATCAGTTACTTCCTGTTTACAAGTTTTTTTGGTCGACCACGTTTCCTTCTTTGTAATGGAATGCAATTCCATACGGATTTGGATCAGCGAACTTCCGTTATTGTCAGGAGGTGGCCGTACCACTTCAATCTTTTCACTTCTATTGTCTCAAAAAATTAGGTAACAACTCCGATTTCATTTCCGTATCTACGTTCCGCACATGATCCATTATTGTGTATCCGCAACACCTACACTAGTAGTTCTGTTTTAGAAGTATTAATTAACAAGCCTCTCTTCAAACATTCTTCATTTAGCTTTCTCAGCATATAGTCGACGTTATCTCTCTCCTCAGTCTAGTCTAGTTTAGTCTCGTCTGGTATCTCCAAGGGGTATCCCTACAGAACAGCATTTCTCTCTCCAAAGTTCGAGCTCTTCATTCAAATAGATATTAAAAAGGATGGGAGAAATACAGCAACCTTGTCTTAGACCTTTTGTAACTTTTTTTTTAAATGTCTTGGCTCATCTTAATGGAACTCGTCATTTTGCCATAAAGATTTCTGACCGCAGTTAAGTATACTCGGTTACTGCCTTGGTCTTCCAAAACTTGCCACAATTTAACTAACATGACACTGTCGTATGGTTGCGCTAATTCCACAAACATCAAATGCGGTTCCATGTTACAAGCAAGCTGTATCTCAATTACTTGTTTCGAACAAAATACACTGTCAGTGCAAACTCTTCCAGCTTCAAAATCCATTCTGTTCTTTAATATCTTCTACTTCTTGTTCTATTTTATTTTTCAATATATTTCCATATATTCTTCCCAGGTAATTGGTGATGCACAAACCTCTGTAGTTGGAACATTTACAGCCAGTATTATTAAGGCCACTAATCTGACGTTAACTTTAATTCGCTGTTAAAATAAATAAAAGCGCATCAACATTTGTTTACTAAGCAGTAACGTTTTGATGCGTTTTTGTTTGACAGAAATTCCAACGCACTCTCTTTCAACATTTACTGTAACTTTTGACGTTTAATAAAGCTTATGTCTTGTTTGAAGTAAATTTAATAAATTGACAAATGGCGGTTAACCAAAGTTCAAATCTAAAACAGAAATTCTATGGCATTCTCTGTTCCGTTTTTAAATGATCTCAAGGTACTTTGCTTAATGAAATAAAAAATGTAATAGTGGAATTTTTGTGGAACTAAACGGAGTTCTATCTGTAGGAAACTTAATCCCTAATAGTCCTCATTTAAAGAAGATTGGCAGAATTAAGCTATGTAAATATTTCGTTCAAGAAATGTTATCAAATTTTACTATTAACATTCCAAACTTACTTGATAAATATATAAGTAAAGATAATATTATAGCAGTAACTCCTAATACGAATGTTGAATTTATAAGTGAATGTAATAGTTGAAATTTAATTGAAAATTTCATTAATTGGGATAACCTCCTAACTATAACTTGTAATAACAATGGCGATGAAATTGAAAACGGCTATTTCTCGTAATCAACGAATCCCGTCGAGATCATAGCCTCAATTTAATACTCTTAAATATTCAAAGTATTAATAATAAATTAGGCGAATTGGCTGCACTAGTTGAAGATCACAATTGTCTAACTTAATTTGTATTACTGAACATTGGATTACGAAGGAACAAACAACTCCAAAGCTATTAAATTACAACGCAGTATCAATATATAACGGAAAAATCTGGGGTGATACACTCACACAACTTCCTTTTACAGTGATATAATTAGCCAAAAATTTGATTTTTAATTTTTAAGCATTTGTACCAAAAATTTTCAAAAATTACAAATTCTACAGAAACCGTACAGAATGAAGCGTTAGTTGAAGAGACAAATTTTCTCAAAAATTTTAAGCTGAATTCAAAAATGTAATAATATACCGGATGTTCTATTTAAAATAGGAGTTAATAAAAAAGCAAAAGAAACCCATTTTAGAAGTATTCAACTAGAAAATCACCTATCTCACATCAATACATATTAAAAATGTAATAAAAATCTAAAGTTTGAAAAAAATAGTTAGAGCCGTTTTTGAAAAAATCGAAAAAACTGAAAAATCACAAGAGTAAACACCTACTTCCGGTTATGCGATTTTCTTCAAAAGCTTGCTGTCTCATCTACACAGTACGCAAAACTTATATATGGAGCTTCAACGCCATACCTTCGTTTTTGAGATATTCTGTTAACATACAGACATACAGACAGACACATAGACAGACCAATGACGAAAAACATGTTTTTTGCGTTCAGGGGACTCTAAAACGTAAAGATCTGTCGAAAACTCAATTTGGAATTTTTGGGGTGAATCCAATACTTCCTTTATCTTAAAAGGAAGTAAAAATGGTAATCGCGGAGACACCCTAATATATTGCCATGATAAGTTTGTTTTCTCTGGGATGATTTAATAGTACAGTTGTGGTTTGATTTGTGTTCTGCGTTTAGTGAACAATTAAATACTGTAGTAATATAAGTTTATAGATCACAATTGGGAGAACTAAATCTATTTTTTAATGGTTTAGACTCTCTCTTCAATGGAATTTCAAATAAAAAAAATGTAATTTTAACCCTTTTTGAGAGTTCTGCGGTTTTAAGAAATGTCGAGGTACATGCCAATAAAACTTAGATAACCCCATGTATTCGTACATCCTGTAAAAATAAAAGGTGTTCAAATTACATAAAAAAATTTACTTCAAACCCCTCAATTTTAAACTACATATCTATATATAATCGAGTTCTGCGAAGTACAATAAAATTATCCAAAAATATGTAGTATTCAAAACAAATTTCTACATTGTCTAATAAGTCCAACAAATTTTGGAATATAATTAATTCACTTACAGGTAAGGAAAGAAAAGAACAATCAACTACCATTAAATTAAGATCAGGTAATAATTCTCTCATTGAAGATCCATTTTCGAATCGTTTAACTCATATCTTCAGTCTATTGCCACAAATATAGTGCTGATTTAGATGAAATATCCCTACGTGTTATTCAAAACCTAACTGAACCCGCCTTGCATGTTCTGACTCAACGAATTAACATGTCTCTTCAAAGTGGACAACTTTCAGATTGTCTTAAAATATCACTAATTAACACTCTTTTTAAAAGCGGCAACGAAAATGAAATGTCCAACTATAGACCCATTGCACTGCAATCTTCTTTTTCAAAAATTATAGAATGTGTAGTCCACAAGCGAATGATAGCTTTCTTAAATTCAAATCACATCTTATCATCTCAAATCTCAACAGTTCGGTTTCAGAGCAGAGCGAGGTACAAATGATGCTATTTTTAACTTTCTTTTGGTTATATATGATAAATATATTTAATTTGATTTGATTTCATCAATGTCAGGCTTGTAATAAGCAACTTCTCGGTGATTATCCATGGATAAGCAGAACTTTTTCGGCGGTCCACAGGTTCAGTACTGATCAGGGCGACCATTGGAGGTTGGGATAATAGTTGAATCATGTTGATCAAAAAGTAACTTGTGTGTATTATTGATATTGGGATTGTCAAAATCGTTATAGCTATGGGGCGTTTATTGAGAGGTATTGAATAATAGTAGATTATGTTATTAGGAGTAAAAGTGATACTTTATGTGGCGAAGGTGAAGTTGATTTAGCCGAACGTTAGAGAGGCAAATAATTCAGCTAAGCCACATAAAGTCACTTTTACTCCTAATAACATATACTATTTTATCCGCAAACGTATTCAGGTACATTTCATTTATATAAATTTAAAAAAAATATGCATTTGCCGGGAATCGAAGCCAGGTCACCCTCGTGACAGGCGAGAACTGTACCCCTGCGCCAACCTCTGTTGTTCAAATAACGCCCTACGGTAATGATATATGAACATACTGATTCACCCGAGCTAATAGCACGCGGCCACAGCAGCTGTCACACCATAACCCACGGCGACAGATGCTCCGATCCGCTGCTTAAAGGTTTATTTAAATTTAAACTTTTTCGTACTCTTTTTGAAAATAAAAACCGGCCTACGATCTAAGTCTAAAAAATAGCAAAATTTTAAGCTATTATACAATTTAATCGGTCTAGTATCTTCGGAGGAGATAGCGAACAAACATAGAAAGAAAGAAAGAAAGCAACGATTTTGTGTGCTTAGGCAGATAAAGTAACACTTTTACCTTGTCAATAAAGACACATAAGCTGTCACTTTTGTGACGTTTGCAGATAAAAATTATTATTAAGGATGAATTAACCTTTTTACTTCCTTTTACGATAACGGAAATATTGAATTTACCTCAAAAATTCTAAATTGAGTTTTCAACAGATCTTCACGTTTTAGAGTCCCCTGAACCAAAAAAAAAAAATGTTTTTGTTCATTGGTCTATCTGTCTGTGTGTCTGTGAACAGAATATCTTAAAAACGAAAAAGGTATGGCTTTGAAACTTCATATATAAGTTTTGTCTACTATCTAGATGCGACAGCTTTTGAAGAAAATCGCATAACAGGAAGTATGGTGTTTACTCTTGTGATTTTTCAGTTTTTTTTTTCGATTTTTGCAAAAACAGTTATAACGATTTATGTCAAACTTGTATTGATGTGACATAAGTGATTTTCCAGTTGAATACCTCTAAAATGGGTTTCCTTTGTTCTTTACCATTTTTTATTAACTCCTATTTTAATTAGAATACCCGGTATATTATTACATTTTTGAATTCAGCTTAAAATATTAGAGAAAAATTGTCCCTCTATTTTGAACGGTTTCTGTAGAATTTGTACTTTTTGAAGATTTTTGACAAATTCTTAAAAATTAAAAACAAAATTTTTGACTAATTATAAGATCACTGTAAAAGGAAGTTGTGTGAGTGTATCACATCAGATTTTTTGTAAATTTTGTTTGTTAAAATTAAAGAGTAAATACCAAGCCTGACGTTTTTTGATTAAACCTCTTCATATCTTCAGTCGCTGCCTCATCGCTGCAAACCTCGGTCTTGTTGGCTTTCTTCTAAGTTATTAATGGCATTGTTCCAGCTGTCTCTTGACTGGGCTCCTTCTTTAATCAGCTGTTTTTAGTGTCCAGATTTTCATCCCATACAGACCGATTGGAAAATGCTTTAACCAATCTTACTTTGTGTTATTCAAGATACTTTTAACCTTCACCCAGTCTTGTCATTGCAGGTTTTGCAATTGCAATTTGTCTTCTGATTTGCATCCACCTTGGTCACCAATAATTAATCCTAGATAAACAAAACTATGTACAACCTCTAGATCTTGTAATGTTTCGTATTTTTTTTGCTTTTGTTTATTTCTAATCTAAGTCGGTTGCTTTCTTGTTCGACGCGTTAAGGAAGTATTACTATATCTTATTCATCACCAGCAATAGCACTAATAACTGTGATGTCATCAGCGTATCGGAGATTAGAGAGTGTTTTGCCTCCTATAGATATGCCTCTATCCCAATCGTTAAGTGCCTAGCTCGTTCTAATCCACAGCCTGTCAAAGTTATTTTTGTACTTCGAAATTAGTTGAAAGCATTGAAAGCCTTTTTATAATATACAGGGTGTTATGGAAATGAGTGCAACTATTTTAACCCGTAATAGAACTAGTTGAACTGAACAACTTCTCCATTTATCATTTTTTCGAAAACGCCCTCAAAACTGAGCTAACATTCAAAACAATTTTAGTCTAAAAATGCATACCCGCCTATGGAATAATATTTTAATTTAATGGCGAAAAACACAAAAAACATTTATTTGATATGCAAGCCAACAAAAACTGCATAGATACTGATACAGCCTTTAGTTCACATCTAATCACCAATGTACGGTTACGGCCAAATTAAACCGGGCAGTACTTTACTCTATTGTGAATTGGTATTAAATCACCTAAGAAACATAAAAATTAAAAATGACATATTAAGAATTCCAACTGTCAAGATACTGTCAAATACAAGCCTAATTTACCAAAATTTATGAAAATGACATAGAATGTCAAAATGGTGATCGTTTTTATTTGGCCGTAACCGTACTTTATCAGTTGAGGTATGTAAATTATTTACCGCATGCTTTTTGTGCAAGAACTTTGCAGTTTTAATATACTTGTTTCGTTCACATTTAACTTAGATTTGCTTACCAAACGGCTCGTCAAATTTAGGGAAGATAAACGATTGATAATATATGCAATTAAATGTAAAACGATAAATATCATTTTGGTGAGCTCTGTCACTGGTTAAAATATTTTCACTATTTCCATAACACCCTGTATAAAGCACAGAATCACTGTAATTTGAAACTCGCGATAGTTCTAAAAAATCTCACTCATGTTAAATATCTGCTCTCTTGTGCCCTTTCACAAAACCTGCCTGCTTGTTAGGAATCTGCCAGCTGATGTAACGATCGAAACATGTTTTGAGTATACAGGGCGATTCATAAGTATTGTCACTAAATTTAAGGCTAATTAGAAGAATACAATTTTCATCAAAAATTTATAATAAACACAAGTTTGTTTATTACATTTGGTGCATTAAGTTAATGTACTCGTATCTAATTCAAACAGTAGTTCTCAACAGTTTGCAGGAGACCCTAATGTGTATATTTTCCATAAGCAATTTTATTTTATTGCAATGTACAGTCGTGTGCAAATAAATCTGGGACAGTGTTTTTTTCACATGCAGATTCAGTTAAGAATTGAAGAATATCTCTATGGATTTCCTGCTATCAGAAAGAGTTACATTAAACTTTAACAGGTACTGAAATCCGTAACTATCTCTGATAAGAGGAAATCCATGGAAATATTCTTCAAATTCTTAAGTGAATCTGCATGTGAAAAAAACACTGTCCCAGATTTATTTGCACACGACTGTACTTTAACTGAGTTCAGTATGCACCTCTTTCATTTAATGACTATATGTATGAATCATCCTGTAGGTATATAGCATTATTTTGTTGTCATGCGATATTAAAGCCAAGAAGACTATACTAAGGAGATGCAACTTCCTATGACGGCTATATATAAAAACGGCCCCTATGCCGGGGATAGCTGTCGCGGCGCTGTCGACAGCGTGTACTACTTCGCTCATTTTCGTTCGTTTTCGCTGCCGTTCGAGAGTTGGAAGCGAGCTAAATTAACCTGTAATCGCGGTTAAAAATCAGTTTACGGTTGTTAATCAAATGCAGTGTATTTCAAATGTGTTATTAATTGTTAAAACATGGTCCGAATTTCCAGTTACACTCAGCAAATATTTGAGATTGACAGTTCACGAGTTTTGTGAATGGATACACATACACCACGACCTCCTTATTTCTCAACTTTTAGCGGTCCGCTTCGAAACGGGAGTTGCGTCTCCTTAGTATAGTCTTCTTGATTAAAGCTATAGTTCAATCATTTTCGCAATTTTTCGTTGAAGCTTTTCCATGGAAAGGAATAAATGTTGACTGTAGGGTGCGTAATGCCGACCGTTGAGGGGTTTAATCTGAACGATACTGTCGAGCTGGTAAACAACGGAGCAATCTCCTGGAGGGTGCGCAGTGCCGGGCGTTGAGAGGTTCAACCTACACGGGGCTGTGGAGATACTGAACAACGGGCCGGCAAGCGAGGGGTTCGGCCTGGACTGCAGTTCTGCGGAAACTAAATTTGGTTCGAAATTCTGATGCAGGGGTAGCTTCGGGGACACAAGAAATGCTAACCAGTTAAAGATGCTAGCGTACACTGATTGAACTTATGTGGGTTTGGCCACAGAAGCTGAACACCAAAGCTTTCAGCGAACATAGTGGTTCGGCGGTAGAGCTTGTCTAGCAAAACGTTTACGTAAACAGGACTGGTTCGGCAAGAGAGCTTGACTGAATTCTGCTGCTGATCCTTGGATCCTTGAAACCATTATTTTTAACGGCCGGCATCTCAGTGGTGGCGAAGTTGCTGTGTTCTATTGAATTCTATTACAATTTTTCCATGGGTCAGCCGGAATTGTTTGATTTGCATAACGTTGCTGACCTATCCACGCATTTTGACACCAAATACGACCTTCCTTGGTTTACGAGGTAAAGTTTATAAATTTATGTTACCTTAGAATTTATCCGTTGGTCAGTTATAGGCAGTGTTGAGTTATTCGACGGTTTAATTTGCTTCCACAAAAAATCAGTTCAGCAGCCCGTTTCCAACCGTTAACTGGTGTCGTAAGTATACAAAGCGGTTTTGTTACAATCCAGGTGTATACAAGGCCGCGCCTGCACCAACAGCTTCTTCCAACCGTTACGCTGGAAAGCGGACAGACTAATAAAATTTAGAAAAATATATTTACAGTATATGCGCAAGCGTAGCTCAGTGCTTAAAGCATTGCACTGTGGTGCGGAAGTCTGGAGTTCAAATCCCAGATCGATGCCTGGCGAGCGGCCTACCCAGTAGCTTTAAATAATTGGGGACCTGCGTTCGAAAGGACAAGGGGTAATAATGCGGTTGTCTAATGCGTGATGCTCACCACATCAACACGTGTCATAAATTTAACACGCAATAGCCGGGTGTGAGAGCAAAGATACGGAAGCTCTGACCTTCCGTCTTGCAGGCCAAGCTCCTTCATTTGGTGTTAGAGCCTCACCATTATTATATTTACACTATAACACATTAGTTCGGTGTTTGCTGCAACCCCTGGCATTGGCTGTTCTAGATATGGGCATAAACGTTGATAGAACCCATGCGTTTGATATCTTACATGTATCATGCGTTATATAAAATGGTTCTGTTAAGGCCGGTTTCATCAATTATGTTTTTTATACTTGTATATATACACAGTGTGTTAAATAAGAAGGGCAACAAACTGTAATAAGTGATAGTACTCATCAAAATCAGATAAAAGATTGAAGCTCTATCAGCCCTTTTTGCCCTTAAGACGGTTAAGTAGTTAGCCTTACCTGTCGAAATCAAGGAAGACTTCTCTTGTTAGGGGTTAACGACTGTCACAGGTGTTAGCGTGGTAGCCAGGGAGAGTACGATTTTTAAAATCTCTCTACAGTCGACTGGAATCAAACCCGGGCGGGTCACCTGAGACATTTGCTCGCTGGACCATCCTCTCATATTTTTCTTTAATGCTCTGTATATACAGGTGGCGATTTATTCTATCCCTGCCAACATATTTTTCAGCTATAATGGATACTGCTCGCATGGCATACACAAACGTAACAGTAGTATATTATGAAATTTGGCGCATTGTTTATATAAGCTCTTCCTACCGTTAAAAGCAAATTATTGTGTAGCTGACGAATATAATTTTAATGGTGCCTATTAAATTTCATTAATGGATAAGCAATTCTTGTTTGAACATTGTTAGAACTTCCGACTTAACCTCTGTTCCGCAATAGTATTACCTGACGTTCGACTGTATTTTGCACTTTAATACATGCAGCTTTTATGCAAGTTTGGCGACGTAAAGAAATATATACCGAGTTATATGTAATACCTCTTTTATCACAAATAATTTAGTGGAAAGTATCAAAAATTATTTATATACATAACATAATATTTGGGGTAATTGTAGGTATCTACGCCCATACAACAAACAACGAATGGGAAACAGATACTGAAGTTATTGGAAGTGGTTGCAGCCCCGAGGACTGTTCGGATATAGCAACACAGTTAGTCTATGGAACAACTGGCAAAAAACTTAATGTAATATTTGGAAGAGGGCGAAAATGTTTCTTGCCAAAGGATGTGAATGGCGATAGCGGTTTTAGGAGCGATTACCGAAACGTAATTGAGGAATGGAAACGGGAGAGAAATGGTAGTTCCTTCGAGTATGTCTCTAACAAGACAGCACTTTCCGAAGTCCCCGTTGAGACGACACATATTCTAGGTCTTTTTGACGATGAATCGCCATCTCATAAAAATGGGAGCATCCCTAAACCAACGTTAGCAGATATGACTGAAAACGCAGTAAAATTTTTGTCGCAAGAGGACAAAGGGTATTTTTTGTTTGTACATGCTGGAAGAGCCCAACATACACACCGTCCGAAAATAGCACAACATGTCATGGGTTTTCACGAAGCAATTCACACTGCTATTTCTATGACGAATTTACTAAAAACGTTGGTAGTAGTCGTTACCGATTATTCTCTTTCGGATGATTGTGGTTTGCATGCCCATGGAAATGATGACCCGCAAACACCTGGAGAACGAAACAAACGTAAACATAAAAAAATAAAAAAATCCAGCAAGGAAAACGATTTGGGATATGATTTAAGTAAGATATATACTATGATATTTATTTCTAATCTTCTTGTTAGAAAGATGAAAATTATTTTTCAAGCTCTACTTTTAAATGCGGATATTTTCCCTCTCTTCATGTTATAGTCATCAGTGCTTCATAGCTCGTTCTAATAGTTATACCTCGAATAGTCGTCTATTTACGCCTTCCATGTTTAAATAATTACCTGACATTTTCAGATCCAGGTGTAAATATCTACGCGATGGGACCCAGAGCTTACCTTTTCAGCGGCTTGGTGGAACAAAACGTTATTCCACACGTCATGGCTTATGCTTCGTGCATAGGAAAAGGACGGACTGCTTGCAGCAACAATAGTGAAAACACTGGCCGACCAATGGAAAAATCTGCACAACTACTTTAAGCAGTCAATATATTTTAACGTACTCTTAATAACTGGAATATATATTTTAATAGAAAATTTAAAATTATTATATTGATCTTTGTCTTTCGTGATATGGATCCTTATTATCTCATATCTGAATCGGTCTGGTGGTAGCAAGCAAGTGTACAGAATAAATTTGGATTTCAAATGGGATTTTCCCTAATTAATATGTACTCTGTTTTCTTCTTTATCTTTCCCTTCCACCACATAGGATGTCAATGTAAGTTTTTTATTATTTTACACATACTCTTTATCTTGACACGACAGTCTCATTTTCAGGATTCAAGCCAACGTACGCTGTCTTGCTTCACTCCGCGATGGGTTTCTTCCTCTAATTTATTACGCATTTATTTACTGCAATGTGTTAGAAATTTTCCGCGAGATCGTTTAGCACCGGTATTGATATCCCAGATTTTTTCCCTTTTATGCAACACATATACCCTACCATCTTATTTGATTTGTTTTTCTTCTCTCTTTAGTAGCTTGATTTCAAACATGCATCCGATTTTTGAATTCGGTGTGATAGCACATCCAACTGAGTAACTTTTGAACTATTAAATAAAATAACATACGTTCCTAACAATGAAAAAATACACAAAGGGAAAAGGAAAATCTAAATTCAGGCAAACAAAAGTAGAACAATTATTGCTAATGCCGCACATCACTGTTAAAGGTTACTGAACTGAACTAATTCAAGTTCACTAACGGCCGCCATTTACTACTCGCTCAGTATATGGCATATTTTTGTATTAGTTGCACAGCAGAGCTGGGCAGTAATTAATTACTTTTTAATTAAATTACTAATTAAATTCCTTTTTGTGAATTTGCCTTGAAATGAATTACTTTTCAAAATGCGGTAATTGTAATTGGGAATTGCCATTTTTGTTAAAAACTAATTGAAAATTACTTTTTGAAAGTAATTAATTACTACATTCAATTACTCAATTACTTTTGTGTAATTAAATTACTCTAAAGTATTTAAATTACTTTTTCCGTCGACCTCCCTATAAAATGTGATTTTACGGACGCATTTGCGTACCAAAACTGTCACTTTTTTGGACACCATTAATTTTTCGACCGCAAACACTTTTCGTCCGCAAATGCTTTTCGTCCGCGAATGCTTTTCGTCCGCAAACACTTTACGGCCGCACTTTACAGCCGCAAACGCTTTTCGTCCGTAAACACTTTTCGTCCGCAAACACTTTTCGTCCGCAAACGCTTTTTGTCCGCAAACGTTTTTCGACCTCAACAACTCTTATAATTCGGACTTCACTTTAATTTTTTTTCAAATTATGACGGTCACCACTGTCACAATGAAAATGAATGACGGCTCATCTAATGTCACAAGTCTAACTTAGATCAGCTAACTAGATCAATCTTAAATACCACATCATAGTAATTATATGAATTGAATATGAATATGAATTAGGTAAGCAAATTGGTAGGACATAAAACCTTGAAGGCACCACGGGCATTATGAGCTAAGAGCCCGCGATTGTTGTACACACCTCGGGCCACAGCCCTCGGTTAGTACACTAACAATCTTGGGCTCTTATTTTACTCATAATGCCCCTTGGTACCTTAATAACAATACAAGTATTTGAATTACCTGTGGTAATTGAAATTACTCGAGGCAATTGAATTATTTTGTGGTATTTCAATTACTGAATTACTGACCTCGATTGGGTGCCAACAGAGCCGGATTAAGGGGGGATAAGGGGGCTGCAGCCCCGGGCCACCGAATTTCGGGGGCCTCGAAAAGATTCGAAGGTTATAATCTAGTGCGGTTTCTAATCCCTTTTTACCCGTTGCATAAATGGCAATGGGGCCTCTAAAAAAATTTAGCCCTGGACCTCACATATCCTTAATCCGGCTCTGGGTGCCAAATCTCTAGAACGCAAAAAAATAAGGAAAGTTACATATTACGCAAACCGCAATAGGGTTTTCCCGACAATATAAGCCTAATTTATCTGGCGAGTCGAAAACAGCAACTATAGTATTTTCTACGACGCGCCACGAGCAGTGTTGCCAGTTTTGGGGACAAGTTCCTAATTTTAAGAGATCTGAAGAGGCTGTTAACGACAAACTTTAGTAAAATGTGATTAGCTATTTTTCTAGGGTTTTTACGTACAATTTGAAGGAAATATTATTGAATCAATTTAATTCTGTTGAAGGTATCGAACTTTAATAGTGGTTTATTGTTTGTTTTTAACTCAGTAATCTGATCGCGAATACTATGCGCCAGATTTGCGCCTAAAAATTCCCTTATCATTGCTTCAGAAGAAATGATGTTTATGTCACGTATCTGCCATTATTAATCGCTGCGAATCCAAACCGCAGTCTTTGCAATACTTGGCAAAGTCGACAAATAAAGTCTTGTTGACCGCTGATTAGGTTTGGATTTTGGATTTACTTTTTTATGGTGTAAAGTACCAGCTCGTTTGAAAATTTTGATCGTGTTTGGTTATTTTTTGTGAAATTATAAAACAGACGTTCTCTGGATCGGAAATAAAATACCCAAAAGGGTTCTACTTTCCTCACAAAAAACATCTATTTTACAGATTTAGAGATAAAATCAGCTAATTTATTTTTTTTAACAACGCAAGTAAAAAATTTTTTTGTTTTTGTCATTACACTTAATTAAAATTATCTTTATTTAAAAATATATTTTACGTTTCGCTAATTCATTGTTAGCTTCATCAGAAACATTGGTTTAAAATATAGGACAAAGGGACATTTACCATAACAATATGTAAAATATAGGTACATGTTAGTGTTTGCACTTGTGAAAGAATAAGTATCCTCAATTATGTCAATTTACCTGTCTTTTGTTTCCAAAAAGTTTTAGTAGTTAGAATGGTAACATCTTTTATTATTGATACGATCTCGTTAGATAAAACATTCTTAGTTTTCATAGTTTGTAGCTGTTTTTGTATCTCCTGTACAAATTCTTACTTTAATTCGCGGTTTTCAACTAGGTTTATCAGTCACCTGTCAACTTTCAACAGTCCCTAATCAACACCAAATTGATATTTTATTTTAAAATTTCAACTTACCTAATACAATTTTTACAGCTATTTGTATTACTAGGGAGTAAAATGTATCATTCCCTCCCGCGGATGTAGTTTAATTCTTCAGCGTTACTGAGAACAGTACCTAATCAATTGTAATCATGGAAGGGAGGAAATTACGTTTAAGTCGAGAGTTATGCATTCAACACTTTTACATTTTTTGATGTGGCAATCTCTTGTATTCAGCTGCATTCAAAAATATTTAAATATGAAAAGCAGAAGGTTAGTTGATTTATTATTAATCACATTGCCTCCCGTCTGTAATGGCAACGGTAGTCAATGTATTATATTCCCTCCCACTGCCATTGGAAACCGACCAGGAAACCAAACGTATATTTTCGGGAAACCCCTAACAGGCGACAAAAAATTTTACTTTCGTATATAGAAGTAAAAAAATATTTTATCTATTAGCAACATGATATTGTACATTTTTGTCATAGAAACAAAATATGAAAAGCTACTCATAACTCCCAAGGGACTTGTCAAATTATTTCTCCCTCAAACTCATGGTAGCAATGCAACTACAATTAAAGTCTTAGCAACCATAGAATGAGGCAATCCTTGATGTTACTTACATATTCTAGTTTTAAATATCATTATGACATTTTAAAATTTCATACCTACTATTTTTACGGCCAGAGCCCTCGGTTTGTAACACATGTCAACCTCAGGGAAAAAACATATTCATATCTCCCTTAATGCATAAATATCTATTCTAACTGAGCCAACAAAAAATACTCAAGTTGCGCCAATTGACACACCACGTAGTGTTCTACAAAATCTAAATAGACATTTGCTGTCAAACAATTAAAAAATCCAATGCTCCACCCTGTATACTTAGGTAAGTTACATATTTTCGTCATGCAGCCTCATGTTAGGCGTTAAGTAACAAACGACTTCCGGGATTGGACCGTGTCATGATTGAGATCGAAGAACTCAACGTTTCGCCCAATTTCGTAAGAGGCTTCATTCGAGTTTCGCCTCTGAAGTGGTTTACACGTTGAGTTACCGAGCTCTTCTGTCCCTTCCCTTGCAAAGAGTTTCGCTTCTGGCGTGGTTAACACGTTGAGTTACCGTGCTCTTTTGCTTTTTTCCTCCTGATGAAGCCCCTTACGAAAGTGGGCGAAACGTTGAGTTCTTCGATCTCAATCATGACACGGTCCAATCCCGGAAGTCGTTTGTTACTTAATGACAATGGCCGTGAAAGCCTCAAAACTCATCATGTTAGGCGTATTTAATAGTACATTGTTCTACAAGTTAAGAAAGGTGAGAGTTTTTCAACGTTTAATTTACGAGCGAGCGATGCAAAACGAGTGGATTAATTTATTACGAACATGGAAAAATTACTTTTATAACATATTCAGCGTGCTATTTTTTTTAATATAATTACAAAATGTAGCCAAAATGAAATTCGACATTTCTTCATATTCAAAAAAATTATTTTTTTTAAATCCGCAGTGCAGAACGTCGAAATCGGCAGTGAAGAACGTTGAAATCGTCAAATAAAGTACGAGAAATGGGCAGTGAAGTAATCCATTGTTTTACGACTTTTTGTAGGCAGCTGGACGATAGGTAAACGTCAACCGACGTGAACATAATCTACAAAAGTTGGTTAAAATGTTGTAATTTCGCGATTTAAAAAAACAATGTACCCCACGGCACTGGAAGTTTATTGTTATCCTTCATGTGTTTTATTTGCTTTGGCCCTACGGGCCTGGGCACCTAAATCGGTAATCGTGATAAAAAGCTCAACTTCAGTGATAACCTATGTGGAAACTAATATAAAAAAATATATACATTTGAACTTTCAAGTACCTATATCTTCTTACTGAAGGGATTTGTACTAAGGTATATTAGGTTTAATCGGTTTATTATAACGTAAGGAATCTATGCCAATTCGATGTCGCATTTTTTTTGGGACAACCTGTATAATTGTTATCCTTGAATTTATTTATTTACTTACATCTTACTTCGAAACAAACTAAAAACTTTTAGTTTTGGTGAACTTTTCATGTAGCTACAAGATTTAATTATCAAAAAACCTTCAAAAGTGAAAGAGTATGTAGGTTACTATAGCTAACAAAACAAAAATTAAGCATTTTTAGATTACGCTTACGAATCGACACAACACTAATGATAGTTGCAACTTGAAAGAAAATTCTACTAAGTAAAACTACGTATATGACAATAATTTTAATTGAAAGTAATTGAAAAAGTAATTGATGTAGTACAATTACAATTACTAAGTAATTGGTAATTGAATTACTATTTCCTGTGAGTAATTGAATCTCTGGTAATTAAATTACTGCATTGGGCGGTAACTGGTAATTAGTAATTAATTACTTTTTAAAAGTAATTTGCCCAGCTCTGTTGCACAGTACCTTAATACTTCGTTGGACCAGACATTCTTTAATAAGTTATGATCGTCCTTTTTGATCGTAAATTTATATCCCTTCAAAAGAGCATTTTTCTTGAAAGCTGCATTATGGAATCTGTAGAATATAAATTTAGTAATCACACTTTGCTGTTTCCAAAAATTTAACACTAACTTTGTAACTCCCCATTTCATTTTGGCGTTCCTTGTGAAGCGCACCGTCAATCCTGGTTTGCATCTCTAATTTAAATAATCACGCGCCCACGTCTTCCTGCAAAGCCGCGGGAAGGAATGGTTATATTTCCGAGCTACCTTCGAGATAGAGGCAGGTTTGAGATTTTTCGAGTTGCCTTCTTCGAATTCACCCATCCGTGAAGGCGGCTGTGCTAGCAGAATTAATCAAGACCCACTTAAGGGATTCAATATCTTAATTTCGAGTAGGCTATGCATTTTTGTTTTTTGCGAACCATTGCGGTGTATAGTCAAATTTATACCCATTCGGAGTCACGTGATAATCTAGTAACTTTACGTATGTCGATTCTTAAAAATGCAATTTTAGGGTAATAAATGACATTCCGTTTTGTAGGTTATCATGACATCTGCCAATTTCTAAAACAAGGTTGCTACGGGTTTATTCTCTTATATGAAATCAAACTGACTTTACAGGTTAAAGAAAACATAACATGTCGTAAAATGTAAATATAATAAAGATATGTCAGCTGCTACATTAAATAGCAAATTTTAAGTCAATTCCTGTGCATGCATATTCTGTTATAGAACATTGCCATTTGAAGCCTATCTCCTTGCACAATCTATTTAAGGAAGAAACTGAATGTGAAAAATGTCCTCCAGATTCTTCAACCAAGCGTTTTTTAGGTTTTCTATGGTTACAAATTCTTTAGCTACATACATTTTATATATAGTGTCCCTGATGGAGTTCTTGACTGCTTCGTCGACTTCCGTTTTTGCATTCTTCACTTTCTGGCTCATATTTTCGGTAAATTGTGCTCTCCGAGACATTTAACGCAAGAGAAGCACGACGAATAGCGTTGGAGAGTGAAACTGTTGATTTACTATGATTAATATTGTCGTACTCTTCATAAAAAAACGCATAATATTCAAATTAATTGTTGTGACTGCTTGTTATACCGCATGTCCGATGGTTTCTGATAATTACCAGTTTTCGGTTCAACAATTTTAGGTTTTATTACCCTTATCTCAATAACTTACACAAAAAATATAATCTGACAGCTTAGAAACGTCAAATTTTAAAATTAATTTTATGAATCGACATGCCTTTTTTTCGAATTTTTTCCATTTCATCTATTTTACTAAAGATGAACAGTGACAGACAAAAGTCACGTGACTCCAAATGGGTATAATTTTGACTATACGCTTCAAACGGCGACGCTAGGCCCGCAACCCAACTAAGAGTGAGCTATTTTCTCGTTATTTATTTGCTGTGCTAATTAAGTGACTTCCGCTGCATATCTTGATTGTCCCCTGAAATTTACCAACAGCGCACAGTTGTGGGCGTGCTCTGAGCCAAGGTCGTTCCTGCAATAATTTCAACCCATGAATGCTGCTTATCACAGAATGTCTTCACACCTGTTGGATGTTTCTGCGTTCACGCTGATGAGTCTCAATTAACAGTAAATCCATACTAACTTGCTATTCAGCGTGTTATTTGTGTCGAAAAGGGCATATTTGCCTGCTAAACAAAGCCATTTGGAAGTAAATTCGCTCAAGTTACGGTAACTTCAGTAGTTTTATCAAACGCAAAGGCTTTATCATGTAGTAAATTAGCTGAGATTATGCAGTGTATACACTGTGGATCACCACTTGCGCAGTGTGACATTAAACGCCGGCATTTCCAAAATATACATTCCAAAGCTGTTGTAATCCGGCAGACGTGCGTTCCATTGTCACAATAATTAGCTGAATGGTTGCATAGCATACATATGTCAATTTGTAGTGATCGCTGAGATTAGAAGTTCTAATTTGTGTTTTTTGTCACATATGTGATGTTCGAATTTTTAATAATTCATATTGTGTGTTTATGATTTGGTTTGACCTCAAAAAATTTAATTATATATATTTATCGTTGTAGAGCGTCTGGTTTTACCTGAGCTGTGTTATTAATATTGCTTTATTAATTACCATTTGTTACGCTGTTGATGAATATTAAATTCTATTTACTTTTATTGATATATTTTTTTTGTGTATTTATGCTGCGGCTCTTTATAAACCTGCCCGTATTCTTTTGAGATTTAGGTTGTATTAAGAGGCATACAAGGTAGGTGGTGATTTGTTTTGGTAGCTAGATTTGTGATTGTGTTGTGTATAATGGCTGGCGCCCATTTGTATAAAATTTATAGTTTTTATGTAACTTTAAGAACCGTGGCCTGGTCCTTATTCAAGCCATATTTTGCAGAGGGTTAGAGTTAGCTAGGGCTGTACTCA
This sequence comes from Agriotes lineatus, assembly GCA_940337035.1. NCBI lineage: Eukaryota > Metazoa > Arthropoda > Insecta > Coleoptera > Elateridae > Agriotes > Agriotes lineatus. The sequence continues at coordinate 144,652,921 of OW679199.1, read as the reverse complement.
CCCTTCGTTTAAAGCGAGTACAAGTTGTTGAAAAGCTGTTACTAATAGGGCATACGATTTTAATCAATCCGTTTTTGCTCTCTTCGTCAAAAACTCTGAGCACATTCCTGGTGGTATTTTTTACTGAACGGGTATTAATCTTTTACCATTTTTCATTTAACAGTAGCTGCGGAAAGTACAGTCGATCAGCTTGAATGCATTAACTATAGTTTAGATATTTTGAATTACAGTAATGGCTCAGCAGAATGAACACTCGATTCAAGGACAAATTTATTTATATGTACAAAATGTTAACACTATAGATTCAAAAAAGCACACAAGAAACGAAGGTTCAGACAAAAGGAGCCAGATACTATATTAAACAAATTAATTGGTACATACTAATTGTTCATTTATAAAATCTAATGTTAATAAATACAATAAACTTTTTTTAAACGGTACATTTGATTAAGTGTACTGCTCGGTTGTATGAATCGGCTTGGTTTTAATTAGTTCACATAATGGAGCGGCTGCTATACTACTAATTAAAATAACTGTAATTCTTCTAAGAATTGTACGTAACGTAAAGGATTAAGTATTCTACATAAATACTAATTCTAAATGTAACCACTGCAACGCCTTGAGGTCCCTTAGAAGCTGAACTGTTTATTTTAAATTATGCCTTAATAGTAATTTATGCAACTAATTTTGAGTCATATTTTTTTTCATGAATTTGCAGTATCCCGAGTTAATCAAGCAAATTAATGAAAAAAGAGACTTTCAAAACGTGTTGTACACGTAGTTTTCTTGTATGGTGATCTCTTGTAACTCTAAATTTAGTCGAAAAGGCTTCGGAATTTACAACTGTCAAATTGACATTTGAATAAAATAGTTAAGAAAAGTGTACCTTTCTCACGATTTTGCGTTAAAAAAGTTATACTTTCAATACTATTTTTCGTTAAAAAAAGACGATTTTCATGATCACTATGCAAAAAAAATAATTGTATCGTAAAACTCAAGTACCATATGTACTTTAATTGTACTACAGGGTTTTCCGTTTACTTTTCACCATGTATCTATAATTATGTTTCACTATTTGTCAGATGTAATTCCCATTTATCAATATTGACAAATGTTGACAAGAGGGAAAAGCATTTAAGATAAAACGAAACACAACTGACACACGGTGAACAGCAGTCGGAAAACACTGTAAATGTGTTTAATTAAAAGTGTAGTTTAGATCTATAAACTCCTTTGGTTAAATTCTTCCTGTTGTAGTTCGGTTTTGTACTACACTGAAAATACTAACTGTGAGCTTGAAAACTGTGTGTTCCTTAACAACACAATTAAGACAGAATATGAAATTTAAGAACATATAATTTGTAGCACCTTGTGTTTAATATTAAGTTCTTTTATCGGCCCAGAAAATTAACGTTTACTATAGCGGAAGTAGATATAAAAATAGTAAGATGGGCTAGTTTCTTTAAATCGTCAGTATTAAGCTAAAGCGAAAGAGCTATTTATGGTACAACTACGAAATTAAGGACTCTTTTGGACGAGCCACAGTTTATGACCAAGCTAGCACAACGAGGGAGGCACATAAATAAGGCCAGTTTCGCAAGAGTTACATACATAATTTTTTGTTTTACTGCTTTTGAAGCGCCTTTTCTTAAGACAGTTTAATCCAGGAAGTCGGGAAAAGTCAAAAGGGTTATGATCATATCGAAAAATTACAATTGTCGGAGGGTCGAGAGAAAATTAAATCCCCCAAGCTTCCTTTAAGATACTTTATTTTGTATTAATTCAGGTTCGATAAAAGCCTAGCACATACAATACAATACAATTAACTTTGGCAGTGTTGTTCTTAATAAGACGCTATCACTGTAAGCTTGTTTGAAGATTTGGTGGCGCGAGACTTTATGCGAGCGCCGTTAGAATTTGATTAGCGAGCGGTGCGCTTGGCGCCCTCTCTTGGCGTCGGCTGGGACTGTTGAGTGGTGTAGATCCGTGCTGCCTGCACGCGCTAGGTGTTACAAACTCCCCCTCTGCCTCCAAGGCGTCCCGACGTAGGTGGCAGGAAAGACTAGTTTTTCCTTGGTCTCCCCCTCCTTCTTATCGGCTGCACCGGATCCTGGTTGCTGGGTCCCTGGAATGGCCGTAGCGCCGAGGTGTGATATTTTCCGAGACGAGTGTTTGGATGATCCCTGGTGGCAACCTCGTATGACGTTGGCGATACTTGTTGGAGTATTACGTAAGGACCATCTCTTCTTGGCATGAATTTAGCAGCTACCCCTTTGGCAGCGTTGCTAAGCGGATGTGACGTAATCAGTACTAGATCTCCTGGTTTGTACTGCGGTGCTTCTCTCCGGGTTGCGTCGGCGTAGGTCTTATTCTTGTCCTGGTGTTGTTCTTGGATGAGTTTCGCCTGGCGGAGGGTATCCGTTAGTAGAACCAGATGTGGCGTGATTTCAGGTATAACATTTTCAGACTGGATGATGGCACGCTGATCCCTGGTGACATCGTCTGTTGTGCGGAGTTCTCTGTCGAACGTGAGGTATGCAGCGGTGTGTCCAGTTGATTGGTAGCGAGCGGTGTTCATGGCGAACCGTATGGGTGCCAATTTGGTAGGCCAGCTGCTATGGTCGCCCATTCTTGGTAGTGGATAGTTGTCACTGATGGTTACCTTATTTAAATTTCGGTAGTCGATGCACACTCTTACTCCACCCTTGGGTTTGGGAACCAGAACTACTGGGGCGGCCCATGCAGACTCGCACTCTTCTATGACGTCCTGGGCTAGCATGTCCTGCAGTTCTGCTTTCAGTATTTCCTGCTTGTGGGGCAGCATGCGGTACGGAGGAACGGCTACTGGACGATGGTCCAGGGTCTCTATTCTGTGTTCCGCGAATGATGTGGCCTCTCCCCCTGGCTGGAAGACGATAGAGTGGGCTTCAATTATTTTGTTGATCATTTTCCGGTGGTGTAGCTCCAGGGCTTGTCCTTCTTCGGGACGTAGCACAAGGTCTTCCACCTGGATCATTAAAAATTCCATGGCATTGTCGTCCATAATCCTCCGTGGTGAGTGTGGGAAAATGGTTGGGCTGGGTAAAGTTGCTCCTTCGTCCATTTGCGGGTAAAACTCGGAGATGCTATCCGCGAATATAACGTATAAATCGGGATTGATCTCGTGGTTTATCTTGGGTGTAATGGGAGAAGAGTCCGGTCCAAAGAGCTTCTTGTTTTTGACGGCTAGCCATCGAGGGTCACTCCGAGGAGGTGTCGATGCTGTCGCGTAAGGCACTGACTGCTGGCATTCTTGTAGACCGTACTTCGTGAAAAATGAAGGTGGTGCCTCAGGCAAGAATGGATAGGCCGTGTTCATGTCCTCGGAAAACTGATAGCATCTCCTGGATAAGTTTAGGATCATCCCGGCTTCTTCCAGGAAGTCCATTCCGAGAAGAGTCCTATTTGGGGCGTCCGGAAGGATGATGAACTCGGTCGTGATTGTTTTATTCTGAAGTCGCACAGGGATGATTGTACTGAGAACGCGCTGTCTTCTACTAACACCATCCGCTAGGACTACGTTGGCTTCTTTTTTAATGAAATGGCAATTGTGTTTCCTTAGCACACTGTATAGCGTGGAGCCGGCTACGCTTTGTTTGGCGCCGGTGTCCAAATATGCGCCTCCCTGCGTTTCGCAGACCACGATCGGGACTATCGGTCGGATTCTCTCAGGTCGCACCAAGCTGGCGGAGGCAAGATAAAATCCCATATCAGCGGTGTCCTCGGTTCGTGGATTGCAGCGTGAGCAGTTGCTGCGGATCGTCCCTGGCTGTCCACATCCAAAACATTTTATTTCTGCTGCCGGTGGTCTGTGTGTTGGAGCTGAAGGACGTTCAAGGGGTTTTGAATTGTTTGCCCCGCCCCGTCTTTCTTCCGCTTTCGGCACTCCTCCTTCGTGTGGCCGAAGTACCTGCAGTACGTGCACCTGTTTCTTGGTCCGGCTGTGCTGGAAGACGTGTCTCGTTTTATTTCTGGGGTCTCGTAATCTTCGACCTTTCGGAGTTCGTCTTGGAGCTGGTCGAATGTATTGAACGAGTTCCTAGAGATGCTCTTCCTCACTCGCTGGTTCAGAAGTCCATAGATCATATGCAGCTGGAGTTCTTCGTTAGGCCGGCAACTGGGCGGTAATTTAGCAATTAGTGCCCGCTTCGTACATACAAAGAGTTCTGTGGGTGTGGTCTCCTCCTGCTCAGTGCTGAAGATTTCTCGGAGAATTTTGTGCGGCGGCTGCGTCTGTGCATACGTGTGACTTAGTGAAGCAAGTGCTTCCTCCCATGTTCTTGTTAGATCCTTGACTCCCATCCACCAAGTAGCTGCAGGCCCCTCCAGGAGCATTGGAAGTCCTCGGAGTGCGTTCGCCTCGCTGATGCCCTCGCAGTCTTTGTAGATGGCGATCGATTCGATAAATGGGTGTACATCCGTGCTACCGTTGAACCGGGCTGTGCATTGCGAAAAGGAACCAGACGTCGGAGCTCGAACTTGCTGCAGCCCCTGCAGTAGCATACTGATGTCCTCCATCGTAATTGCTGCCGCCCTTGGTTGTTCTTCTTCAGGCATCGCTAACTTCCGCGTCTGTGACCTGGTGATCGTCTTGCCGCGAAGGGAGGAACCGATATGAATTGTTTTGTGCTATGGCTCCACTAGTTGGGCGCCACTTGTCGGAGGGTCGAGAGAAAATTAAATCCCCCAAGCTTCCTTTAAGATACTTTATTTTGTATTAATTCAGGTTCGATAAAAGCCTAGCACATACAATACAATAAACTTTGGCAGTGTTGTTCTTAATAAGACGCTATCACTGTAAGCTTGTTTGAAGATTTGGTGGCGCGAGACTTTATGCGAGCGCCGTTAGAATTTGATTAGCGAGCGGTGCGCTTGGCGCCCTCTCTTGGCGTCGGCTGGGACTGTTGAGTGGTGTAGATCCGTGCTGCCTGCACGCGCTAGGTGTTACACAATGGATATTTTGCTTTCGACCAATGGAAATACAGTATTAGCTTTTGTTACTATGGTTATTCCTGCTGAAAGGTAAAACTTACTAAACGCGCTAAACACTACCTAAATTCATAGCTTTCGATTCTGTAGAACCAAATGTAGTGTTTTAATTCTGCGACTAATTTTTAAAAATAATAAATAATTGATTTAAATCACATTATCGTGTTCTCGATGTGTATATTTACGATTTATTAGAAATGTATAAGATAACATGAAATAGTATCAATCTTTGGCGACAACCAGGGGCGCAGGAACACCCCCCTCATAGAATATATCTGATGTATACTATGTTTTACTAAGTAAAACAAAGTAAAAATAAGTATACCTTTTAGGTTTTGTATCTTTATGGCCATTCAATACGTGACTTAATAGTAGTTTGTACACCAAGGCACTGAAGTTTAGCTTTTTATCACGATTGTGGATTTAGTTGCCGAGGCCCGTAGGGCCAAGGCAAATAAACCACATGACAGATAAAAAGTGCCGAGGAGTACATTAAGTTTTATTTTAAATCGAGAAATCGTGAAATTACAACATTTTAAGCAACATTTGTAGGTTATGTTAACGTCGGTTGACTTTTATCTGTCGCCTCGCCACCTACAAGTCGTAAAACAATGGATTACTTTACTGCCGATTTCTCGTATTTTAATAACGATTTCGAGTTACTTTAATGCCGATTTCAAATAAAAGCATTTTAGCTTAATTGTAACCATTATGGCTATTTATGTATCAAGTACATAATGTAGGATAAAGAAGACGAGTCAAATAAGGTCTGATTATGTACGAGCTGCATTCAAAGCTTTACGTTCGACTGCACTGCAGAATATTTCCTTTTATATACAATAACATTTATATTAGACACATTCGAAAATTCAAGTTGCCATTGAAACATTTGATAGTTTCTAAGTGTGCAATGTAAATAGTAATTTACTACAAGAACGTAAAGCTATTCTCTAGGCATGAGTGCCACTGTCATAGTGACAAAAAACGAAGCTTATGGGGATTTTAAGTGTATGCATTTAATTGACAAATTTAAAAAATCACGTTTCTAATGTGTTGCTAAGTTACCTTTCAGTCCACTAAACCCATTAAAGTACTCAACTCAGTCTGCTAATAGTAATTTACGATACAAGTGCGTAAAGCTAGTCTTTAGTCACGAGTGGGGCAGAGTTAAAACACGAGTGAAGGAGCATTTTAAGCTCCGCGAGTGACTAAACATGTTTTACGCATCTGTATCGTACAATGTTTTATCTACGGTGGAATCTAGAAAACACGGTAAATATAAAAAAAAATTAATGTAAATTTGGGTTACCAGCAACCGGTCGTAATTTTCCGTGTTTTAAAAATTTTATTTCATACTGATGTCAAAATAGTAATTTACGATACAAATGCGTAAAGCTACTCTGTAGGCACGAGTGGGGTAGAGTTAAAATGCGAGTGGGCGAGCGTTTTAAGCCCCGCGAGTGACTAAAGATGCTTTACGCATGTGTATCGTACAATATTTTATCTACGAAAGAATCTAGAAAACACGGTAAATATAAAACAAAAATGTAAATGTAAATTAGGATTACCAGCAACCGGTCGTAATTTTGCGTGTTTTAAATATTTTAAAACACGTTGCTACTGACAACGTGCCTAATGAAATTTTTTAAACACGTTGTTTTTTGTATGATTAACTTGAAAAGAGGCTTCCACGAATGGGGCCACCAGTTAATCCGTTGCGAATTCCGGTTCAATGGGATTGCCGGGAGCTGCCACTTAATAACCCTTGACTTGGGTTCAGTTATTTGTTGGAGTGAAACAAGACTTAACAAACACGAGTATATTGAGTAACAACGATTACAAACGTCACTGATGGACAGATGGTTTTTTACAATAGCTTCAACTGTTGTGACACGCTTGGATTAGCCACGCGAAAGTAGCGAATGGCGCGTAACCGTCACACAAAACAACCTGGAAACGTCTTTACCAGGGAGCTAGACCGACCGCAACCCAGCACAAAGCATAGCTGAACTTGCTTACTCGAAATTCTGAATCTAACTGAAGCTGAATTGACAATGAGCTGAACTCGCAAATTCAACAAGAAGGGGAAGGCTCAAACACTATTGGCTGAGGCGATCCTGCGTAGCCAATCGGAGCGTCGCACGTTGTTTAGGAATAAATGCTTATTTTAAGAAATATTAATGCTAAGCTCTCTCAATGAGGCATTGTATTGAACGAAATCCATAAACACATGAGTCCCAAATAGGCTAAGTCGGCTTAAGTCCTATTAGAAAGTGTATCCATCCGCTTAAAAGCCATTAAGGGAAGCTTACAAATTCCTTTCCAATATTAACAGAGGCAAACAAATACGGCAAGATGCAAATTTCACTTTACCACGACCTTTGAATGAGATAGAACAGTTATGACTTGAATTACATGAATAATTATAAGCAAAAAGGTTTTGATGCACGCATCTGTGTAAATCAAACACACGTTACTACTGGAAACGTAAACTAATAAAAACATGTTATTAAACAGCCGTTTTACAAACTTAAAACTGTCAACTAAAAGACAATTTTACACACTGTCGTAGATAAATGACATTTTTCGAATTATTTATGGTACAAAAAATGGAACATTAAAGTCTTAGGGCCGATTTCATAATCAAATTTAAAGCTTCATTTAACTAAAGTGACATTAGAATGTGCAGAGTAACATGTGCTACATATGTCATCATGCACAATCTAACATTACTTTAGTTAAAATTAGATTTAAAATTGATTATGAAATCGGCCCTTAGTACTTTAAAGTAAAATATTAAAGTTCAAGTACTTTAAAGTAAAATATTAAAATTCAAGTACTTGAAAATTATACGTCAGTTGTTGACATGAAATTTGAAATGATTTACAATTTTTTATTTAAAATTCACTAAACTTGCAGTATGAAATAAACCGTTGCATTCACCACGAACGAAAAGTGTTTTTAAAGGTCCTCGCAAGTAATTCAGTTCTCGGACGACGCCTCGGCAGTAAATAACTTTCTCGTTCTTTAAAATGTCACTTCTCGTTCTAGATACATAAACTACTATTAAAACACGTTGCTACTGACAACGTGCCTAATAAAATCTTGTAAACACGTTATTACTGACGACGTAAACTAATGAAAACATGTTATTAAACAGTCGTTTTACAAACTTAAAACTGCCAACTAAAAGGCAATTTTACACACTGTCGTAGATAATAGTAATTTACGATACAAGTGCGTAAAGCTACTCTTTAGGCAAGAGTGGGGTAGAGTTAAAACGGGAATAAGCGAGCGTTTTAAGCCCCGCGAGTGACTAAAGATGCTTTACGCATGTGTATCGTACAATATTTTATCTACGATAGAATCTAGAAAACACGGTAAATATAAAAAAAATTAAATGTAAATTAGGATTACCAGTAACCGGTCGTAATTTTGCGTGTTTTAAAAATTTTAAAACACGTTGCTACTGACAACGTGCCTAATGAAATCTTTTAAACACGTTACTACTAACGAGGTAAACTAATGAAAACATGTTATTAAACAGTCGTTTTACAAACTTAAAACTGCCAAATAAAAGGTACTGTCGTAGATAAATGATATTTACTTTGAAAATAACTATCGGGCATCGACAGGCGACCGTTTTACTTTACTCTATGGACTAAAGTGGCACTTTATGGAAACTAAATAATACTATAATAAAGTGTTTATGGAACAGTCGCACATAAAGCTTAGTTATGTTAAAACACTCATGAAAATTTTTGCTCCCATCAGGGCATTTTTTAAGGAATTGCTACTAGGTGTCCAACCTGTAAAAAGTTTTTTTTGTGAGCTACTAGCATTAAACGAACTCCAAATAAGTATGTCATCACAAATCGACAATTATGTTCGGCAGGAAGAGAAGAAATCGTCACTGCTTTTATTAATTTTTTAAATGTGCGACTAAATGTGGAGGACGACTCCACCATCTCTACTATGAAATCGCTGTTGGACGCGCCTTCCCCAACAGAGTTGATCAATGCTCGCCAGGGCCGGACTGGCGAAAAAATTCAGGCCGGTTGATCGCATAGAACTATTAAACTCAACAACATTGTTTTATTTTAAGAGAAATCCATACATCGATCTTGAGCATCAGTACAGCAAATTTGTTAATAACTCTTAATTCTTTGATTAAAATGTTCACAGTTCAAAGAAGAAAAAGTGAAAAATGCAACTCGTTTTTTATGCACACAACATGTATTTAAAAACCACAATAGCTGAATGACTCATTATAAAAAAATATCAATAGCAATCCAGTAGAACAGATAATACTAGCAACCAGTGAGACAAATGTCTCACAATGCACCACGTTTCGGTCAATGGAAGATATTCTAGCTCTCTGATTGGTTGTGAGCGAACGGCGGTGCATTTTGTCAATCCAAATTGAAACTTGGTACATTTTGCCCTGGGCTTAGTCAGCTTTACAATATAAAGTGTAAGACATTCAGATACTAACCGACTTCAAAAAAGTACATTATGCTGTATTTGTATACGCACTAAATAAACAACTGTTCGTGACAAAATAGGTATTAGAAAATTCCACTTTTTTATATATTTTATGGGATAACATTGTAATTGCATAGCCAACTTGAATGCTTGGCAATATACTAAAAAATATATCCTAAAACCAAATATTATTCACTTAGGTAGATACTATAACATATGCATATGTTTAATAAAATATTAATGACTTGCACTAGAGATGGGCGCGTGAGTGATTTTTCGTTCACGTCACGCACGTTTCACGCTGGCTTTAAACAGTCACGTTCACGCACGTTCACGCTCACGTTCACTCACGTTCACGGCGTGACACGCTACTCACGACGTGACACGCAGCTTTTATTTCAAAATTTAAATTCAGATAGAACAGAATGTTCAAATTTAAAACAATGAAAAAACTAAAAATATGTTTTGCACCTGACATAATTTACGTGATATGTTGCAATTAGAATTAATAATTGATATAAAAAGAAAAAAAAGAAAAATTTACTACAATAACTTCGACAACGGATAAATCCTGATTTCTCGCAAATATATTTCTTGCAGCTGTCTTCAAAGACATTACTTTTAATACTAAAAGCTGTCATTGGAATTGACGCTTTCTTTATTGGTATGAGTACAGAAGGTATATGGCAACACTTTTAATTCGTAGGTTTGAAAGTACTTTTACGTACAATGATCAACATTTTCAGCGTTAAGGCGAGTATACAAAAAAAACATTACTTTTATTAGAATAATAAGTTCATCGACACAAGTACAGAATAAATTGGTTTAAAAATGAAACGTAATCAACATTTTCAGTGTTAAGTCGAGTAAACAACACAAAACATTAGGTACTTTTCTAAAAATAGGTTCATCTACACATCTACACATCTACACAATGCATTTTGGTTTAATAATAAAACGTAATTAACATTTTCAGCGTTAGCCGAGTATAAAAAACAAACCATTACTTTTATTAGAATAATAAGTTCATCTACACATCTAAACATTAAAATGTTGATTTAAAAATAATATGTAATCAACATTTTCAGCGTTAAGTCGAATTTTGCGCTCTTCTAAAATTCGCCCAGCTGTAGAAAATACTCTTTCGCTTGTAGCGGAACTTGCCGGTATGTTTAAAATTTCTCAAGTTTTTTTAACAGTGGCGTATTTACACTGTTTTTCCAAAATCCTAAAATGTCATTTAAATTTCAGAATTTTAATTTTACATACTAATTTTTGTTTTGTTTCGACATCATCCTAATTACATGTGTCATCGTCAGAGCTATCTCTAAGTATAGAAAGATAAGAATCTGATGCTGATGTATCAGTTTTGAGTCGTTTGCTATGTATTTCATCATTATCATCTATAGTTTTATTTGCATTATAATCTTCTCTTTTATGTGAAGGTATGAACTTTAAGGATTTATAATTAGGGTCCAAAAATAAAACCACATAATGTAACTTGTTTGGCACAATTTGTGATTTAATGAATTTAAAAGTTGCTGCACCCTGCAGTTTTTATTCGTTACTAAATATTTAACGGGAAATTAACGTGAAACGTGAATCACGCCTTGGAAATTTTCACTCACGTTCACTCACGTTCACGTCACGATTTTCAAATATTAGTCACGTTCACGACGTGACACGCCGTGACACGACGTGACACGACTGTTTTCACGTCACGCGCCCATCCCTAACTTGCACCATGCGATTTAGCATTGGTCTTCTGCATATTTCTTCGTACGTTATAAACCAATTGTCGCTTTATTTTGGTAGTATTACGTGACTCGTTGTCGCTGCGTGGTTGTCGTCCGCATGGTAACCTTCTGCTCCCTCTCGTGACAGTTTTTCTTCTAGCTATTGCTGTAGGTTGGGCAATAGACACGCATTGCTACTTCAGATCTTTGTCTTAATGTGATATTGGTTCCAAAAGTACTTAAATAGGTATCCCACCTTCCTCTTTGCTTTATATTTTCCGAACGTTTTAGGCATCTGTGGGTAATTAACTGATTTGACCCAAAATTTTGATGTTTCGTTTTAAACATTGGAATTAGTTTTAAAAAAATGCTATAATCAGCACCTTCTCTATTTTCTGTCTCAATTACATTTTCATCTACAATAAAGTTGTCATCATCATTGGTTGAGCGTTGCGATATAAGTATTAACTGCACCTTGTTCATGCAAGTCGTGCATATTCGTATTATTGTTATTGGAGTTTGCCGGCGAAACGTTTTGCATATGTATACTAATTATGTGAAAACAAATCGTTTAAGCCAAGTTTCATTTTGCATATTTTGCATATTTATTCGTTTTTGAGCATACTTTCTGGATTTTGCATTTTTGGTTATATTTAGCAATCATTTCTAGATAATGTATGAACTTTTTGATATTTTTTTGTAAAATTTACTATTTAATTAAATTTACTATTAAAATTTTTGTGTGTAACTGAGATATACACTTTCACTTTCTGCCGCTAGAGTGCAGTGCGCGTATCGCAGAGGAAAGGGGAAGTCCCTAATAAAATTTTTGACTATATTATCATAGACTGCCAGCAACCCCCACTTTTCCCATAGAAGCAATGTAGAAGGAATCAGCCAACATAGAATCCATTTCAAGAGTGTTGGGTGAATAATAGTTTGGCGGGGTTAGGGGAAATTGCATTTTTATGTTGCCTACAACGTGAAGTTGGCGTTGGCAGTCCATGTTTATATAGTCAAACGTTAAAATGAATGACGTCTTTGAATAAAAAAAATCTGGTGTGATACACTCACACAACTTCCTTTTACAGTGATCTTATAATTAGTCAAAATTTTAATTTTTAATTTTTAAGATTTGTCAAAAATTTTCAAAAATTACAAATTCTATAAAAGCGGTACAAAATAGAGCGTTAGTTGAAGAGACAAATTTTTTCTAAAATTTTAAGCTGAACTCAAAAATGTAATAATATACCGGGTGTTCTGTTTAAAATAGGAGTTAATAAAAAAAAATAAAAAAAAAACAAGAGAAGCTCACTTTAGAAGTATTCATCTGGAAAATCACCTAGCTCACATCAATACACATTAAAAATGTAATAAAAACGTAAAGTTTGAAAAAAATCGTTAGAGCCGTTTTTGAAAAAATCGAAAAAAACTAAAAAATCACAAGAGTAAACACCTACTTCCGGTTCTGCGATTTTTTTCAAAAGCTTGCTGTCTCATCTACATAGTACACAAAACTTATATATGAAGTTTCAACGCCATACCTCTTTTCATTTTTGAGATATTCTGTTCACAGACAGACAGGCAGATCAATGAAAAAAAATACGTTTTTTGGAATCAGGGGACTCTAAAACGTGAAGATCTGTTGAAAACTCAATTTCGAATGTTTGGGGTGAATCCAATACGTCCTTTATCGTAAAAGGAAGTAAAAAGAGAAATAAATATACTCATACAAAATAAATAAAATTTTTACATTATTTAGAATACTCCTACTTATTTAAAAAAACAATAGAACATATTATGTGCATATATTATAACTCAGGGTGCATATACTCAACAAAATGTATGCATATATATGCGCATATTGTCGTACATTTGAGAGCATATAATTATCAGCTATATTCATAAGCTTTTTCTTTTTTTAAGTCGGTTAAAAAACAGTCAATACATGATTTTCTAAATTTAGATACACACTTGCATAAAAGACGAGTGGACTCTGGTTTCGTTCGTTGTGCTATCAATCATTTGTTGAGGTTAGCTTTTCACATTCTTTAATGGTTTTCACTTCAGCGTAAAGAGTTTTCATGTTGTATGTCTTTAATAGAATATTGAAATTAATGTCTCAGGCCCATTATACGGCAAAGTTGGTTGCATTATAATGAGGAAAAACTACTAAGGAATACTACACAGAAATGAACAAATAATGCATCACGCATATAAATACAAGACAGCAGTTTTACTTGACAGCATCGCATGGGCATTTCACGCGGCGAAGAGCGCGGCAAAATGTACCACGTTTCAGATTAGATTGTCAAAATGCACCGCTGTTTGGTCACAACCAATCAGAGAGCTAGAATATCTTCCATTGACTGAAACGTGGTGCATTGGCCAAAATGCGTCCCGGACGCATTTAGGCAGAATCTACCATTGATTAGCAATAGGCTATAAATTGCGCTCTCTCATTGGTTGTTGTTAATCGCAGGTAGGGTTTGTCCACGCATTGCTAATCGCGGGTAGATTTTGTCTTCAACATCGTTTTTTGCTAATAAGTGATATGATTTGCCTTGCTTTTGCTAATCAGCGGTGTGTTTTGTCTACACTTTACCATTTAAACTTGGGTAATAATTAAAATTTGGATTAAAGTAAGTAGGAGATTAGGTAAACAATTGGTGATACAGAAAATTCAACTAAAAATTATGTACTACAGAACAAAGGTTTTATTCGTGAAACATACTTTACAATAGCTTACCTAACAATTAGTGTGATTTCGCATTGGGTAAGTTTCTTCTTACATTTAAAGAAAGATTCCTTTTTCGTTTAGGATTTGTTTTTTCATCCTTTGCTGGCCGACCTGCAGGTCGACGCTTACTGCCTCTAGTTACACCTGGTTTTCTTCTGGCGGCAGACGTCGGTTGAACTCTTATTGAAGCACCAGCTCGATTGCGTAGACAAAAAGTACTACCGCAAGTACTTAAAAATGTATCCCAACTGTTTCTTGTTTTTACTTTTTCCAGCCTGTTTAAACATCTGCGCAGAAGTACTTTAGATGTACCGAACTGGGCATGTTGGTCTCGTAGTGTACCAAGAAAACTTTCAAACTCATTATCTTCGGCACTTTTGTTTTCTAGAAGGACTGAGTTTGTTTCAGAATTCACATTTACAGCGTTTATTGCATCATAATTTAAAACTAGTTCGTCACTCAAAGCTGGATGATTTGGGCAAGTCGACTTAGTTTCAACGAGTGGTGCATAAAAATCTTTATCCTTCGCGTTATCGCCTAGGGCTAAAATTGCCATCTCATATCGTTCATTGGCGGCAGTTGCAGTCGGATCAAAATTTAAAAAAAACACAGCAGCCTGATGCTTACACAATCTTCCGAGGTTTCCACTGGGACATGTACAATGTCCCACGTTCATGTCGATGTCATAAAATTGTTGCTCGCACTTGCTACTGGGTACTTGGAAATTAAATTTGTCAATTTGAATTATGTTGTCTTTGGTCAAATAAGAAGTATTTTGCAGCAGATTATGAAGAAGAAGTTTTTTTGTAGGTACACGTCCATGAGCAAAATTTCTCAAACGCCGAACATAATATTGTTCAAGAACAGTGCACGTAAAATCAACTAGTGCGACGACATTGTAGGCTTTACATCGGTTTAAAACTATGTCTTTATAAAGACGGACACATATTTCAGCAAAGTTGTTTGTCTGATGGCCATGTGTAGTACCATCCCTGTATGCTAAACACCATGCACGCCGTCGCTCCCAGTAAGTTTGCAAGTAAGATATCCAGTTTGGGTATTTTACGTTAATTTCCATTGATAAAGCCAATTTAAAATTATTTTCAGCAGCTTCACTATTTGACGAAATGAGTATATTCTTGAAATATCTGTATAAAATTTGACGATCTCCTTTTTCAATACAATGTTTCTTCTCCAATAACCATCTCCAGATAGATTGTGAAACATGAAAAGCACAGAGTAAAAGCTTTGATGAAGGAAATATTACACGGAGAGCTTGTCTTTCTGATTCGCTATCATCTGTCATTATGGAATTTGGGCAGACACCACCAAAAGCATTGTCTCCGAGAATTTCGTTTATACCCCTTAGACCAGATATATAATCCGCCGATGTTTGATTTTTTGTTATGAAAACGCCGAGAGGCACTGCTCCAGCAGAGGTAACCGTCAGAACAAATGTTATGACATGATTTTCAGCGTCGCATGAAGATGTACTGTCAATAAAAATAATGTCCTTTGTGTGCGGTAATTTGTGGGCTCTTCGCATTATTGGTGTCACTATTACCACACTAAATGGATCGTCGTTGATGTGCAAGGAAATACCTAACCTTTCATATTCAGGAATCTTCTCTTTCAATTTCTAAAAAAAATAAAAATAAAAAAATTATGTATTCAGAAGTTCGCTGTGTAAGAAGTATGCGCACACCTACTTGTTTCAGCAAATCGAGGAATTTTTACTTTTCTTAATTTGTTTATGTTACGCCATACTAATTATCCTTTGTATTGAGTAATGCTTGAGAAATAAATACAGAATTGTTCAAAGAATAAGATTTTGTAATTGGTTTTTATTAAACTGGTATTATCGATACGAAAAATTCTCTATTTCCGAAAAAGGGTAGGTTTACGAATACTTTTTACGCTCACTGTACCTCCAAAGAACCAATGCCAGTACGTGACCCGAAGTTAATTTTCCTCCATTCAGTGTACCAGTACTTTACCGTTCTGTATTTTGGATTGACAGAAGCATTTGCGATACCATCTTCGTCCATTGCAAGCTCTAATTTATTATTGTGAAAATTACAAGCCTCCGTAATACCCATGCCATCGTTAAAGTATTTTTCGAAAACATTTTTAAGTTCGTTAGTAGCAGGTAAATAGCTAAGCGCCCCTGCATTGCTTAGTGCATGGCTATGATTGTTGTTAAGAGTAATTACAGCTGGTAAGTCCTAAAATTGTTTCATTTATTTTATACACTACCTGCTGAATTGTTTGACAAACGTCACTGTGACATTTGTCACACAATTCAGCAGGCCGTAATTTTATAAATGCCATTAAAATTGTGACTATAGTACATTTTTTTTCTATAATAATTTTCAAGGTCAACTTTCTAGGGGATAAGTTGCATTCCTGCAGGGTCCCTAGTTTTAATAATGTTGGTACATAGATTTTTAGTTCTTTTCTTCCACTAAAAAAAAATATTGTCATTTTGACAGATATGTCATAATTTAATATCGCTTGCTTCATTTTTGCATTTAAAATATTTCTTGGTTTTCTTTTTTTATCCGATTTTATTGATGATGATGATGATTCCATGTTAAAAAAAGAAATTTGTTAAGAGTTTAAATTAAGAAACTTTGACATTCAAAATTGACACATAACCATAATTTTGAAAAAGTTCTACCAACACGAGGTATAAAAATTTCCTAGCGTTTTAATCGCATGTCTACCAACATTGTAACACTTTGACAGTTATTATAGAAAAAAAAGCGTAC